>OU343161.1:151243888-151843888 GCA_910595825.1 Philhelius pedissequus
TTTATCTGTGCATTTAAATAGTTATACCTTTAGGATATTTTGTGCGTTACAATATAAGTATCATTTGTATTTTGTGCGTATATGTATTTTTATTTCTTTTAATTTTTGTGTCTTACAAGATAAGTATCATCTAAGGTATTTTTAATAGTAAGCTAATAATTTGAATGTAAAGATAAGATATAGAAATTATTATGAAAAATGTTCCATTAATTTTAATAATAAGAATAAGAAGTAATTTTAAAAGAAATTTCAAGTGTGGTTAGTAGGTAAGATATTTTATTTTACAAAGGTTAGGTAAGGTGCATTTCCTTTTTGTTTTTTTGTATTTGTTAATAATTATGTATCTAGTGTGCAAATATTCTGTGCTTTAGTGCTATAAGAGGATTGGGTTACATATTTTTTATATGTCCCTTGTGTACTTTTCTCCCAATGGAAGTGAGAACTGTAACCTTGTTATTTTTCACGACCATTTCCTTTCGGAAGAGTGGTTTGTTTTTTCCCTTAATACCCTTATTGGCCGTGAAAATAATATCGTCCCTCTTGTACTTTTTTGGACTTGTTCTTTTAATATTTCGGTATCTATTTCTTTCTTTTTGTTTACGCTCAATTTCACCCTTAAGTTCCATATTAACAATGTCTCGAAAGTTCATCAAGCCTTGATAATTTATTCTTTGAGATCTATCGAAAAATATGTCATTCGGTTTCCTTTTGAAAACCGAGTGTATCGAGTTATTGTATCTATCGACAGCAATGCTTACTAATTCTTTAACTCGAAGGTCTTTGTACTCTGACTTTAGGCATCGATAGATCTCTAATATTGTTGAGTGGAATCTCTCAACCTGGCCGTTTACCTCAGATCTATGTACTGGAGTATGGTACACCTTGATATTTAACATTCTTATGAAATTTAAAATTATCGGGCTTGAAAAACTTCGCTCATTGTCCATTACCAGGATCTTTGGAACAGTAAAATAATGTAAGATTTTAATAATTTTGTCTCTTAAATGCAGTACTGATCTGTTCTTTATATGGAACAATTTGCCAAACTTAGAAAATTTGTCGATACAACTCTTACATTTTTCATTTTGGAGTTCTATTATGTCCAAATGAAGTATCTCGCAAGGATATGAAGGATTAGGAGTGGATTGGAACTCTGGATTAATGGGATGCCGGTCATATTTATTTGAATGGCAAATCTCGCAGCCCTTAATGTATTTATTCACCAGGCTGTTCATACGTGGGAAATAATACTTCTCTAACAATTGTTCCTTGTTTTCACGAGGGTTCCTATGAGCTCTCTTGTGTTCATTGACAATAAGGGAAGCAATTCTGTCTTCATTTGTAACATCCTCCACCATTCTTTGTGTCACTCGTATTTTGTAATTTGTAAAATTCTCTAGATATACTTCCTGGAGTAACTGTATAGAGGTTTCGGGTATTTTAATTCCGTTTAGGACGTTTGGCCGAAGCCTAGACTTAAGAATGGTTACCAGATTTGATTTTGTTGGGTTTCCCAATGCAACGTAATGCCGAGAAAACCCAGGGTGTGGTTGTTCAAATATTTCAAAACCTTTCCCTATCTTGATAATGATCTGATTTTTAAACACATTGATCGGGGCCTCAACATGTGGTATGAGATCGGAACTGTCCCGGTCAGCACTATGTGCTGTCCCACTTGAAGAATTTCCCTCGCTAGCCGTTACGGTAGATTTCTCAGAGTCATCCTCTCGACCTTCGATTGCGGAATCTGTTTTTTCTGAGCTTGACAAATGGTTTACCTCAGTTGTGAGCCTTGATAGAGCATCCGCCACCACATTGCACTTCCCAGGTTTATAGATCAGCTCTGTATTGTATTCTTCAATACGCGCTTTCCACCGCTTCAACTTTGTGTTGTAGTTTCGGTTACCTAAAGAAAATGTTAGGGGTTGATGATCAGTATAGATCTTGATTTTTTTCGCTCCGTATAAAAATGAGCGAAGATTGTCTAAGGCCCACACAATTGCCAGCATTTCCTTTTCATTTTTAGCGTATCCTTCTTCAAGTGACAAGTGATACTTATCTAGTTCTTCAGCTTCCGTTCAGATGGGATTTTCCTTTGACACAATTTAATCCACGCACAGTTTTTTAGGTTGCACAATTTTAATTTCACATAATTTGTAAATTAAGTATTTCACAAACAATATATAATTTTCTTTTTTATATATATATATTTTCTCTTTGCACACAATTTCTGAGCTTTGAGCAATTGAAATGATTCGCACAATTTTTTTCTTTTTTGCAACACAATTTTTCTTTATAATAATTTACACAAACAATATTAATTTTTCTTTTTTTATATATATGTATATATATACTCTTCTCACACAATTTCTGAGCTTTGAGCAATATAATTTTTTATTATACTCGCACACAATTTTTCGTTTTTTTTTTGTTTTATATGTCACTCACAGGGTAGCGTAACCGCACTTCATTTCGAATAATTCAATTGGGTTATTATTATCTGTAATAAATAAGAAAACCTCCCGTGAGTATTTATTTCTCGGGAGCAGGATGCAAGGGAGGCGTCGTGTTGGTCCTGTTTAGCTGCAAGCAGCCTACTAATGGCACGATCACCATCACCGTCGTATCCTTTAGCCTGTTCAGGATATCCGCATGTTCTCATGTGAATGCAGAAGGTTTTGCGTTCAGGGTACCAAAATAGTCTACTGTATTCCCATGTGAACAGCGACGTGCACTCCATAGAGCGTATTGGTCCTAGCGCAGATCCTTAGGCAAAAAGGACACAGTCTTTGCATCCTGTCCCTGCTCGGGCGCCAGTTAACGATATCCTACGCGAGGATATTAAAAAAAACGCGAACGCCGACCCGCGAGGGCCGGCCCAACGGTTCGACTTACTTTGTCTCAGATATAGATTCAGATTCATGTGATTAGTAATAAATGGAAAAGAGGGGAAAACGTCTTGATCACTCGGAGGTCCAATACGAACTGACGAACGTAATCCAAGTTTCCGTTAGGCACACATTTGTCCCACGGTGCAGGTATGGCTATTGGTCCCACGGTGTAAAGCGCTGACTATTCAAATAGACCAATTCGAGTTCATATAACGGCGACGTAATCTGATAATAATGCACCGGGACTGTGGGAACAGGTTCAGTCATGAATATGCTGACTCAGAGAATCCGATGTGATTCGCTGTCTTATTATCGGGTCAATGCCCGGGTGCATTGTGATAACTATAATAATAAAAATAATAATAATAATAATAATAATAATAATAATAATAATAATAATAATAATAATAATAATAATAATAATAATAATAATAATAATAATAATAATAATAATAATAATAATAATAATAATAATAATAATAATAATAATAATAATAATAATAATAATAATAATAATAATAATAATAATAATAATAATAATAATAATAATAATAATAATAATAATAATAATAATAATAATAATAATAATAATAATAATAATAATAATAATAATAATAATAATAATAATAATAATAATAATAAGTATAATACTAATAATAATAGATATACTTCCTGGAGTAACTGTATAGAGGTTTCGGGTATTTTAATTCCGTTTAGGACGTTTGGCCGAAGCCTAGGCTTAAGAATGGTTACCAGATTTGATTTTGTTGGGTTTCCCAATGCAACGTAATGTCGAGAAAACCCAGGGTGTGGTTGTTCAAATATTTCAAAACCTTTCCCTATCGTGATAATGATCTGATTTTTAAACACATTGATCGGGGCCTCAACATGTGGTATGAGATCGGAACTGTCCCGGTCAGCACTATGTGCTGTCCCACTTGAAGAATTTCCCTCGCTAGCCGTTACGGTAGATTTCTCAGAGTCATCCTCTCGACCTTCGATTGCGGAATCTGTTTTTTCTGAGCTTGACAAATGGTTTACCTCAGTTGTGAGCCTTGATAGAGCATCCGCCACCACATTGCACTTCCCAGGTTTATAGATCAGCTCTGTATTGTATTCTTCAATACGCGCTTTCCACCGCTTCAACTTTGTGTTGTAGTTTCGGTTACCTAAAGAAAATGTTAGGGGTTGATGATCAGTATAGATCTTGATTTTTTTCGCTCCGTATAAAAATGAGCGAAGATTGTCTAAGGCCCACACAATTGCCAGCATTTCCTTTTCATTTTTAGCGTATCCTTCTTCCGACTTACTTAGGGATTTGGAAATATACGCTATGGGACGATGTTTTCCCCATTCTCCTTGCGATAGGACCGCTCCAATCGCAAAATTGGAGGCATCCATCGTAAGATTGAACGGTTTTTCAAAATCGGGAAATGCCAGAACTTCTGATGAAACGAGTAAGGTCTTAAGGTCGTTAAAGGCGCGCAGCGCCTCATCGTCAAGCTCGACTGGTACTCGTTTGGACTGATTAGCTTTTACTTGAGCATACTCACCCCTGGTTAAATTTGTCATATTCCTCTGGAATATAGCCGGAGCGTTCTTCAGACCGAATGGCAGTCTAAGAAACTCGTACTTTCCATTCATAGACGAGAATGCCGTCTTCGGTATGTCAGATGCCTTCATAGGGATCTGGTGAAAGCCGGAGGTCAGATATAGGGTTGTGAAGAATTTCGCATTACCCAAGCTGGCAAGAGTGCTGTTGATGTCTGGTATTGGGTATGTATCCGAAACTGTCACAGAGTTAAGGCGTTTGAAATCAATTACCATCCTATATTGCTTCTCCCCAGAAGGTTTTGGCTTCTTTGGGACAACCCAAATGGGAGAATTATAAGGACTCTTCGACGGACTTGTCTCATACAAGCAGGGTAAGGATAACTTTTGGTATAAATAGGCTCATTTGTCGTCGTCCGGATTTCTGCCTTAACTGTGGTTTGGATCGTTTCGCTTGCGCTTATTGACCCAAAGACTGATTGATTTTTCTTAATTATGGTGTTCAGAGCTCCGAATATCTTCGGATAGATCTTCGTTAAGTAAAGCATTTATCTGAACTGACGTTTTATTCTTTAATGGGATCCTGATGTCAGGAGATATGTGTAAAATATTAGCTTTACGATCGATTACGGCCTCTAATTGCTTAAGGGTATCATCCCCGATGATGCCGTCAAACGATGTTAGGCCTGGAAGGACATAAGATGTAAGAGGTGAGTTGTTGCCAAAATTTTTGAAAAAAGCCCCGGTTATTTTGTTTAGCCAGATGGGTTGCACCGCACCCTATATGCGGACTGATAAAGTTCTTGTTTGCCCCTGTGTCAATCAAAAACTTTAATTTTGACCCTTCCCGAGTCACATATTCTATATATGGTACGCTAGAGTGGCATCCGTCATAAAATTTACGCTGTCATATTCATCCTCGTTTACTGCCCCTACCTGTTCGACCGGTAAATCTTCGGTGTACAACAACTCTGTATTGTACAGTCTTTGTTGTTTCCCGAACCGTTTGGATCGATGGCCATCTGATTTGGCTCCTCTTTTGAAGGGATTAGGACCACTCGGGCCATTCCTGGGATGATTCATGTAATCGACCTGGCGGGTTTGCACCGATCCAAGCTCCATTTCTTCATGTGGCTTTGGTGCAGTAGGATTCGGAGGAGGACCGTTTGTTCGATTGTGCGTATAATGTGGATGTTGGTGGAACCTTTTTGGTAGGAAGGCTGGGTCTCATATCCTGACATTTGAAGGATTGGTTTACCGGTGCCGTTATAGTATTCGACACAATGGGAATGTGGATGCTATGGCTCCGGTAATTGAGATTTTGAATCTCTAGGCAAGCAGAATATGCCTCTGGAAGAGTCCGAGGTTTTTGGACGACGAGCATTCGTGAAATGTCGCCATTCACTCCCGTAACGAAAACATCCAGAGCCCGATTTCTGTATGTTTCGACCAAAGCCGTGACGGATTCCTGACTATAGGTCTCGGTTTTTATCTTATTAATCATCAACGAAAGTTGATCATTAACGGACGCATAGAATTCGTCTAACTTCGAGTTCCTCTGCGTAAGCTGGTTAAGTTGATGTTCCAGCGTACGCATGTCCCTCTTATCTGCGTAATGCAGAGAGAGACATTCTTTAATTGCAGCCCAATCATTGTCAAAAATGTTGTATGATATTAGTGCAGCATCGGCACTACCCCTGACCTTTTGGCGAATATGTTGAAAAATCGCCCTGTAAATGGGTTTTGTTTTGACTATATCATAGTCTTTCAGGATCCCCTCGACAATGTGTATCCAAGATACATATTGTGTCGGGTTCCCATCGAACACCCTAAGCTCCTTTACACAGTTAGGCAACCTACTAATTTCACTGAGTTCAATCTCAGTTGTTGGGCCGCGCAGCTCGGCTGCAGGAACTGTTGCAGTCGCCTGCGGCGAAGCCCTAGTTTCAGTATTCTGAAGGCGCGCTTCCAGCGCCTTCATCTGAAGCAATATATTAGTAATCGCCCCATTAAGCTCAGATACAGCACTGACAATCTTGTCCATAATGGCACGAGATTATTACAAAATTTATGATAAAAAAATAAAAAAATTGGGTTTCAAAGAAAGAAATAGATCATACGTTTAGATGTATACAGATGTATCTTTCCTGCACGAAGCGTTATAATTTAAAAAATTATTAAATAAATTTGACCAAATTTTATTTATTCAAACAAGTGATACTTATCTAGTTCTTCAGCTTCCGTTCAGATGGGATTTTCCTTTGACACAATTTAATCCACGCACAGTTTTTTAGGTTGCACAATTTTAATTTCACATAATTTGTAAATTAAGTATTTCACAAACAATATATAATTTTCTTTTTTATATATATATATTTTCTCTTTGCACACAATTTCTGAGCTTTGAGCAATTGAAATGATTCGCACAATTTTTTCTTTTTTGCAACACAATTTTTCTTTATAATAATTTACACAAACAATATTAATTTTTCTTTTTTTATATATATGTATATATATACTCTTCTCACACAATTTCTGAGCTTTGAGCAATATAATTTTTTATTATACTCGCACACAATTTTTCGTTTTTTTTTTGTTTTATATGTCACTCACAGGGTAGCGTAACCGCACTTCATTTCGAATAATTCAATTGGGTTATTATTATCTGTAATAAATAAGAAAACCTCCCGTGAGTATTTATTTCTCGGGAGCAGGATGCAAGGGAGGCGTCGTGTTGGTCCTGTTTAGCTGCAAGCAGCCTACTAATGGCACGATCACCATCACCGTCGTATCCTTTAGCCTGTTCAGGATATCCGCATGTTCTCATGTGAATGCAGAAGGTTTTGCGTTCAGGGTACCAAAATAGTCTACTGTATTCCCATGTGAACAGCGACGTGCACTCCATAGAGCGTATTGGTCCTAGCGCAGATCCTTAGGCAAAAAGGACACAGTCTTTGCATCCTGTCCCTGCTCGGGCGCCAGTTAACGATATCCTACGCGAGGATATTAAAAAAAACGCGAACGCCGACCCACGAGGGCCGGCCCAACGGTTCGACTTACTTTGTCTCAGATATAGATTCAGATTCATGTGATTAGTAATAAATGGAAAAGAGGGGAAAACGTCTTGATCACTCGGAGGTCCAATACGAACTGACGAACGTAATCCAAGTTTCCGTTAGGCACACATTTGTCCCACGGTGCAGGTATGGCTATTGGTCCCACGGTGTAAAGCGCTGACTAGTCAATAAGACCAATTCGAGTTCATATAACGGCGACGTAATCTGATAATAATGCACCGGGACTGTGGGAACAGGTTCAGTCATGAATATGCTGACTCAGAGAATCCGATGTGATTCGCTGTCTTATTATCGGGTCAATGCCCGGGTGCATTGTGATAACTATAATAATAAAAATAATAATAATAATAATAATAATAATAATAATAATAATAATAATAATAATAATAATAATAATAATAATAATAATAATAATAATAATAATAATAATAATAATAATAATAATAATAATAATAATAATAATAATAATAATAATAATAATAATAATAATAATAATAATAATAATAATAAGTATAATACCATTTTGCGGTTTCAAAAGTAAACGTCAATAAAACACATAAAATATTTTTTTCATGATATTTCTTTTTTATTATAAAGTTTGAACGTTGACATTATGTGTGAAATACTACATCCTTTAAATGACCAGCACGCGAATTGTTGCAAGCATCGATTCTTTTGAGGTAATTTTCGACCACTTTTTGAAACATATTGGGCGGTATCTCAGGCATAACTTGATGTATGTTGGTTTTCAAGTGCTCAAGAGTTCAAGGTTTATCTGCATAAACACGATCTTTCGCTTAGCCTTACAAAAAAAGTGGAGTGGTGTCAAATCGTATGATCTGAGTGGCCAGTTGATATCGCCACGACGAGAAATTACGCGGCCAGGAAATATGTCTTACAATAAAGCCATATTCGCTCGAGTTGCGTGGCATGTGGCACCATCTTGTTGAAACCACGTATTCTCCAAGTCGTATTCTTCAATAGCAGACAAAAAAAAGTCGGTTATCATATTACAACAACGCCCCGAATTGACGGTGACAGTCGTTCCATCGTCGTTTTCGAAGAAGTAAGGTCCAATCACACCTCCGGACCAAAGAGTAGTTAACAGTGACTTTTTGTGGATGTAATGGCCTTGCTTCAATTACTTGAGGATTCTCAGAACCCCAAATACGACAATTTTGTTTATTAACATACCCACCGAGTGAGAAATATGTTTCGTCGCTGAAGAAAATTTTGTTGGAAAAATCGCCGTCCACCGATTTTGTTCAAGCACCCATTCGACGTACCTGCGAAGTTGTGAATAGTCAGCTGGATTCAGCTGTTATATGAGCTGGACTTTATATGGATTTGGGTGTAGATCCAAATGCAAAATACGCCATAATATGCCGTAAGACAGTCCTTTCATGAGAACGACGAGGAATCGACCCATTCGGGTCTTCGGCAACGCTTTTACTTACAGCAGTGATATTTTCAGTGGTACGAGGGAAACGATGATGCATAGACCATACAATATCTGTAACCAATCCAGTCTCTTCAAATATCTTCACAATTTTGACAATTGCTTGCGTATTTGGACGGTTAAGTAAACCATAAACTCCTCTTAAAGTACGATATGTGGCTGTGGCAGAATCGCCATTTTTGTGGTAGGTTTTAACAATTTTTATGCGTTGTGCGATAGTTAAGCGATCCATTTTTGTTAATGTCAGACTGAAAAAAAAATTGGTTTAACAACTTAGTTTGACAGATGCCGAATTCCAGCCCTATACTTTTGAAACCGCAAAATGGATAACCCTTGATAAAAAATATACTTATCGAAGTAAAAATCGTATTGTAAGCTTATGGATGTAAAACTTGGATGTTGTGGGAACTGGGGGCCTCGAGCTGTATCTTTTCCCACACATCAAGTGACTACATTACCTCCAAGTTGATAGACGCCGGATACTAGTCTTGACTTTATATCATGACTTGCTAAACTTGTAAGTGCGAATGTTGATCACGGAAAAATTGCAACATTAAACCCATGACACGCGAGCAGCCTCGGATAACGACCCTCCTCAAACGGAAACCAGACCCGGAACGAAAATGGACTACGACCTACGAGTAAACACCTGGAATGTAAGGACACTCTATACGCCAGGTGCTACTCAAAAACTTGAATCTGTCCTCTCGCCGTACAAGGCAGACATTTCCGTGATCCAGGAGATACAATGGATAGTATCAGAATAACCAAAAGAATAGATTGCGACATTTATTACAGCTGTCATCAAAAAATGCAAATGTTGGGATGCGGATTTGTCGTGGGAAATCGACTCAGGTCGAAAGTCATCGATTTTAGGTCGATTAGCGGCTGTGATCCGCATCAAAGCTACCTTCCAAAACATCAGCCTAATATGTGCACACGCCTCTACCGATGAAGCTGAGGCGTCTAACAAGGATGAGTTTTATGACCTCCTAGACGGAGCCTACGGAACCTGTACGGAGTACGATGTCAAAGTCGTGCTCGGGGACTTCAATGCTAAAGACATGAAAAAAAATAATTTTCGTGGATTAGTTGGTAAGCACAGCCTCCACGAAACGACAACAGCTTCCGACTTATCGACTTTGCTGCAGCTCGTAATACGGTGATAAGTATCAGTAGGTTCCCCAGTCCAAGGATATACACAGGTACCTGGCGATCTCCAGATGGTCGAACCGCACACCAAATCGGCCACGTGCTAATTGGCGCAAGGCACGTATGAAACATGCGAACCTTCCGAGGTGCAAACGTGGACTCTGACCACTTTCTTGTTGTTCCAAATTTCAGAGACCGACTGCCAAACGAAAAGAAAACGAAAACCGCCCAAAGGAAGAAACTCAGATACTACAGGGATCAATTTACCGGGAAACTCTCTGCCGTACCCCCAGCTACAAGGGTGAATGACCAGTGGAACCAGTATCGCGACATCATTAAGGAGACAGCCAAGACCACAATAGGCTACAAACCACCCACGAAAAAGAACCCGTGGTATGATGATGAAAGCGCGTATTGAAGCAGGAGACGGAAAATGCACGAATGAAAATGCTGCCACGAAAAACAAGAGCAGCAAGGGAGGAGTACCGTGAAATGAGAAGGGACGATAAAAAAACCCTGCGAAGAAAGAAAAGAGCATCCGCAGCCTCTCAGCTCAGGTATATCGAGCAATCTTGCACCGCCACCGACACCTGCCGGTTCTATAAAACAGTCAGGCAACTGGCATCCGGCTTTAGGACTGCCACGCAAGCTCATCGAAACAGCGAAAGGAACCTAGTCACCGAAGCACAGGAAATTGTAGACGTGTTTAAGCAACACTTCCACCAACTGCTTAATGGGCATTATATAGAGGCAGCAACGGGGAAACAAAGAAGCATGACACCGGTCAATGAAGATCCAGTCCCAGCGCCCAGTATTGAAGGGGTAAAGAAAGCCATCCACAAGCTTAAGTATAACAAATCCGCCGGCCCGGATGGTCTTTCTGCGGAACTCTTCAAGTACGGAAGATCTGCCATTGGCGATGTCGGGGATCCAAAAAAGACTGATCCAGCTATGCCGCATAACGTTACAAAGTAAGCGGTGCAACGTCCAAATGGGAAACAGCTCATCCGATCTTTTCCAGACATGTACAGAGTTCATACAAGGAGATGCGCTATCATGTGACTTCTTCAACATAGTCCCTGAGCAGATAGTTCGCAAGAGTTGTGTTAACCTGGAAGGCACTATCTGCAAAAGTTCTTCCCAAATGCTTGGTTATACGGACGACATCGATATCATCGGCCGCTCCAAGCGAGCTGTACTTGAAGCATTCACAGCTATTGATGAACAGGCGAAATGCGTTTGTCTTGAAGTGAATCAGGACAAAGCCAAGTATATGCTTTCAACAAACAGTGACTTATCTATCGATCTCCTAGGACAAAACGTCACTGTTGGTAGCATTAATTTCGAGGTAGTCAAGGAGTTCACCTACCTCGGAACAAACATCAATTCCACAAACGACACCATGGTGGAAATCCGACGAAGAATTGTCCCAGCGAACCACTGCTAGTTCGGTTTGGCCAAACAAATGGCTTCAAAACTCCTGTCTCGAAAGACAAAGTGCACGCTATACAAAACGCTAGTTCTAACAGTTCTACTCTACGGCGCCGCGTGCTGGACGATAAGTAAAAAAGCGGAATTGATACTGGGCACTTCCGAGAGAAAAATTCTTCGGAGGATATTTGGTCCTGTATGCGAAGAGGGCGAATGGAGGAGAAGATTCAATCGAGAATTTTACGAGCTTTACCAAGATGTGGATGTAGTCGAAAGAGTCAAAGAACATCGACTACACTGGCTCGGTCACATAGAGCGAATGGACAACAACGCTCCAGCCAAGAAAATCTTCGAATCCCAGCCCCCAGGTTCGAGACGACCAGGAAGATTGCTTGGTCTCGACGACTGGAGGGAGCGTGCGAGGGACCGCAATCGATGGAAGAGCGCAATATGTCAGGCAGCGACACGCCATGGATCGGGATCCGGATAAGTAAGTAAACTTATAAAACCTGCCAAAGCCACTACTTTAATCGGTGTTTCGGAAAAATCAAGAACACCATTAAATGCCGCGGATTAAGACAAATTTTATAAAAACGTATCTCGAAAATTGTAGGACGGATTTTTCTGAAATCCTGTTTCTTATTTTGAGTTTTTTGATTTTGTTGGAAATTTTGGTCGGCACTTTTTGAGAATTTATGAATATAAATGCGATTCTAAAATTTCAAATAATTTTTTTTGATTAGTTTTAAAAATCTTAATTTTTAAAAAGAAATCTTAAATGAATTGTAGTTAGAAAAAAGTATTCAAAATTTGAATAAGCAGAATTAATTTGGCTACCTAGATCTTTTCAAATATATTTCAATTCAATTCAACCTAGCTATATTCTCACAAAAAAACCTTGTCTATATGAAATTGTTAGAAAATTCTTAATACAAAATTGTACACAGAATAGGTAGTGACATCTTTATACTAGAAATTTAATTGATATGATGCCACATTAAAAAGTAATCTTGGTGTGGGGTGTACAAAAATTTACAAAAATATAATAAAGTAAACATACTTTATTATATTTTTATAATATTTATTATATTTTTGTAAATTTTGGTTTATTTATTATTATAAGTAGGGACATCCTTATACTAGAAATTTAATTGAGATGATGCTACATTAAAAAATAATCTTGGTGTGGGGTGTACAAAAATATAATAAAATATGTTTGGTCTTAAGGAAGCAAAAACAAACATTTATTTCAATACTTTTCAGTTATCACTAAATGCAGATGAGAAAAATAGGTTATTTCAATATAACATTTGATTTTGATTAATTATTGAGTTATAATTTTATTATTATAGTCATTCTTATAGCATTCTAGATAAAAAATGTATATAATTATACCAGATTTTGAATTTCTTGATCGTAAAAAACCAAGAAGCTAAGATTTAATATTTTCTGTAATATTGAATTTCAAACGGAACAGTATTAAAACTTGACAGAAATTCAAAGAGTCGTTACCGAGCAAGCAAATATTAGAAAAAAGTTATATGAAATGTACCGTTAATAGACTGTTTCCCTAAATTTGATTCTGGTTAAATGATAGCAATAGTAAGTACCAAAAAAAAACTCGTTATACAGGCTGGCAGACTGACAGACTGACAGACTGACAGACTGACAGACTGACAGACTGACAGACTGACAGACTGACAGACTGACAGACTAACAGACTGACAGACTGACAGACTGACAGACTGACAGACTGACAGACTGACAGACTGACAGACTGACAGACTGACAGACTGACAGACTGACAGACTGACAGACTGACAGACTGACAGACTGACAGACTGACAGACTGACAGACTGACAGACTGACAGACTGACAGACTGACAGACTGACAGACTGACAGACTGACAGACTGACAGACTGACAGACTAACAGACTGACAGACTGACAGACTGACAGACTGACAGACTGACAGACTGACAGACTGACAGACTGACAGACTGACAGACTGACAGACTGACAGACTGACAGACTGACAGACTGACAGACTGACAGACTGACAGACTGACAGGCTGACAGACTGACAGACTGACAGACTGACAGACTAACAGACTGACATACCGACATACTGACAGACTGACAGACTAAAAGACTGACAGACTGACAGACTGACAGACTGACAGACTGACAGACTGACAGACTGACAGACTGACAGACTGACAGACTGACAGACTGACAGACTGACAGACTGACAGACTGACAGACTGACAGACTGACAGACTGACAGACTGACAGACTGACAGACTGACAGACTGACAGACTGACAGACTGACAGACTGACAGACTGACAGAATGACAGACTGACAGACTGACAGACTGACAGACTGACAGACTGACAGACTGACATACCGACATACTGACAGACTGACAGACTAAAAGACTGACAGACTGACAGACTGACAGACTGACAGACTGACAGACTGACAGACTGACAGACTGACAGACTGACAGACTGACAGACTGACAGACTGACAGACTGACAGACTGACAGACTGACAGACTGACAGACTGACAGACTGACAGACTGACAGACTGACAGACTGACAGACTGACAGACTGACAGACTGACAGACTGACAGACTGACAGACTGACAGACTGACAGACTGACAGACTGACAGACTGACAGACTGACAGACTGACAGACTGACACACTGACAGACTGACAGACTGACAGACTGACAGACTGACAGACTGACAGACTGACAGACTGACAGACTGACAGACTGACAGACTGACAGACTGACAGACTGACCAGACTGACAGACTGATAGACTGACAGATTGACACACTGACAGACGGAAAGACTGGCACAATGGCACACTGACAGACTGATAGACTGACAGACAGACAGACATTTTTGTTCGATCACTCTTTAAGGCTTATGTATGATCGTAATGTCAAGTTGGTTTGTTGGAATTTTTTTTACGAATGCATAACTAGCGTTTTAGTCTCTATAATCGCAAGTAAAACATTAAAGACTTTTTTAACGCATCATTGTAGGTAAATTATATTATTTTTATGTAAATATGTAGTTCTAACGTTAGATCATTAACGGATTAAATAAATAAAGAAATAGAATTCATAATTAGTTTGCGCTTTAATGCAAGCATGGTTCAATTCAACACAGCAAAACCTGCAATGTTTATGAAGGTGCACAAAAGGGGTAAAATTTGTAACGTGTCGTTACAGTTCGCTATATTTCGCCAAGCCCTATCCAAAAAGTATTAAGTGACTAAGCCCATTAATATCTGTTATTATAATAATAGTTAAAGAAAATATGAAGGTATAAAAACTACTTAAATACTTTTTTACAATTACAATTAAATAAATTTTCTTAACAGAGTTATTAAATCCACATATTATAAAGAAATAATTTATTTTTTAGGGGACGCAGACAAAGTAAAAGCCCTTATTCGATTAAGAGCAGAACTGTCTCCACTGTTTACAGGAAAAAGAAATGCTTCAAAGTATGCATGGGCGTAAGTACTCAATAATTGTTGTTAAATTTCATTGAATTGCATGCTCAGTTTATCGCTGTTTCGAAATCAAGTAATTCAAAAATATTACATATAATATTATTTATATAATAAATTAACTTGTCTAGATTTCTATGGAACGTAGAGAAAATATCCAAGCACTCCTCTAAATTAATATATTTAATAAGGAAGTTAATCGCGACAGACGATAAATTGTATTTGTTGAATAACTTTTTTGTTGTGAAAAGTAGTTCGCTAGTAACTAGTGTTTCTTTTGTAAAAATAGACAAATCAAAAAATGTATACGCCACGTTTGCTGATTCGAATTATAAATCCTGTTAATAGCTAAGTTCTACATAACTTTTAAGTTTTACATAAATTTATTTATGTTGCACGCAAGAATCTATGTGAAACTTAGCAAAGTATTAGATTAAAAATACATCCAAATTCACTTCGAACTATGCGATATGAGTAGTATAAATAGACGGCGACTGGATCAGTGGTGCAGGTGGTGTAGCCTATATACTGGTTGTCTGGTGTTGCTCACAAAGTATTATCGCATGATGTTGCTTGAGAAGTGATTTCATGGTAATCGTCATGTTGTTTAAAGAGCTAAGAGATAATAATGTTTTTTATGTAGTATGAATCATATACTATGGGGCTTAAGAATTATTTTTTTTTTTGTTTTAAATTGTAGAAATGTATACTCCATATCTTGGATGACGCACACATCATTGTCGGGGCTAGGCCACGGCAACGGCCGGCGGACTGACAGACTGACAACCTGACAGACTGACAGACTGGGTACTCGCCATGTTGTTTAAAGAGCTAAGAAATAATAATGTTTTTATGTAGAATGAATCTATACTATGGGGCTTAAGAATTATTTTTTTTTTTTTAATTGGAGAAATGTATACTCCATATCTTGGATGACGCACACATCATTGTCGGGGCTAGGCCACGGCAACGGCCGGCGGACTGACAGACTGATAGACTGACAGACTGAGTAATCGCCATGTTGTTTAAAGATCTAACAGTTAATAACGTTTTTATGTAGTTAGTATGAATCATATACTATGGGGATTAAGAATTATTTATTTTTTTTTGTTTTACATTGGAGAAATGTATACTCCATATCTTGGATGACGCACACATCATTGTCGGGGCTACACCACGGCAAGTAGTTGGGGCAATGAACTGATTAGGTCGTGATGTGGGCGGGTGTGATGCGAGGCGGTGACGCGGGCCGGTTTGGGAAGTAAAGTAAGAAAAAAAAATGTATGATAACGTATGGCGCTAGCGTTTGTGGTAATATAAAAAGTTGAATAATTTACGTGTGTGGTTAGGAGGTCGTGTATCATTGAATATTGTATAAATGAAATAAGAATCATGTAAAAATAAAAATAAGTAGATTTGTTTATATTTATAGAGAGACGGTTTATAGTTGAGACGGTTCATTTAAGAATGTTCTGGATTGAAATATTACGAGAAGCAGATACATTCTGTATCTGTGAATCTGGTTGGTTAGAGATGAGATGTACAGATGTATCATTCTATAGTGATGGAATGAGATAACTAGTACAACCAGAACATGGGGTAGAATGTAAGCTGTTTCATATTAGAAATGGTGAAAGCATATCTCATATTCACAGTTTTAGGTTACAGTTTGAACCTATGCAGCATGTACGATTTAGACTTTTAGGTGGGGATATTACTTTGTTGAAAAAAAAATAAAAAATAAATTATATAATTCTAAAATTTAATTATAGGAGGACAGCTAACACTGAGCGGAATGATTCCCCCTCATGCAAATGCTTTAAAGAGAAAAGAGGGTGAATATCCATCGCTTTGTCCGTTTGGTGACGCTGAATTACTTAATACACCTCAAAAATTTAAAAAGAATAAAGAGAAAAATGAACGCGCTCAAGATTTATTTCAATTGGATGTATCTTAATAACTGTAAATGAGATAAGAATAAAGGACGTAGGAGCTATATAGCTATATATATATATATATATATATATATATATATATATATATAAAAATATATGACTATATAGAATAAAATTATATAAAATACTATGTTGGGGTGTTACGTTTATTAGTTTCCGGTAAACCACTGGTTGACAACCTTCTTTTAAAATGCTGTTTTTTCTCATTCATTTTATGTCTATTTTCAATTTTTCCATCACTAATTATTACATCACCTCTACCTGTGGATATAAATTTACAACAATCAAATACAACTGACAATCTTTCGTTTTCATTGAATTTACCTAATAATGATACAGTACAAATAGGATTATCGTTTCGTTTGTTAACTTTTACAAACACTAAGAATTTACATAATAGTATAAATTCAGATACAACATCATTCCAAAATGATAATCATACAACAGAGGGTGAGACAACAACCACAACAACAACAACAACAAAATCTATAAACAAAATTTTCGATGAGAAAACAGTAACCGTAGAGGAGGCAATCAAGAGCTCTAGGCAAGACTTAATTAAAAAAGAAACTGAAATATCTGCAATTATTCAAAGTAAAGAATTTTTTTATAGACATTTTAAGCTCGAGTTTGATGATGATAAGACGATAACAATTCGATGTTCGTATGATAGCAATTATAATCTACGTACACTCAGTATTAAATGTTATGAATATCATGAATATGAAACAGAGAGAGTGCTAAGTAATGGAAAAGTTGAGATCTTTATGAAGGAGGATCTTGAATATAAATCTGATGTTGAATTACTGAATTTCGAAACAATGAAGCAAACATACCAAATGAATATCTCTTAAGAAAAAGAAAACATATATAAATTTACTTATCAATAAAGTTTTATTTTTAAAAAAATTATAAAAGATGTGTTTTAATTATTGTCTTTGGGAATAGGTATCCTAGAGTTGTGATCTGATGAGAAACCAAGCCATTTCACAAATATTTTATCTTTTTTTCTTTGAAGCACTTTCTCGATTAGATATGTATCGGGGAACTTAGTTTTTTGTAGTTCGAGTTCGTAAAATCCTCCTTTAATAGGATGCCTTTGATAGTCTTCCAATAGGTATGTTATTGGATTTGTATGCTGTATTTTGATTATCTTAAATATTTCAGTAGTCCAATTTGGTGTATATCCTTTATCAAATATATGTTTATATTTACTATTTCTGACTGAATCCCCAATTTAAAATTTTGGAGTAATATTAATTTTAACATGATTATAAATTTTAGATAGTAATATTTTTTCGTTTGTAGTATTAACTTGAGATGGTTTCATCTTTATTGTACGATGTTTAGAATTATTGTAGGTGTTTGTCAGCTGTTCTATAATATCAATCCAACATATGATCCATTCAAACTGAATTCTTTCCACATATATGCTTTCAAAGTGCGATTAAATCGTTCAACAATCGAAGCTTTAAGAACACTAAATGTAGAATAGTGCTTGATTTTAAATTGTTTCATAAGTTTTTGAAAAGATACATTAAAAAATTCTTTTCCATCATCTATTTGTAAATTTTTTGGGTGATGACCTTTATTAAGTATATCCTTCATAGCCACATTCACTCCTGTTTTATTTTTAACAGGAACCGTCCAAACAAATTTTGAAAATGTATCAATAACTGTGAGAAGATATCGATAATTATCATTTTCCGGTAAATATACAATCATCTCAACAAGATCAGCTTGCCATAAATCATCTAAACCCTTAATAATAACTCATCTTTTCGGAAAATTCCTTCGAGCAGGTTTATGTAGTTCTTCTACAACGTTTCTGTGATTCATCTTTTTTATTGAATGATAAAAAAAACAATGTTTTTATTCTTTTTATGTATACATATGTTTATTTATTTAAGACATTTGATATAATAATTACAAGGTTTGCTTTCACTATTTAAATCTTTTGTATAGAGCCATTCATTTTTTAATTCTCAACATTCAACATTCTGTTTTCAAGCATTAACATGCGCATGTATCTGGTCCATCTTGGCATAGGTTTGAAGACCACGAGCAGTTATTAAAAAGACATCCATGGTTTGAAATTGTAGTGGATACATTCATGAATCCTTTAAAGAAGATTATACTATATAAAATCGCCTGATAATGTTCTTCCAATAATTGATGTTGATTAGTTTTCAAAAATTGTAAAATTTCATCAAGAATTAATGTATAATCTATGTTAGACATAATGAATGAAAGAATGTGTTGTCACACTGCAGAGTTAAGTTAAAGACTGAAGCTTTGATAATGGTTGATTATTTAAATATTGATGTTCAGTCTTCTCCGTCAATAGCTTATCAAATTTTTCAACAACTTCATTATCAATGTATTTTCTAATTCGTTCGTATAATTCATCAACATATTTTTTGGTGGTGGCGTTCCCCTCTTCTTCGGGAATGTGAATATTGGTTAATCGTTTAAAGCTTATATCATAATCACCGCTTTCTGTATTTAAAAAACCCTCACCGGCTGGTCCTGGTAAGCCTCGCTCTCCCTGTACACCTATTGGACCCTGTTCCCCCTTTTTTCCTCTTGGTCCTCTGAGTGGGGCTCTATTTGTGAAACGACCAAATTTATCAACACTCATTTTTTCTTTTTTTTATTCGATAATATTAGCTTCTTTAAGTTCTTCAATGATTGAAATAATTTCGTTAAGTTATTATTATTTCCAGCTTGTTGTGAAGCAATTAGAAGTCTTATTCGATCTACAAGTTCATTGGGATTATCCCAAAATATATAGTCTTTTTTCAATTTTGATAGCCGTAATAAACCACTTCCAGTTGGTGTTTGTATGGGTGAAGATCATGAATTATTAGAAGTATTTTTTGTTACTCCAAATAATTTATTTATAATGTTCTTATACTTATATCCTCGATTACCATGTACTTGTTTTTGAGAATTATGATCAATTCTATGTGCATTGGTGAGAGATAGTATGATCTTATAGTTTTTTAAATCTTCATCTGTGTACATATTTTTATTAGGGTTTTTCTTAAATATAAGCTCACATAATCCATTTGTACCCTCAAAGGTTTTATCCCTAATTTCAATATCGTTTCCGAGAATATTAAACTCAGCATTACCTATATACCACTTTTCATCTTTTGAATATATACCATATGTTTTATCAAGAGTGTTGGAATTATTTATAAATAAATCCACATATTTTTTAGGTGTGTCATGAAATTCTTCTTTTGATAATTGCTCCACAAAGTTGCCATGATGACTAATTTGATAGTTTGCGCGTTTCTTTGTTCTTTTTGGTGTTATTATCATTATCATCAGTAAAATTTGGTGAGTCACCAATAGAAGTCTTGGGGGTGGTGAATTCATCAGCAGAGTGAAGTTGTTCCGAATTGATTTTTATTTTCTTTGAAGGGATTCCACTAAAATTATTTTTATCTTGTGTACTGTTTGATTTTTTAACCAGCTCGTTTAGGGATTTTGTAAGTGGTTTAAAAGTTTCTTCAATTTGAGCTGCGTAAGCTTCTCTACCTGTCTTAAGAGCTTTGTATTTCTTCCGTAGAGCATCTGTAGTTCTAATTAGTTCCTTTGTTAGTTTAACATCTATATTCATCATCATGTAAAATTTATTTTTTCTTACAGAGGCAGATGGTTAATAAATTTCGTAGTTGATGAAAGAAGCGTTCAAAAGGTCTTAAACTGAATGTGATATTAAGATAACTGATCTTAGCTGAAGAATACTGAGTCTCAAACTGATCTGAACTGCTTTTTACTGCTATTATCTGAACTGCTCTGTACTGTTATCATAGAACATTACTATACATATGATATGAAATCGAAAGTGTTATCTGCTTTATAACTTAAGAAAAGCGTCAAAACCTTTTGTATAGCGACCTTTATTCAAAGGACTATCCTCATCAATTACCATAAATCGGTAATTTGTATTCCAGCATTCTGCACAGACCTTTCGGAATGTCTTAAATGTCATATCTGAATTAATATGATCATTATATACATGTCTTAGATTCATATCATCCTGTTTGAAGAAAATGAGGAAATTTGCATTATCTCGAATTAAGTGTTTAGGTATTCTTGTATAAATTTGACATAAGTAAAAACTATCAATATGATGATGTCGTCCCATACTAAAGTATACTCGAACTGTGTCTTGTTGTTTTCTTTTTCTTAAGAGATATTCATTTGGTATGTTTGCTGCATTGTTTTGAAATTCAGTAATTTAGCATCAGATTTATATTCAAGATCCTCCTTCATAAAGATCTCAACTTCTCCATTACTTAGCACACTCTCTGTTTCATATTCATGATATTCATAACATTTAATACTGAGTGTACGTAGATTATAATTGCTATCATACGAACATCGAATTGTAAACGTCTTATCATCATCAAACTCGCGAGCTTAAAATGTCTATAAAAAACTTCCTTACTTTGAATAATTCCAGATATTTCAGTTTCTTTTTCAATTAAGTCTTGCCTAAAGCTCTCGATTGCCTCCTCTACGGTTACTGTTTTCTCATCTTTGTTTATAGATTTTGTTTTTGTTGTTGCTGTTGTTGTTGTGGTTGTTGTCTCACCCTCTGATGCATGATTATCATTTTGGAATGATGTTGTATCTTAATTTGTACTATTTTGTAAATTCTTAGTGTTTGTAAAAGTAAACAAACGAAACGATAATCCTATTTGTACTGTATCATTATTAGGTAAATTCAATAAAAACGAAAGATTGTTGTAAATTTATATCCACAGGTAGAGGTGATGTAATAACTTGTGATGGAAAAATTGAAAATAGACATAAAATGAATGAGAAAAACAGCATTTTAAAAGAAGGTTGTCAACCAATGGTTTATCGGAAACTAATAAACATAACACCCTAACATTATATTTTATATAATTTTGTTCTATATATATATAGCTCCTACGTCCTTTGTTCTTATTTCATTTACATTTATTACTACATCCAATTGAAATCTCTTTATCCTTTTAAATTTTTGAGGTGTATGAAGTAATTCAGCGTCACCAAACAGACAAAGCGATGGATATTCACCCTCTTTCCTCTTTAAAGCATTTGAATGAGGGGTAATCATTCCGCTCAGTGTTAGCTGTCCTCCTATAATTAAATTTTAGAATTATATAATTTATTTTTTAAATTTTTTTCAACAAAGTAATATCCCCACCTAAAAGTCTAAATCGTACATGCTGCATAGGTTCAAAATGTAACCTAAAACTGTGAATATGAGATATGCTCTCACCATTTCTAATATGAAACAGCTTGCATTCTACCCCATGTTCTGGTTGTACTAGTAATCTCATTCCATCACTATAGAATGATACATCTGTAAATCTCATCTCCAACCAACCAGATTCACAGATACAGAATGTATCTCCTTCTCGTAATCTTTCAATCGAGAACATTTTTAAATGAACCGTCTCAACTTAGAGCTCTTCTATAAATATAAACAAATCTACTTATTTTTATTTGTACATGATTCTTATTTCATTTATACAATATTCAATGATACACGACCTCCTAACCACATACGTAATTTATGCAACTTCAATATTACCCCAAACGCTAGCGCCATACGTTATCATACAATTCTTTTTTCTTAATTTACTTCCTAAACGAAATATACCTTCAACCACAACCGCGGCCCGCGTCACCGCCTCGCATCACACCCGCCCACATCACGACCTAATCAGTTCATTGCCCCAAATACTTGCCGTGGTGTAGCCCCGACAATGATGTGTGCGTCATCCAAGATATGGAGTATGCATTTCTCCACTTTAAAACAAAAAAAATAAATAATTCTTAAGCCCCATAGTATATGATTCATACTACATAAAAACATTATTATCTCTGAGATCTTTAAACAACATGGCGATTACCCAGTCTGTCAGTATGTCAGTCTGTCAGTCTGTCAGTCTGTCAGTCTGTTAGTCTGTCAGTCTGTCAGTCTGTCAGTCTGTCAGTCTGTCAGTCTGTCAGTCTGTCAGTCTGTCAGTCTGTCAGTCTGTCAGTCTGTCAGTCTGTCAGTCTGTCAGTCTGTCAGTCTGTCAGTCTGTCAGTCTGTCAGTCTGTCAGTCTGTCAGTCTGTCAGTCTGTCAGTCTGTCAGTCTGTCAGTCTGTCAGTCTGTCAGTCTGTCAGTCTGTCAGTCTGTCAGTCTGTCAGTCTGTCAGTCTGTCAGTCTGTCAGTCTGTCAGTCTGTCAGTCTGTCAGTCTGTCAGTCTGTCAGTCTGTCAGTCTGTCAGTCTGTCAGTCTGTCAGTCTGTCAGTCTGTCAGTCTGTCAGTCTGTCAGTCTGTCAGTCTGTCAGTCTGTCAGTCTGTCAGTCTGTCAGTCTGTCAGTCTGTCAGTCTGTCAGTCTGTCAGTCTGTCAGTCTGTCAGTCTGTCAGTCTGTCAGTCTGTCAGTCTGTCAGTCTGTCAGTCTGTCAGTCTGTCAGTCTGTCAGTCTGTCAGTCTGTCAGTCTGTCAGTCTGTCAGTCTGTCAGTCTGTCAGTCTGTCAGTCTGTCAGTCTGTCAGTCTGTCAGTCTGTCAGTCTGTCAGTCTGTCAGTCTGTCAGTCTGTCAGTCTGTCAGTCTGTCAGTCTGTCAGTCTGTCAGTCTGTCAGTCTGTCAGTCTGTCAGTCTGTCAGTCTGTCAGTCTGTCAGTCTGTCAGTCTGTCAGTCTGTCAGTCTGTCAGTCTGTCAGTCTGTCAGTCTGTCAGTCTGTCAGTCTGTCAGTCTGTCAGTCTGTCAGTCTGTCAGTCTGTCAGTCTGTCAGTCTGTCAGTCTGTCAGTCTGTCAGTCTGTCAGTCTGTCAGTCTGTCAGTCTGTCAGTCTGTCAGTCTGTCAGTCTGTCAGTCTGTCAGTCTGTCAGTCTGTCAGTCTGTCAGTCTGTCAGTCTGTCAGTCTGTCAGTCTGTCAGTCTGTCAGTCTGTCAGTCTGTCAGTCTGTCAGTCTGTCAGTCTGTCAGTCTGTCAGTCTGTCAGTCTGTCAGTCTGTCAGTCTGTCAGTCTGTCAGTCTGTCAGTCTGTCAGTCTGTCAGTCTGTCAGTCTGTCAGTCTGTCAGTCTGTCAGTCTGTCAGTCTGTCAGTCTGTCAGTCTGTCAGTCTGTCAGTCTGTCAGTCTGTCAGTCTGTCAGTCTGTCAGTCTGTCAGTCTGTCAGTCTGTCAGTCTGTCAGTCTGTCAGTCTGTCAGTCTGTCAGTCTGTCAGTCTGTCAGTCTGTCAGTCTGTCAGTCTGTCAGTCTGTCAGTCTGTCAGTCTGTCAGTCTGTCAGTCTGTCAGTCTGTCAGTCTGTCAGTCTGTCAGTCTGTCAGTCTGTCAGTCTGTCAGTCTGTCAGTCTGTCAGTCTGTCAGTCTGTCAGTCTGTCAGTCTGTCAGTCTGTCAGTCTGTCAGTCTGTCAGTCTGTCAGTCTGTCAGTCTGTCAGTCTGTCAGTCTGTCAGTCTGTCAGTCTGTCAGTCTGTCAGTCTGTCAGTCTGTCAGTCTGTCAGTCTGTCAGTCTGTCAGTCTGTCAGTCTGTCAGTCTGTCAGTCTGTCAGTCTGTCAGTCTGTCAGTCTGTCAGTCTGTCAGTCTGTCAGTCTGTCAGTCTGTCAGTCTGTCAGTCTGTCAGTCTGTCAGTCTGTCAGTCTGTCAGTCTGTCAGTCTGTCAGTCTGTCAGTCTGTCAGTCTGTCAGTCTGTCAGTCTGTCAGTCTGTCAGTCTGTCAGTCTGTCAGTCTGTCAGTCTGTCAGTCTGTCAGTCTGTCAGTCTGTCAGTCTGTCAGTCTGTCAGTCTGTCAGTCTGTCAGTCTGTCAGTCTGTCAGTCTGTCAGTCTGTCAGTCTGTCAGTCTGTCAGTCTGTCAGTCTGTCAGTCTGTCAGTCTGTCAGTCTGTCAGTCTGTCAGTCTGTCAGTCTGTCAGTCTGTCAGTCTGTCAGTCTGTCAGTCTGTCAGTCTGTCAGTCTGTCAGTCTGTCAGTCTGTCAGTCTGTCAGTCTGTCAGTCTGTCAGTCTGTCAGTCTGTCAGTCTGTCAGTCTGTCAGTCTGTCAGTCTGTCAGTCTGTCAGTCTGTCAGTCTGTCAGTCTGTCAGTCTGTCAGTCTGTCAGTCTGTCAGTCTGTCAGTCTGTCAGTCTGTCAGTCTGTCAGTCTGTCAGTCTGTCAGTCTGTCAGTCTGTCAGTCTGTCAGTCTGTCAGTCTGTCAGTCTGTCAGTCTGTCAGTCTGTCAGTCTGTCAGTCTGTCAGTCTGTCAGTCTGTCAGTCTGTCAGTCTGTCAGTCTGTCAGTCTGTCAGTCTGTCAGTCTGTCAGTCTGTCAGTCTGTCAGTCTGTCAGTCTGTCAGTCTGTCAGTCTGTCAGTCTGTCAGTCTGTCAGTCTGTCAGTCTGTCAGTCTGTCAGTCTGTCAGTCTGTCAGTCTGTCAGTCTGTCAGTCTGTCAGTCTGTCAGTCTGTCAGTCTGTCAGTCTGTCAGTCTGTCAGTCTGTCAGTCTGTCAGTCTGTCAGTCTGTCAGTCTGTCAGTCTGTCAGTCTGTCAGTCTGTCAGTCTGTCAGTCTGTCAGTCTGTCAGTCTGTCAGTCTGTCAGTCTGTCAGTCTGTCAGTCTGTCAGTCTGTCAGTCTGTCAGTCTGTCAGTCTGTCAGTCTGTCAGTCTGTCAGTCTGTCAGTCTGTCAGTCTGTCAGTCTGTCAGTCTGTCAGTCTGTCAGTCTGTCAGTCTGTCAGTCTGTCAGTCTGTCAGTCTGTCAGTCTGTCAGTCTGTCAGTCTGTCAGTCTGTCAGTCTGTCAGTCTGTCAGTCTGTCAGTCTGTCAGTCTGTCAGTCTGTCAGTCTGTCAGTCTGTCAGTCTGTCAGTCTGTCAGTCTGTCAGTCTGTCAGTCTGTCAGTCTGTCAGTCTGTCAGTCTGTCAGTCTGTCAGTCTGTCAGTCTGTCAGTCTGTCAGTCTGTCAGTCTGTCAGTCTGTCAGTCTGTCAGTCTGTCAGTCTGTCAGTCTGTCAGTCTGTCAGTCTGTCAGTCTGTCAGTCTGTCAGTCTGTCAGTCTGTCAGTCTGTCAGTCTGTCAGTCTGTCAGTCTGTCAGTCTGTCAGTCTGTCAGTCTGTCAGTCTGTCAGTCTGTCAGTCTGTCAGTCTGTCAGTCTGTCAGTCTGTCAGTCTGTCAGTCTGTCAGTCTGTCAGTCTGTCAGTCTGTCAGTCTGTCAGTCTGTCAGTCTGTCAGTCTGTCAGTCTGTCAGTCTGTCAGTCTGTCAGTCTGTCAGTCTGTCAGTCTGTCAGTCTGTCAGTCTGTCAGTCTGTCAGTCTGTCAGTCTGTCAGTCTGTCAGTCTGTCAGTCTGTCAGTCTGTCAGTCTGTCAGTCTGTCAGTCTGTCAGTCTGTCAGTCTGTCAGTCTGTCAGTCTGTCAGTCTGTCAGTCTGTCAGTCTGTCAGTCTGTCAGTCTGTCAGTCTGTCAGTCTGTCAGTCTGTCAGTCTGTCAGTCTGTCAGTCTGTCAGTCTGTCAGTCTGCCAGTCTGTCAGTCTGTCAGTCTGTCAGTCTGTCAGTCTGGCCTAGCCCCGACAATGATGTGTGCGTCATCCAAGATATGGAGTATACATTTCTCCAATTTAAAACAAAAAAAAATTAATTCTTCAGCCCCATAGTATATGATTAATACTACATAAAAACGTTATTATCTCTTAGCTCTTTAAACAACATGACGATTACCATGAAATCACTTCTCAAGCAACATCATGCGATACTACTTTGTGAGCAACACCAGACAACCAGTATATAGACTGCACCACCTGACAGTCCCCGTCTATTTATACTACTGATATGTCAAAATTTGAAAATATTGCATACAAACTTTAAATTTTAACTGGGAAATTGTGTTATAATTGTGTATTTTTGTTTATAAAATTAAAAAAAAAAATCGGTATTTGCGCGGTGCATAAGTTTACGCTTACATCTGCACGATTCTTGTAGTTGTCTGTTGACAATCGCGAATTATTGGTGACGGCCACCGGTGTTAGTGGCGGAGAAGCCGGTAGCTACTTGCGGAACAGTTGGAGAAACCGCAACGTGTAGAGCTACTGGATTGACAACTGTCCTTGAAGTTGAGTCGTGGTAAATGGTGTAGGTGATAACGAGACAAACATAGTTCCTTCGAATTTAGAATTTCGGGAATTTGTTAATCATTTAACCTTATATATGTAGGTTTGGCTGTCCGTTTCCTCATCAAAGCTACTGCTGCAGCTGACTACAGCTTCAAAGCCGCCATTTTCATAAATTGTATTGAGATTAGTTTCGCAGCATCCATGGAATGGTCCCCAGCTATATAAGTAGTTGTCTCATCACCAACACCCCTCCCTCCACCGACCTCTTCCACCGATAGATACAGACAGTTTCATATCGACAATGTAGCCGCCGTAACCGTCGACATTTTCATCTAAGATCGTGACCTTCACTTCCATTGAAATACGATGGAAACATTGTTTTCGTTTGGGCGAAATAATTTTAGATTTTTTTTGGACGTCGCGTCGGGTTAAGTTTAATGGCAAACGCCTTCGTGAAGCGAAGTTTGAAAAAAATTGCAATTTGCACAACCACTACCACAAGCTATACATAATCACAAGAGATCAAGCGAGAAACATTGCAAAATATAGTTCCACTTTAATTGCTTCTATCTCTTTGTTCTTGGATTTTTCACTCTGTACTAAGATTCGGACGTGGTTTTAAATAATCGAAGCTTCAATAAATTACTATTCAGTGGTTTTAAATAATCGAAGCTTCAATAAATTACTATTCAATCAATTATTATACAATTATTATTCATTATTCTTTTGCTAACATACAATTATTATTCATTATTCTTTTGCTAACCAAATTTTTTTGTAAAAATAGAGGTAATTAAAAATGAAGAAAAATATTCATTTTTCTGTTATATTTGACCAGGAATCAAATCTCTGAAATTTCAGAGATTTTCACGTCATTGTCAAGCACATCCAGAATTTAAAAATCCATTTTAATTTCTTTCTTATGTTAAATGAGTTGATAAATAAAAAACCAAGTACCTATCCAAAAATTGTTATTAAGAGTGCTTCAATCCTTTATGTCATACTTAAATATTTTATGTGCTACTTTTTGTAAAACATAAACTATGTTCGATTTAACGTCTTTTATGTTTGGGTTTCAGCTTTGCACCAGCTCTATGTATTACTTAAGCGTTTATGTGGAACGTAATCTATTACGTTTCGTATCAGCAAACGGGTCTAAATGATGTATTATATAAAAAGGAATTCTGAATACACAATACTACTACTACTACAATCACTCGCATAGAGTAGAACACTCGAAGCCATTGGGAACCATCAATAACAATAAATAAAAATAAAAAAAAAACTCATTAAAAAAACGTATATTAAAAATGATGAGCACAGTCCACAAAAATCGATTTTAATATTATGAAATCAAAGAAATGTTGTAATTATTTGTAAATAAAAATTATTTTGGTATTTTAACCTAAACAACAAGAATTATACCGAAGCATTGATGAAGAAAATACCTATAAAATTTTTTTTTGCCCGTGGGTAGGTGTAAAACTTTCAAAAGGCTCTATGAGGACCGAAAAACGCGTGCTCATAGGAGTGTGAAATTCTTACTGCACTAAAAACACCTCCTCCTCCCGATTGCAACTAAGTTGAAACTTATCTAACAATTTATTTTTACCGAATTTAATTAACGTGTTGCAGGTAATTATCCCGTTAGTTCTTAGTTCCTAGCTAGTTCCGGTTTTACCGCGATTTTAAAGCGGATTCTTGTTTAGTACACCAGATCGGAAGGCTTAGTCCTTCGCAGGCGGCGTACTTAATTCGTCTTATCTATAAGTTCGATTATAGTATTATTACGGTGTTGTAATAGCCGTTTTCTATGATTTCGCGCAAAAATTTTGATTCCATCGCGAACCGTTGGAATCCCGAGATCTCTGTGGAGATCTTCATTTCTAATGTACCAAGGTGCGTTTACCAACGATCTAAGCAATTTATTTTCAAACGTTTGTAAGGTATTTAAATAAAAATCTCGCGTACAACCCCAGAGTTGTATACCGTAAGGCTTAAGCACCTGCCTGTACAAAACCAGCTTGTTTTCGATACTGAGCTTAGAGTGTTTCCCGAGCAACCAGTATATATCTCTGAGTTTATTAAATACCGGTAATCTATTAATTATTTTATACGTAAAATCTACATGGACTGATTTTTCTTCGTTGAGCGATATCCGCCATGTTTTTTCCAATCATTGACATTATTCAGAGCTTTTTGTAATTTTATCGTAGAATCATTTATCGTTTGGCCCACAAATAATATTGCAGTGTCATCAGCAAAAATGTCTTCTGTTTGAGGTATATCACGTGTAAATAGTAGGTACAATAACACTTCCCTGTGGTAGCCGAGCCACTATTTCTTTGAGGTCTATTTCCTAGATATGCTCCTAGAAACGTATAAAGTACTTCATGCAGAATTTGTTTTAATTTAAAATTTAGGCTTTCGTACCACACCTTATCAAAAGCTTGCGACACGTCTAGGAAGACCGCCGAACAAATTTTCTTATCTTAGAGAATTTTGTCAATGACGTCAGTGATCCTATGCACTTGGTCAATTGTCGAATGCTTGCTTCTAAATCCGAACTGATGTTCAGGTATTAAGTGCTTTTCTTCTATTACTGACTGCAGGCGCAGAAGGAATATTCTTTCAGAGACTTTAGCTATTACGGGCAGAAGCGAAGATTTCTTATCATGTGATGGTTTTCCCCGGTTGAGACCCATTATAACTTCCTCAACCTTAAATTATCCCGGAGCTTTCTTATATTTAAGCTTTCTTATTTCTCTACTTAATTCGGCAAGGGTAACATTTTTTGTTATGTAATTTTCGCTTGATTAGAACTTATATTTAAATTTTCGTTGAGTCCTTGCCCATCAAAAGTTTTCAGGTATTCCGGGAAAATTATTGCTTTCTCTTTGTCGCTTTTTGCCCATTCGTTTTGATCCTTCTTAATCGGAAGCGCTGAGAGCTTTGGTTTCTTCGTTACTTTAACAGCTTTCCAGAGTAAGTACTTGGATTCTTTTCCTGCTGTCCAGCTTTCAAGATAATTTCCAACTTCTGAATTTTGGAATTCTGCTATCGTCTTTTTTAGTAAATTACACAATGGATTTAAATGTGGAGGAGCTCGAGTTTGCTGCCATTTCTTACGTGCTTTTCGTTTATCTTCTACTAAATCTTTTATTTCCTGCGGATATTTTAGGTTTTTAAAGCGCGGCGTTTACCTTTATCGTCTATAAGTATTATTACTCTCTTAGACTAAGTACATATTTCTTAAAGCTAACTACATATAAGATATTTATTTTATACAAAAATGAAAAATTAAAAGTATACATACACAACTTTATACAATGCTTTTCAAAATAAAATATTTAGAAACATTTCTATTTGGATTAAAGTCGAAGGCAATTGCATATTCATTGAAATTTAGAGAAGCATTAGTAATTGGTTCATTTTGACCATAGTTAGTAATATGTCTAGAAATATGGAAAAATTCATTACTTCTAGGCCTAAAGGTTCTACAAGGCGCATATATACCGAAGAAGGCTAAAAGAGGGATCAGTCAATGTGACCCATAATGGCATCTCTTGCAAAAATTACGGAGTAGTAAGTTCTTCTACAAGATAGAGTCTTTAAACCAATCAATAAGCACCTGCTATTATAAGAAGGTATGTTATCAAACCAGTTCAGCTTTCGAGTTGCATACTTAGAAAATCTTTTTTGTATTTGTTCAATACCAATAAGGTCTTTTTTGAAAAGAGGAGACCACACAACTCAACAATATTCCAAAATTTGACGAATCAATGCTACGAATAAGAATTTCAATGTGTAAGGATCGCGAAATTCATGGGAGTTCCTAAACACGAATCTAGACATAGCATTAGCTCTTGATATCACATAATCAATATGCACATTAAAAGATAGATGTGAATCTAAAATGACTCCTAAATTCTTATGACTTTCAATCCTTTCCAATGGAACATGAGCCATATTATACACAAATATTATAGGCATGACGGACCTTGAATGAACATTTATTTATGTTCAAGCACAAGGAGTTCATACTACACCAATTATTCAATTTATCAATATCCTTTTGTAGATCTAAACAATCAGCCACAGACTTAATTGACTTGCAAATTTTCACACCATCCGCGAACATCATAGATTTTGAAGAATTCATTATTTATGGTAGATCATTAAAAAAAAATTAGGAAGAACAGGGTTCCATGATGACTGCCCTGTGACACCCCAGAAAAATTATGGATTTTAAAAGACAGATTAGAACCAATTTTTACAAATTGCGAGCGATCGCATAAGTAGTTGCTGAACCACTTAAGTATTGTTGAGTGAAAACCTAAAAAGGACAGTTTTTCTCTTAGAATTCGATGGTTAGCCATATCAACGCTTTTGAAAAATCTGTGAAAACAACATCGGTTTGACATTTGTTATCCATGTACTTAAACAAACATTTACAAAGAGAGTCAAGTTAGTTGTAGTGGCTCGTCCGTGAACAAAACCATGTTGGTAGACCGATATATGGTTTTTCAACAATTCGTAGATTTTCCTTTTCACAATCGATTCAAAAATCCTTGGAATTAGTTGCAACTTTGCAATTGGTCTATAATTCTCAACAGATTGCTTAGAGCCAGATTTATAGATCTAAGAATTCCCACTTCGAAGAGATGGGTTGAGTATGTAGCACAAGGGTTTCGAAAAATTACATGCACATTCTTTTAAAAACTTTGCAGAAATATTGTCAGGTCCCATTCTTCAACTTAAATCTAAGCTAAATATTTCAAAATAGATCTTTTCCTCAGAAATAAACATAGAACCCATATCAATTATTTGGCAAAACATAGTAAATAGATGCATCAGCCACAAAGTTGGATTGAAAAAAAGTTGCAAACATGTCACAAATTTTAGAAATATGACTGGTTTTGTTAATTTTTTGAATTCCCACCGAATTCCTTTTTAAATTATAAAAATGCTAAAAAGATTTCGAATCATTTTTTATCTTTGATTCAATGAACCATAAATACTAATATTTAGAAACTTCTTAAAAAAATTATATTCTTTAAGCAAACCACAATGATTTCTTAGAAAATTTGAATTGGTCTTGCTTCTTTTTTGAGACTTACTTAATGCGCTTCTTAAACGTAATAAGCCTTTTGAAAGGCATACTGGCTTATTTGATCCACGTCTTAAAGCATTCTTAGGTATAAACCTTTCAATCAAATCATAGATTAAATTTAAAAAAGTAGAAAAACGCAAAGATAATTCATATTGAGGCAACAGAGAATTCCAATTAAAATTTTGAATATGATTATTTATGCAATTGTAATCGGCCTTATTAAAATCTAATTTAACTCTTTCAGCAGATAAAGGATCAGATAGAGATCGAAAAACTGATAAATTAAATACTATGTTTAAGGCTTTATGATGAATATTATTATTTAATAATGGATTTTCATCTTTAGAAATTAAAATATCAAACTCATTTTTAATATAAACTAAATCTAAAATTCGACCAATATCGTTTACAACATTGTTCACTTGAGATAAACTCAAAGCAGAAAACGTATCAGTTACGGCAGCCTCAAAATCTTTTAAAATGTGAATTGGAAATAAACATTTGTCTTCTTCACAATAAAGCCATTTAATATTACAAAGGTTAAAATCTCCTAAAACTAGAGCAAAGCAAATGTGTCGGCTACTGCCTGGTTAACGCAGTTAGATAACTCATCTGGAGTTAGATTAGATAATGCTCCGCCTCGAGGTGGGGGAGGAGGTACTAAATGGTTAGTGCCCTTATTTGAAGTTCCTGTCATATTTGTTGAGATTAAGGGTTAAGGCATTTGGGATAGTAATAGGAAGGTTGAGTTCTATTCGACTATTATGGGTTCAATTATACTTTAAATGTGAATTTGGTTCTAACAAAAACTATTTATAATTTTTTCTACTCTTGATAATATTTAAAAAAATAATTCGATTATGTTTCTAAAATTCACTGGGTTGAATTAAAATTTAAATGTGAATTTGGTTCTAACAAAAACTATTTATAGTTTTTCCTACTCTCGATTATGTTTCTAAAATTCACTCAATTGTGAGCAAATATAAAAAAATGTGCTTACAATGAAACTTGGATACGTCCATTGATCCTTTTTGTCTGCAACGATTCTTTGTTGTGGTGGTGTATTGATGTTCCTTCTCCTTCCAATGCGATATTGATCCTTTTTGTCCGCAACGATACTCAGTTGTTTAGGTGACTCGGGTACCACACTTGTAAAGTCAATCACAATTATGTTCGATGTTTGTTTTCATTTGATATGTTATTTGCTTTTTAATAATTGCAACGCGGGTCCTTTTTCTTATTGCAAGGACGAATTAAATTAATTTTGCAGTCAAACACTCATTTTTATTATTTGATATAATATATTTTTTTTCTTTACACTTGCAACGCGAGTGTATATTTTCTTATGAGAAGCATAATTTAAATAATTTATCACTCTAACACTTGCAACGTGGTTTTTAGAGCCTTCTTTCTTAGGGAAAGGAAATTCGCGAATTTTACGCAAGGTCCCTGCTCGGGCGCCAGTTATTAAAAGTACAAATTTTTGGTATTTTTATTCTTCTTTATTTATTTCAATTTCTTTCGTTATTTAAATTCTTAATTATAAACCCGTTCGGTAAGATAGTCAGAATAGAATTGGCCTTGAACAATCTAATAAAATATTAAATTAATTTGAAAATGTGCAAAAGTGCAATGATTGCAGTTCCCACCGTTTGATAAGGTTCCTATTTCGATATCCGATGTCTAGTTGAAAATTAGAATGTTCCCATAGTTTATGCTGAGGTGTACAGAAAATCGTGAGAACATTCGTCAATGTTATGATTAACTTATACATGATAACTACATATCCTACAAAATTTCATTCTTTATTACAAGAAAATATTTTTTGTGAGTTGAGAGGATGAATGATTCAAATTTACTTTCCATAACTACCTACTATATATGTAGGTTTCTTTTTTTATCGAAACAAATCGTCTACAAGGCAAAAAACAGTTCAATCACAAAAATCTTTCCCTTCTTCAATGTTTTACTTTTATACCTACCAATATTTATGCATGTGTAAATTCAAATACAATCTTTAGGAGCTTTAATTTTCCCGTTTTTCTATCTTCTATTTTTTGCAATTTATTTGATTAGATACAAAATTGGCTTTTTTTCTCTCGCTCGAACTCTCATGAGCTGTATTCTGCCATTTTTATCATTTCTTTAGATTATATCCATATTCTCTTGTCTCCCAACTCCCCAATTTTATTAAAGAGCAATACTATCCTTGTACATACTAGATGCCGCCATAGTCGAACCAATTCATAAGAGTACTATAGGAATATATATACAATGGCATTATGCACTCCCTCCATAGAGTACTCTAGCAAATGGGCATGCGCGTTATGTAGTCGTTATCGTTCTCGGTCTGCCATCTCGTCCTCTTGTAGTTGGAGATTGTACTCAGTCTTGAAGAGGTCGATACTCCCGAAATATTGGAGTCACCATCCGTGCAGCAGTCGCTGACATTGTCAACTTCTATTGTTCCGACACTAGCACCATCTTTCATTCCGAAGTTTTGGAATGAGTTGAGGAGATTCTCTTCATCCTCCGTCATTGCCAAATTCAGGTTTGCGTTTACGCTGTCCATTTTAATTTTTAGCTCTCTAACATTTATTTCCTGTATGCTGTTGGTAGTGTTATCTGTAAAAATTTTAAATGTGAGTATTATAAACGCAAAATTTTTAAAAAATAAATATAATTTCGGAAAATGATGACACTGGCGACTTGTCCTTTCGAGTTTGAAGTCCAAGCCACTGCCGGCACTCGTTACTCCTACAGATAGGTTACCGTATATCCCAGCTAAGATTGTACTTTTTATTGATTTTTCCATAATATCATTGGTTTGGGATTCTCTTAGTTGGCTAGAGTTCTTAACGTGTCATTGATTGGCCGGCCAGAAAACATGCATGAAGCCCCCCCCCCACCTCCTCAAGGTGGAAACCCGTCGGGCATGTTTGTTCCATTCCATTAGCAGTCCGACTTTCTTTTATTCTTGATTTTTTGGCAATTAATTTAAATTTAATTAAAGTAAATTTAATTTAGCAATATTCAATTACTTAAACAAATTGTATATTTGTAGATTGTATATTAAAAACCCCATTAATCCCCACCGGCCAAACAAAACAATTTCTTTTTCTGTTATTTTTTTCTCTCTGGCGTCAGCAAAATAAGACAAAAAATAGTGTCGTAATCTTGTTTTATTTGATTCGATGCGAATATTTTGATTACAGATGAGCAATAGAAAGATGGGAAATTTCGGCAGCTATTTGTGTTTGGCTACAAGCTATTTAGGCCTATTCGGCGAGATCTTTTGTTCTGTTATTCTGCTATTCTGTTGTGAATTTGCATACAAAAGTTTAAGCTGTCAAAAAATCTTTTATGAATTATAATTTTGGTATTCGGCATGCTAAATCTGCTATGAAATCTGTTAAGAAATCTTCTTATAATCTGTCGAAACTTCGAAATTCTTAACAAGTCTTTTACGAACTGCATTTTTCGTATTCAGCATGCAACAATCTGCTATGGAATCTTTTATGAATCATAAAAGAATAAAAGAAACATTTTTGTTACTTTTATCATAAAAGATTTCAATATATGAGGTAAAAACTCTTATTTCGTTAATGAATTGTTCTTTAAAGGACAAATATAACAAAATATTACTAAAACCTATAATAACAAACACAAATATGAAAGTAATTTCAAACTATTTATTTCAATACACGAAAGCACAGAACACATTTTGATGAATGAAACGTAAAAGAAAGTGACGCTTATCTTGCCGGAGTTCGTTTTGTACAACTTTTTATATTGGATATACTCGTACATATTAAATTCCGGATCAGGAACTGTTTTGGAGAAATTACAAAGATTAATTATTACATATTTATCTACGTGAAACAAAACACGATAATTCCGCAGGTTAATTTTATATTGTCATTCGTCAGTGCCGACTGCCGAGAGTTTTTATTTACCTACTACAGCTGATAATTTGATAGCAGATTTTAGGTCTGTTTGTATAAATGTTTCTTTTTCCAAGTTGCATAACAGACTTTCATAAAAGATCGAACTCCTTAATACCGATTATAAAATATCTTTTATGGTGAATATCTGTTATGCATCATAACAGAAAATTCATAGCAGAATAACAGATGTGGCAGAATAGGTCTGATTACCTTTATGAACTAATATTTTTGCATTTGTGTGCAGTTTAACTAAACCACAGATTGTTCTTAGATTCCACATCTATTAATAAAAATTAATATTCGCACACTCAAGAGGATTTTGGATACCCTTATTAGGAAAGGGAGAAAGTCAAATTTACAAATTCAAGAATGTAAGCAAATAAGATTCTGACATTTGCGCTTGACTTATTTTTGCTGGTAAAATGAGGCTTTACATGTATCTTCATCTTCGTTTGCATTGACATCTGCAAAAACAAGAGGCAACAAAATAAAAAACTCCTACTTGTGCTATAGAGAGCAAAGACCAAAATGGAGATCATCTTTATGAATGAAGATTATAGGATGTATCAATCTGAAGATTGCAGATTATAGTAAAAGATGAATATGTTAATCTTCATTATAGCATTTTCATCTCCACCATAATTTGTTCCGTTCAGATAACGAATTTTCAAGTTTTGTTTACCATTTCACCTCAGTTTGCTTAAAAACAGCGAAAATTTGCTTCTCAAAACTACGTACCTGAACGCTAAGAACATGTGATTGTGAGATGTGTCAAGAAAGTTATAGCAGAGTTCGAGTAAGTTATTAGGTACCCTGTTTCACTTTTATGTTTGTTTTATATTATAGTCGCGCTCTACTTTTCTTCAAGTCTTCATGTAAAGCCTCCTTATCTTTCGACGATAAATGTTTAAAGATAACTACCTGCAATACAAATCAGTCCCTGTACATTTATATCAAATGTAGATATGTATCAAACTTAATTGCAGATGATATATAATCATAATATTTTGCTGAATTTTATTTATTTGAAAAGAAGACTTAATTATTTTATTGTTTTTACTTGTTGAAGAAGAGTATATTTATGTTACCACGTTACATTAAAGCGTTTTATCTTAAAAAATATTATACATAGATGAAGGTTTTATATGAATATACTGTAACGAATTGTACTACCTACCTGACTGCTTTTAAATTGCTAACGGACTTTATTCTATAAGAAAAAGTTCATATATGCTTTATAGGTGGTAACTTTCATCGAGTAGTCAAGATACAAACCAAATATTATATTCCCAAATCTGTATTACCCGCATTTAGCTAATGCTAATTCAATTTGCGAGAGAGGTCAAGAGACATCTTTGTATATTAAAACCATAGTACTATCATCCTGCGAATTTTTTAGTTGAATTCCTAGCCACGCGCCAACAGTAGAATGAATGCGAAAAGGTTGTGAAATTAGTTAAGCGAAAACTTAAAAGCATAACAGTTGCTATAATAGATGCCTATAATAATAAGATACAATAATAATAATAGATAGGTAGGTGTGTAATGCGTTGATAGGTAGGTACTACTTATGATAAAATTAAATTGTACCTATGCAATACATATTTCCTACCTAACACACTTATTTCAATCACATTGCAACTTTACCAAATTCATTAGCGAACTAGAATAATTGTACGTAGGTACCTACCTAATCATTAAAAAAAATCACAAATATGTAGGTATACTAGCTTTCCACCTGCCTACTTACAAAAGTAAAGTAAATTTGATTGGCAAAAGGATTACCTAATTTAAGCAGTTTTTTAATTGATCGAGGTCAAGGTCTTTGAAACCATTTTTTCCTCAAATGCGCAAACCAGACCGAAAATATAAACTCGAAATTATCTGCAATTATATGTACCTTATAACTATAAAGCATTCTTTATAAATACTATGAAGCAATATTCCATATCTTATACGCAACACAATCGTAATATTGTCTTGTTTGTAGGCATATACTCGCATCATAAACTTCAAATATCAAATTCAACTGCGTATATTCTTCTTGAGTTCAAAGGCACATGAAAAAAAAAATTCTTTTTAAAGAGATACAACACAACTTTTCTGCTTTTAAATTTTCGCTTAACTAATTTCACAACCTATTTGCTTCCAAACTACTATTGGCGCGTGGATAGAGGTTCAACTAAAAAATTTCCGGGATGATAGTAATATGGTTTTAATATACACAGGAGACATCTAAAACAATAAAAACATGTATAAATAGTAGCGATTGCCTGAAGATGGCACAGTTTATTTTTGAAAACGCAAGTGTAAAGTTGGTTGTAACAAGAGCAAAAGATATTTGAGTTTGTAAATGGTATACTTTTATTGGAAGTGGAATAATAAAGCGTTTAGTGTGGTAGAAAGAAAAGTGTTCAATAAGTTGTGAAATAAATAATTTGTAGTCGTTAAATGGAAATAGGTTTTGTTTTCGATCCCGAGTGAATATACTACATTGGTGTCAGAAAAGTTGAATTATACTTAGTTCATGTGTGTATTTGCATTGAAATACTTAAGTAAGACAAGAAAATTGTGTATCGTGCATTTTTCTTATAAGAAGTGACTGTGTTTAAGGAAAAATGGGTAAGATTATGGTCGAACTTAAGACAGGACTAAGCAAACGAGGCCTTCCTACTGCTGGATCGAAATATGACCTTATTATTCGGCAGCAAAACCAGTTGAGATAAAAAGAAGAAAACCCAAAAACATTTCAATTTGACATTGAAATATCGGAAGAACACGTAAGAACTGGTTTTGACTTCTCAAATATGATGGCTGTCTTGCTCGCCAAGTTTGAAGAACAAAAGAACGAGAATCGAAAGAGTCTTCTGGAACAATTTGAGAAACATCGAGACGAACAAAAGAATCTTCTCGAAAGATTTGAGGAACAACGCGATGAACAAAAGGACGAGCAAAAGAATCTTCTTGAACGATTTGAGGAACAACGCAATGAGCAGTAAAACCTTCTAGAAGATCAGAGAAACTTAATCGAAAGTAAGCTAGTTGCATTTGAGAACAAATGCCTTGCTCTTAACGAACGTATGGAAAGAGCCGAAAAGTAATCTTCGAAAGTCGACGCACTGCTTGAAAATGTTCATGGAAACTTTGAGAAAGTGGAAGTCGAAATTGAAAATATAACAACGGAATTGGACAAAGTGAAAAAAACAAAGTTTCGAGAAAGTTCTGGCGACTGTCCAAAAAGAAAAGAAATGCAGCCACAAACTTTTGATGGGCAAACTTTTTGGTCGATCTATAAAAAGCAATTTGAGGCAGCTGCAACAACAAATGGCTGGGATGACGAAGGCAGGTTTATGGGGCTGACACTAGCACTAAGAGTTTATGCTGCTGAACTTTTGCAAACCATACCAGCTGACAAGAATGGAAACTTCAGTGCTCTTGTTCAAGCCATTGACAAACGCTTTGGAGATGGCCATATGGAAGAAATTTTCCGAGTCCAACTTAATACCAGTTTCCAGAAAAGTGGTGAAAGCCTACAGCAAATGTATTTTCCTCCTTCTTCAGAAGTGTTTATTTCGACAAAAGTAAAGGGTGAGTCGGGTAGCCATTTGTACTTAATGCCAGCCTCTGAGCAATGTTCCCAAACTTTATGGTAGGGAAAACTCTGGTCGCTCCAAAGAACAACATGTTGCCTGTACGGATATTGAACATCAAACCGTACGAAGTTAAGCTCAGAAAAGGAGATGTGGTTGGGAAATGTGAATCTGTGTCAGCAATAACAAAGATCACAGAATTGGATAGCCAGAAGTCGGTGAGCCCCGAATGTTTGAAGACCATTTTCAATTCATCCAACCTAAGTGAACATCAGCTTAGTATTGCTGGTAGCCTTCTTCAACAGTACCGTGATATATTTTCTTCGCCAAACAGGCAGTATAGTAGAACACAACTTGTATAACATCTAATCGACACGGGAGACGGGAGACCGGATTGCACTGGACATCCCAGATCCTTTCCCTGAGACTGTCCGCGGAAACAAATACATTCCCGTAGTCATCGATTATTTCAGTAAATGTCCAGAGGCGTTTGCCATCCCAAACCAAGACGCCAAAATAGTAGCCGACTAGCTTGTGTTCAATTGGGTGAGCAGATTCGGTGTACCTCTGGAACTCCATTCGGACCAAGGGAGGAATTTCGAATCTAACATCTTTCAGGAGGTTTGCGCTCTTCTTGGCATTAAAAAGACGAGGACAATACCGCTTCACCCACAGTCGGGTGAGATCTAATAAGACCGTCAAAGAACACTTTTCCAAGGTTGTGGGCGACTACCAGCGAGACTGGGATTGACACATTCCATTATTCTTGATGGCCTATAGAAGTGCAGTACACAGTTCAATAGGAATACACCATCGAAAATTCTGTTTGGAATAACAATAAAACTGCCGAGTGAAGTTCAATTTGGATGCCCGAAAAATGAGCCTCATATGATGGAGGTATATGTGGGTATCCTCCACGATACGACATAAGATCAACTACAAAAGGATTTAAGGCAGGATATCTTGTGTAACTTTACAATCCACACCGCAAAAAAGGATTGTGCCCGAAACCTCAACAAAATTGGGAAGGCCCTTATACTGTTGATGCTAAAATCAATGATGTCGTTTACTGTATTCGGAATGGTGCTAGAGGTAAACAAAAGGTAGTACACTGCGACCGATTGCATCGATACTGAATACTGAATTTTTTCGGGTCGAACAATCCTAAGAAGGGGGCAATGTAACGAATTGTACTACCTGCTTTTAAATTGCTAACGGACTTTTTTCTATATAGAAAAGCTCCTATAAACTTTAAATGTGGAGGCTTTCATCGAGTAGTCAAGACACAAACCAAGTATTATACTCCAAAATATGTATTACCCGCATTTTAGCTAATTTTAGAACAACTTGGTGAGAGAGTTCAAGAGACAATAAAAACAAGAATAAATAGTAGCGATTGCCTGAAGATGGCACAGTTTATTTTTGAAAACGCAAATGTAAAGTTGACCATAGTTTTTTTTTTAAGAAATTTTCTTTCTTATACTACATTTTCACCTACCACTTAATTCAGATTTAAGTAGTTTAACCATAAATCCTCTTTGAAATCTTCAAGATTTCCCACACAAATTTTAATCTCCTCAAACGAAGATTAGAAATCAATCTCATTGAAATCTTCTTCGGAGTAGCAGATTATCATACCAAACTTTATTTCATTGAACGCACCTATTTAAATGTCATTTTTGCCATTGACGATCAACAAAAAAAAACTTGCAAGCAGTTAACAACATTTCAACTAATTCTTAAACATTTAATTTATTTTTCTCTTGTATAATTTGTCGTTTCGTTGTCTTCGACATAGAGAAACTAACATAGACGCACGACTTCGGGGGTTCGTTCTCTTTCCCCTACAAGCTAAATTGAGAGAATTTCCTCCGTTTCACCAAGCATGGGTTAGTTGCCCGTGCATTTTAAATGGAGCAGACACCAACACAGGCTTATCGAAACGGAGGAGTGCGCATTTGCACTTTTGGTAGATATGGTGAGCTTATATAGTCAAAATGGAAATCCGTTAAATTCAAAAATTGAAAAATTAATTGCTTTTTAGTTAAAGGCCTTTATTAAACAAAAAACATAAAGCTTGTTGTTGATTCTAGTTTACAAATTAAGGAATATTTATTAATTTTGTGTTCAAAATGAATAAAATCCAATCAAAAAGTAGAAGCAAACTATAGCATATTAATGCGTACGTGCCTAAATTCAACCACAAGAAAAGACCAGTTTACTCAATTCGAGGTGAGTATTTTGACAGAGACCAAAACAATAAAAAAAAAGATTATTAAATATCAAAATAAATATCCGAAGTGAGTTGTTTTGTTAATTTCATATTTTATTCTTTATTTAAATACATGTAATTCATTTTATTTGGTGGAAAAACTCTTCCATTAAATTATGTGCTACTGATTTACTTCTGGTATAAGACGAAGAAATGATCACAAGACGAAGAAGTCACATCACCCAATGTGTCTAAAACTTTGCAATTCCAAATGAAATAGAATGAGATAGGATGAGATAGGATGGATATTGTGGAAAGTCTTTTATCCGTCAAATCAAATGCTATAGGTATTGACGGAATACATCCCGTATTTATAAAGTCCTTATTACCTATTATCCTGCCATATATAACCCATACATTTAATTCAATATTAATGACAGGTTCATTTCCAACTCAATGGAAACTAGCAAAAATATTGCCTATACCGAAAAATGCAATGGAAAATGAGTTTAGACCAATATCTATACTACCTTCTTTGTCGAAAGTATTGGAGAGGATTGTACAGAAACAACTTTACGCTCATCTCAGAACACAAAACATTCTTCCATCTAAGCAGTCTGGTTTCCACCAAAATCATAGTTGCACTAATGCTATTATCAACATAGTTGAAGATATCCGACTTGCATTGGATAAGGATCATGTAATTTTCCTTGTACTACTTGATTTTTCTACAGCATTTGACACTGTTGACCACGGATTACGGATTTTCAGCTTCTGCAGTACTTTTAATATCATCCTACCTTCGGGATAGAAAAGAAGTAGTATCGGTTGGGCATAATATATCAAGTTTCCTTCCTACAACTAAAGGAGTTCCTCAGGGTTCATTTTAGCGCCTCTCCTTTTCTCTCTTTATATCAATGAGCTTCCCGAAAAGATTAATGAATGCTCCATCCAAATGTATACTGACAATGTCCAATTATAAAAAAATTGTCCACTTGGGCTTATTGAAAATTGCGCGTACTTAATTAACAGGGACATTGAAGTAATTAATTGCTGGTCAACATCTATTGGGCTGTTCTTGAACCCTATGAAATCAAAATGCCTAGTTATTAGTAGGAAGGCTCTTAACCTTACATATTTTCCTAGATTATACTTAAACAACTCATGCATTGACTATGTTTCAACAGCGAGAAATCAGGGTATGTTGTTCAATGGCACATTGTCATGGGATGCTCATATTAATGCTGCCGTTGGTAAAGTATATGGTGTACTCAGCAAGTTATGGTCCTCGCAATATTACACACCTCTTATTACTCGTTTGTTATTGGCTAAAACGCTAGTTGTACCAATACTAACATTCACGTGCCAGATCTATTGCAAATGTGATGCAGTCAGTAGGCGAAGTCTTAATGTAGCTTTTAATAATACCGTACGTTATATATTTGGGTTACGCAGATTCGACCGTATTTCAGATTTTTCCATACAAATATAAATAATTTCTTTCGATAACTTATTGCGCTTCAGAAATCTTATGTTACTGTTCAATATAATTAACACCCAGGTACCCAGGTGAATTTTACTGTTAAACCACTTGTTTCTCCGTTCATGGATCTTGTCGCTGATATTGAATCATCCATACAGTTTAAATCGTTGGAATGCAAAAAAGAAATCAGAGATTGTGCCTCTGCAGAAATTAAAAAACAAAAACACATTTCAAGAAACAATGACAAAGATACGTTAAAGTCGAACAATGCTATCTTAAAACTTAAACAACGAAATGTTTTCTACATTAAAGCTGATAAAGGAAACCAAGTTATCGTCATGAACAAAAATGAATACGAAGAAAGGATGTTCACATCTATCCAAGAAGACAACTTTAAGGTTTCTAGAAGATCACCATTGAATAAAATGATAAATGATGCCCGTTCTGTGATTGACAATTTAAATAAAGTGTTTAATGTAAATAAGTTTCGTCTACGCGTTTCAAACCCAAAAGTTCCTCTTATGTACGGTTTACCAAAGGTTCATAAGCCGGGAAATAAAATGCGTAAGATCGTGTCTTGCGTAAACTCTCCATTTGCAAACATATCAAAATGGTTAGTAGCTGAACTCAAACAATATCTTCCATTTAACGGTTTCGCAGTAAAAAATTGTTTCGAATTCGCAGATAAAATTAAAGACATTAAAATAGAAGACGATGAAACACTTATTTCGTTTGACGTCACAGCACTCTTTCCAAGCGTCCCTATAAATATTGCAATAAATGCCATCAAAAAACATCTGTTTCATAAAGCAGTCTCCGATGAACACATAAACGCTTTTATTAATGCAATTAAAAAATGCATGACATACAATTCGTTTCAATTTAGAAATCAGTTTTACAACAATAACTTTGGATGCAGTATGGGAAACAGCTTATCACCTCTGGTCGCAGAAGCGTTTATGTCCAACTTTGAAACAGATTTAAAAAAAGGCCTCCTCCCACGAATATGGTGGCGTTACGTTGATGACACTTTTGCGGTGGTTAAAAAAGAAAATGTTGAATCGGTTTTGAACACCTTGAATAGCAGATATGAAAGCATTAAATTTACATATGAACTCGAGTCAGAAAATGATCATTCTTTACCTTTTTTGGACTTAAAAATTAAACGCACTGATGGTAAAGTTCAATTTGCAGTATATAGGAAGTTGACATCTACTGACCGCTTCATCACATTTGATTCGTACTGCAGTCATCAAAATACAATTGCAGCTTTCCATTCGATGATTTATAGACTTTGCCGCCTTCCACTTGCCTTGAAAAAATATAAAACCGAGTATGATCATATACTTTATTTGGCTACAATAAACGGTTACAACAAACATTTAATAGACAAGTTAATAATAAAACATTCTAACAAAATGAGAAAAAGAAATCTGTCAACGCTTTTCGTTCAGAACACCAATAAAAATAAATCTAACCAGAGACGAGTGACTATCGCTTTTGTTCCAAAAGTCACAAACAAATTACATAAATACTATGAGAAAGCAAACATGAAAATCGTACATACAAACAATAACAAACTATGTTTATCTCTTGGGACTACCAAAGACTCTATACCGATGCTTGAGCGCAGTGGTGTTTACAAAATCACCTGCAAAGACTGCTATGCTTCTTATATAGGACAGACGAGGAGGGCCTTGAAAGCAAGAGCAAGTGAACACGAAAGAACAATAGACAACAAGGAAATTCAAAAGGCTATACCATCACACATATTTAATTTTGACAACACAGAGCCTCACTCTGTTACACCAATTGTTGACAATATTAAAATTTTAAAAACCGTGAATAAACCCTCTAAGTTGGATGCTTATGAGTCATTTTTCATACAAACAACAAACAATTTAATAAATTTAGAATCTGGAGCAATAGAGTCATCCCTTTTTAACCTTTTGTAATGTATGTAATTCCTTATTTTTTGTTGTTTAATTTTTGTAAGTGAGCTTTTTGTAAGCAAGTTAATTTTGTAAGTTTGTTGTTTTTGGTTGAATGTAATTTAGCTTTTTGTGATCACTTCATTTTGTTTTATTAAACTCGCGCTGAAGATGAACTTTCAATTTTAAGTTCGAAATGCATACGATTATAATAATAAATATTAAAAACTAAAATTTCATCTTGTGTTTTTATATTTTATCGATTGTTTGCGGTCAATAAGCAATAATATTATTCTGTTCTTTAACCATTTAGTCTATACAATAGAGTTTGGCTCTTCGAATAGATCCCAAAATCTTAGACATCCCCGTTATGCTTGTCTGGCTTCGGAGCGACACAGTTCTTCGTTAATGCCATACGACTGTGGAACGCACTTCCGCGGCACATAAGGAGAGTAAGTGGTGAAGTTCAGTTTCGTAGAGCGCTACGCACTCATTTTCAAAATTAATTCTGTCTTTTTTTTTCTTTTCGACATAAAAATAATAATAATTTAATCCTTTTTTGTTCATTTAATAGAGATGTAATTGTAGTATTTTGTTTGCTTTATTTATTTATTGTTCTTTTTCATTTCCTTTTTTTCCTCTTTAAAATAGTTATTTATTAAACTTTTAAAATTAAATGTTCTAAAAATAAAAGTAGAAATCAAAATAGCTTTCATTCTAATCGTGAAAAATTTAACCTTACACTAATTTATAAGAAGTATACTCTTAATGTGTATTCATTGTATTCAATAAACAATAAACAATAAATGTATATTTCCTCCATCCTCAATGGTTTAAAGTAATAATAATTATGTGAGTAAATTGTTGGTTGATATAATATTTTCAGCTAAAAATGAAGGCATTTATGGCCTTTCTAAATGTCTTACTAATAGTTTGTAAACTCAGGCACTTCCAAGAGATGTATTTGTATACCAAACAGTTATCAAATCGGTTGGTATTAAAAAAAGTTTTGCAACATCAACAACAGGCGCACCAAAAGTGATTGTGGATAATTTCAATAAAGCCTATTCTCCATCGCCATTGCATTTAGGCAAAAATATTTCAAAATAAAATATTAAAGATTAATAAAATTTATCTTGAAATACATTTGAAATACATTGATCTCTCTGTGGAACTAAAAATCCAACAAAATGAGTCCCCTCTTCCGCAGGTGCGGCCCCTTCTTAACGAGCAAACGCCCGACTTGAAGGTTTTTGCTCTCAAGAAGATCGATAATATCGTCTATGAATTTTGGCCAGAAATATCCGAATCAATTGGGAAAATTGAAATACTCCATGAAGATCGAGCATTCCCAGAGAACAAGCTAGTAGGCATTGTAGCATCGAAGGTTTTGTACTTACGCTCTTGGCGCTGGTGATTTATTTGATATGGCCCGCAAAGAGTATACCGAAACCTTCATCGCTAAATGCATTATTTTCTACATCGCTCAGCGCGTGACTTTCATTGAAACTCCTAAGGAAGCCAAGCCGGTGGATAGCCAACTCGAATCATCAACCGTACGATCCATCGGTGTTTGGAAGATGGAGAATTTAGTCAAGCACTAGGAATTGCCCTCGAAACTCGTCGCATGGACACTTTTGAGGCTTCCATTATGAAGTTATGAAATATCAAACGAATGTTTTTTTTGTTTTAATTGATATAATAATATCGATATGATTATTCATTTCTATTTAAAATTTTTGCACAATAATATTGTCCGGAAAAGAGTCGAGAACGTACATACATCCTTAGTAGCTTCTTTTATAAACGTCTGACAACAATGCCTTCACGCCCGCGCGCACAAAGAGCTAAATATATAAAACAAACGGCAGCACAGAAGCGGCATGCTCGTGTTGCTAATTGGACAAAAAATGTAAATTTATTTGACAAAGACTTCATTATAATTCCCATAAATGAGCTATTACATTGGTTTTTATCGATTATTTGCTTCCCTATGCTCAAGGGGCCGGTAACCTTTGACGCAAATGAACCAATTATTCCGCAACAAATAACAAAAAAGAAAAGTAAGTAATCACTAGATCTATCTATTTAGTTATGTTTAAAGAAATTTAAAGAAAATTTAATTTTTTTTACAAAAGGTTCTGAAAAGAAGCGGTCTCTTCCCACGCCGCTTTCAAAACGAGAAGAAACCGTCTGTTTGGGAGAAGAAGATAGTGAACGTGATAAAGCTGAAGGTGACGATAGTGATTTACGATGACTCACTGAGTGCAAACGGATCACAAAGTCAAACAATTAACGGCCAGTTGTTTTAATTTTTGACTCGGTGGCGGGAGCATCGAGAAGCCGAGTAGTAGCTACTTTGCGTGATTATCCACCTGTGAATATCAAGTAAAGTTTCAAGATCATTAGATTCATGCCTACACAAAACTTAATATGTCCGGAAACTGTGTAAAAGTACCCCAGCAGAACAAATTTACCGATTGTGGTTTATATCTGCTGCAGTATGTGGAGCAATTCTTTGCCGATCCAGTTCGTGGTTATACAATTCCAACAAAACAGCTTGTCAAATACAATCGCTGTGACTAGAAAAAGAGAAAAGATCGCAAATTTATTTGCTGATTTAATTCACGAACATAATATAACTCAGTTGCCGCTGCCTAAAATTCCCTTCCCCACTTTTAATGGAGAGCTAATTGAAAGACCCGATGAAAGTTTTGGTGAACAACAGGTGGAGTTGGAAGAGGAGGAAATGGAAGATGATGGCTTAGAAGAGGTTAGTTATATCAATTTAACGAAAAATGAGCATTTTTCGGTTGGTAATCCGGTAATCTGTCAATTAAAACACTAATTTCAATCAATATATAAATAACTCCAGTTTTTTCATACAACGTTTAAGAATTTTTTTTTTCTAGACAATCAATCGAAAAAGCCAATAGTATTTTTTAATTTATCGTATTTGGCGAACCCTACTTTAACTTAATTCTTTATCATTTTGTTTATTATAGGATGACACATTTGAAACAGAATCATCCCCAGAAGAGTCCTCGTTACGAAATGAAGAATCAAACTCCACTATTGGGAGTAGTTCTTTAGCACTGCCGAAGTTTTTCCGGAATTAGTGGCATTGCTTTTCAACATCATAATCTTTTCGTAAGCGAAATATTTATGTGTACAAGGGCATATAATTCACATAAAAAACCTTACCTTCCTTTCCATTTTCTTTTACTATTTATTAAATTTGAGTATTCTTTTAATTTCCACTTTAAACATAATAAATTACGTACAAAACGCAAATCGAGTTAGTAGTTTCTGCTATCTACGTAACTGAATACCAACCTACATACATTATGAACTAGGTGGGCTCTCAAACATTTACAAAAATATATATCTTTAAAAATCAAATGAATATAAAGTTTTATATGCATGGGTGATTTTTTTGCTACTTGGTTTTTGACGTTTATATTTTTGACAGATCACACATGACAAATTCCACGAACATTTGACATTTCGATTCAGTATTGTTTGCCATTTCATCATGAATAGACTTACGCCTGAACAACGTTTGCAAATTATTGAAATTTATTATCAAAATTCGTGCTCTGTGAAAAATGTGTTTCGCAAGCTACGTCCGTTTTATGGTCGTCATAATCGACCCACCGAGCAGGCTATTCAGCTCATTGTGACCAAATTTCGCACCAGTTCAACTTTATTGGACATTAATCCACCAAATCGTATCCGTAGAGTGCGTACCGAAGAGAATATTGCTGCTGCATCCGCCAGTGTTGCTGAAGATCGCGATATGTCCATTCGGCGCCGATCGCAGCAATTGGGTTTGTGTTATTCGACCACCTGGAAGATTTTACGCAAAGATCTTGGTTTAAAGCCATACAAAATACAGCTGGTGCAAGAATTGAAGCCAGGCGACCTACCACAACGTAGAATTTTCAGTGAATGGGCCTTAGAAAAGTTGGATGAGGATCCGTTTTTTTATCGCAAAATTGTCTTCAGCGACGAGGCTCATTTTTGGCTAAATGGATACGTGAATAAGCAGAATTGCCGTATTTGGAGTGAAGAGCAGCCAGAGGCAATTCAGCAGCTACCAATGCATTCCGAAAAATGCACTGTTTGGTGCGGTTTATGGGCAGGCTGCATCATTGGGCCGTACTTCTTCAAGGACGATGAAGGCCGCAGGGTTACGGTCAATGGAGAAAGGTACCATTCGATGATAACAGATTTTTTTTTGCTGAAAATGCAAGAATTGAACTCGGTCGACATGTGGTTCCAACAGGACGGTGCCACATGCCACACTGCACGCGAAACCATGCATCAATTGAGAGGCGAATTTGGTGAGCAGTTGATCTCACGTTTTGGCGCAGTCAATTGGCCACCAAGATCATGTGATTTGACCCCGTTAGACTATTTTTTGTGGGGCTATGTTAAGTCTATTGTCTATGGGGACAAGCCAAACACGATTGCTGGCTTGGAAGCCAACATTGAACGCTTCATTGGTGAGATTCCGGCCGAAATGTGTGAAAAAGTTTGCCAAAATTGGACCTTCAGAATGGACCACCTGAAGCGTAGCCGCGGGCAACATTTAAGTGAAATTATTTTTAAAAAGTAAATGGCAGAAATTGATTTATCGATCCAAATAAAAATTTCATTCACTTTTTACAAGTTTCTGTGTTTTTTTGAATTTTCTAAAACCAAGCTCTTAAAAAATCACCGTTTATGTATATACCTTCACCATCCAACACTTTCATTATACATTATTATGTACCTACATACATATTAACATATCTAGGCTCAATATACCATCTCAATTACAGAATTAAAATCCATAACATAGATTTAAATATACATTTGTAGGTAGGTACCTAGTAACTATTTCCTGAAACATACAATAATTCGATCCAGTATACTAAGAACTTACCTACATCGGCTTTAAACTTACCTAATGATAATTGGACCTACATACTAACAGCGTCAAAGTTTAGTTACATTAAAGAATAATCGAAATTTAAAACTAATAAATCGGCCCTATCACAGAATCCGTCGCAATCGAAAATCTGCTACGAATCTTGAAAAATCAATCATAGCATCCATTCCTAGTCGAAAGTCATAAATTCGGATTTCATAATCTCTAAATATTTACAGATTATTTAATTTTTATTTTACAGATAGTTTTTGTGGGAAATTTGCTGCGTGTGAATCCAATTTCTGTGAAACTGCTTGCCTATGCCATTGAGCCTTGTGTTTTTTGATTCAGTTCAATGGAGAAATATCTGCTGCAGTCAATGAAACCGATGACGGCACACACACCAACACCGACGACGCGACGCACAGGCGACAACTGTTGCAGATGATTCTGCCTCACAAACTGCTAAATCATCTTCAACAGAAGACACCACATCATCCAATATTGAAATAAAAAACGATCTTAATAATTAACATTGATTTTGTTCCTGGCAAAAATGTGATCTTATTATATTCTTCATAATGTTCTATATATCTCTGTGAGCAGCAAACTTATTTGTAATGAATAATAATAATAATTTTAATTATTTTGTGTTGTCATTAATACAATATTTACATATAAATATATACATGTATATGAATCTTTGTTTTTTTTTTCCGGAATGTTTGTTTAACTTAACATTTAAAAAAAAACGGTCTAACTTTAAAAACACGAAAGAACTACTTTTAGATAGCAATTTTTCGAAATAATTGTTAGATTACAAAATGATTACAAGGATTTAGAAGCTGAGGTAAATTTACACTCGGAACAGTTACAGTAATCGAAATCAAGCAAGTAGTTTGGAAATGAGAGCTTTGCGTAAGTACTGATTTCAAGATTTTTCTTGATATCCGTAGAAATTTCTTGGATTTGCTACTTTGCACAAGCTGTCATTTCCAAAGTACTTGATCTCGATGATTGAAACTGTTGTGAGTTTTAATTTATGTCAGCTTGTAAATTCTTGAAACCGTTTTTAATTTGAGCAAATATTTCAAAAAATTTGCATCTGAAAGTAATTTTGTAATTTTTCATTTTTTTTAAAACACGCAGAAACTACTTTTAGATAGCAATTTTTCGAAATAATTTTTTGAATTTAAAATGATTACAGGGATTTAGAAGCTAAGGTTAATTTACACTCAGAACCGTTACAATCGCCGAAATCATGCAAGTAGTTTGGAAATTAGAGCTTGGCGTAAGTACTGATTTCAAGATTTTTCTTGATATCAGTAGAAATTTGTTGGATTTGCTACTTTGGACAAGCTGTCATTTCCAAAGTACTTGCTTGATCTCGATGTTTGTAACTGAGTGTTAATTTACCTCAGCATAGGGCTATAATAAATACCTATGTGTCATTGAGACACACAACATTACATTTCCCTTGAAAAGAAAAGAATTTTTTTGTACACCCATAAAGAAAATGTAATCGAAAAAAATTAAGTGAATCACAATTCTTAAGCTATATACACATATATATACATAAGGAGAACAGTTTAAAATATTGAGCCCAATGTACTTAATTGTAATCTGCCCTATCGAGGTGACCGTTGGAGCGGAATTCTCTCCGATTTACTACGAATCGGAGACATTTTGCTTCGAGGTAATTCTCCGATCGGCTGATCGGAAATTCTGTCCGATGAAATTCAACGAATGTCATTTGTATTCGATGAAGTACTTTTAATGGTTTTATTACAAACAAAATATTCTCCGAAGTCCTCCGACAAATTCTCGTTGCGGAAAGTGTTTCCTTTTTAAAGAAATTGTTTATTAAAATGCAAGTAATGAAGAAATAATCCTTATGTACGTTAACTTGTGGGCTTTTTGTTTTTAGGCAGACGAATTACTAAGTTCACAGCAATATGAGCGGATGATAAATCTGCCCAGCGAATATCCCGATATTGCATATCTAAAATTTCACAAGACGGAAACCAGAAGTTGTGGCTGTGTTTTAGTTTTGAATACATCATATATTTTTTATAGGTTTGAAGTGATATCAGACCGATAATTTGTTTTGTATATGTGTTGAATCTGCTCCAAAACAAAAGCAAACGCATTTTCATTTAGGCGATGGTTTTTCTTCAATCTTGAAGGGAATTATAGACTTAGAGCTGTGTCAGGTAGTCAGCGTATATTGTTTTCCTTCTTGCAATGTTCTTTTATTTTCTAAATAAATAATATTGAATTTCAAAAGTTTTTTTTTTGTAATTATTCTTTTGTTGACAGTTCAAACGGAAACGAAACATGTGTTTGGAAATGGGGATGGGACTTTATTCGATAGTTTTGATTTTAAGATCAGTGCATCTAATTACATTTCTTAAAAACTCTAGGGCATTATGATTGAAAAAATTCTTTCTATAAACAATAAATTATACTCTCTCGCCAATTTGTCATGGTTTAAAACGTTTAGAGTTTATTTAATAAGAAACTATCGAAAATATATCGCATTTTCGATATATCAGTTAAATTTCTCATCTCTGCCTGAAGTTTATATCCATCACGATGCGTCGTCGTATTTCTTTAAAATTTCTTCCGATGACAGCTACTTCGATCTGAAATTGAATTTCCGACGAAGAAGCGTTGCGGAGAAAACACCGCTCCGACGGTTACTTCGATAGGGTAGAATATCTGGAAATAATGACTTCCTACTGGGCTTCATTGTTTGTGTGGTCTGACCTTGTCTTTCGTCATGATTTTGAGATGAGTGGCAGGCGCTGTTTATCCTACAAAATTAAAAGAAAAACAAGTACTCAAAAATACATCAAATTAGGTTTTTTTGTATTGAACGTAGCTTATTTCTGCTTGACTGAATGCTGATCCACAGCCAGACCAAAAATCTGCTTAGAAGTTACAGATACAGACCCAGGTGTTACGGTCAACATGTGCATTTAGATCTCGTTCATGAGATTGCCACTCACGATATATTTCTTCCAAAAGACTAGCCCAAATCTCCGTTATCGACACACAATGAGTTACATAATCTCATACTTCTCAGACTATGGTATGGTGATTTAATCGGTTCCAAGGGTGTTAGATTCAATTTCGGGCTCCGAAATTAGATCTATCATGTGTAGATGTTTCAGTTTAGAATGCTCCTCAATGGCCATATTCAAGCACACCAGAATTTGGCCAAATTTTCATAAGGATACTCATTGGGTTACGTGCTTTGTTTCTTTGATTGACATAACACTATGTACTTGCAAATTTCGATCGAAAAAATGTGTACTCGGCTTCTGAGCATCGCCTAACTACAAAGTATTGTGAGACTGATGTTACAGGATCGAGTTGCGTATTAAATTGGAACACTTTTGGCGTAAATGTTTGCTAGAAAGAGCAATATAAATTAAAATCAATATAATATAATTTAAAATGAACTTACTTGAATCTCTTTAGTTTTGTTCTTCCCATTTGATTTTCGATCGAATGAATTAACACACAATTTTTTTGTTGATTAAAATAAATAAAATTGTGAAATAAACAATAAATAAAAAGAAACAATTGTGAAAATGAAAGTAAATAATTTTATTTCTCTTAAGCTATTTGAGAACTGTCAGATTGACTTATGACAAATCAACAAAAAAAAATGATCAGTCAGTTTGAGCAATACGGTTTTTTAGCCCACCACTCACATGTATTCACGGATAGGAAAAATGAGTAATTTAAGAGAGTTTTCTCTTACTCACCTCTTAAAAAAATTACGGGGTTTTAAGACAAGGGGGTACGAGTCGCGCCTCTATGTAATTATTTTGTCTATGGTCTTCGAATTATGTTTTTGTTTAGAAAAATGTATACAAATGAAAGGTACAATGAAGGTACATAGTTAAATTCATCCTTTCCGAGGATGCTAAAAAAATGCGGTTCCACTTACTATTTAATACATTCAAAAACGACAACTTAAACGATGTTATAATTTTGTTATCTCGACCGCACAGTTTGTAGGTAGGAATACAATTCAATTCAATTACTTACACTACAGCGTTTCTGTCCTCGCATAGCTTCCCATTCTATATTGCTGATGCGCAATAATATATATCACTGCATTGATTCCCATAATGTAATGCTGACCCATTGTATTCATAAAATATAGGGTCAGTTATCTTGTGCATGCATAGATATAGGCCAATGCACTCTCGTAGTCATGTGCATTGCAAACTGTTGATTCAGGTGAAAATAGGTTTGCTCATTCTAAGGCGGTGTGCATTGGATTGTGATAACTCATCCCCATTTTAAGATCTACGGCCCGTAGATCTTAGATGACGTCACGGTTAGGCGGGGAGTTGAAGGGTAGGAGATAAGATCGTAGGGATGTGAGGCTTGGCGTAAATCTTCCGCCAGATAGTTAAAATGACGAACGCCACCGAAACAAGGACGTTTTTAACGCTGAGGTCATGTACGAATCCCAAATCAACCCGCCGATCACCGCTGGTGATGTCCATTAGCGCTTATAGGGAGGTAGTCATAGAACTGGAAAATGTCCCGCCTTCAATTGGATCGCCTCGTTTACAAGTTGAATTATATACGTGCCTGAGAGAGATCTGGAAATATTATTAGAGCTAAGGCATCCTTGAAGTTCGTGACGAAAATCGTGTCCTCCTTAATAAGTTTGATGACTTCTTCCATGGTCGCTTGAAAGGTACAAAAGGTACAGTAATCGGGCTACGTAAGTATCCTCGGCCACTTTCTAAAGGGACTAGTCCTTGCAGACCGTGGAGTTGGTAATCGTTGGACAATTGGCTACCACACCGTACTTCGCTCTGCGATCAGCATCTCCTTAAATTTCAGATCTATTTAATTCCCTTCGAAAATTGATGATCTCGTTAGAAGTAGGTTGTATTCTTCTTTTATTACTTTTAGCATTGAAATGGCATAGAGCAACATCGATCCATCGGTGGAAATCGATGGTGTGTCGTACTCAGTGGCCTCTATTTCTTTAACATACGGAAGTGTCCCCAGTTAATTGATAATTGAATTTTCCCCCTTCCCCCTTCATACAAATTTTTGCTCCACACCAAATTTAGGGTACTTCTTAGGAAATGCTTAGAACGTTGAAATGAAGCCTTCTACCAAAACTCAACTTTGTCGTAATTTTTTTGAATTCAATGTCTAATTTTCCTGGACTAATATAAAATAAAGCTTTTCCAAAGCAAATAATTTCGAATTTTTTGAGATAAAGCCCAGTACTCAGATCTGGAAAAATATTATTTTTCATAAAATTTTATGACCAATATTATCGGTAATTCTTTCCGACCAGTACTACTCACCTCAACGCAAAAGTAAATTTCTTTTTCGAACTGTATATTTAAAAATCTCCACTCCAAATCATTATTTTGCTAGTCAAATTGTGATGTTTTATGTACATTGTTCCTTTTAGCACCTCATAACGTATCCCCTGTTTAGGTTTTACAATATTAAAAGATATAAGGAGGTAGCTATATGACCGGAAAAATTACTGAAAAAAGTGGGTAGGTATTTGCATTATTATTTGATTTTAGTTAAACAGTAGAGTAGCTATAATGGGAATGAGTAGGTACAATGAGAACGTATTTTAAATAAAAGTACCTATAAATATTTCTGAGATTTATTTGGAGGTTTTTTTTTATTCAAGCACCTATGTATTTGCATAAATGAAAGGGAAATCAATGAGCTTTAAAAGAAATAAGATTGAAGTTAAAAAAATCGAGAAATGTAATAAATCAATAAGCAAGAATGTATTGAAACTGGACAAAGTAATAATTTTGCATATTTATGTTTAATTGACATTACATGTACAGTGCCGGCAAAAAAATAGCACCACTGGTACAAGTTTCATTTTAACTTCTTGAAATGAGGGAATAGAAAAATATTTACAGCCTCTACTATTATTATGTTATTGCTTGAACTATCACCTCTCTCAATTGTATATCTCTCGCGTTGAAATGGTAACGGTTCTTTTCTTGCGAGGCCATAAAGACGAAAATCGCATTTTTTGTGCGGTAAAAATAATAGCACTGATAGCAGTTTTCGTCACAAAAAAATATTTTTTCTTGTGCATATTTCAAGGTAAGGGTGTCAAGTGTTAGAATTTTTATATATTTAATTGGTATCTTCATTTAAAAAACAAAATTTAAAGTTTTTCAAAGAAAATGAGTCGTGGAAAGTATTGTACCAAAGAAAAATGGGAAATTGCTTAAAAAAAAAGTCCGACGGTTTGTTGGCTGTTTCAACAAAATGTTTCGAAATGCAATAATATACACACCTAAAACCGAATCTCGTGGACAAGAACCTGTTATGTTGACAACTCCATCAGGCGCCTAGTCCGACAAAGTCATAAAAATACTTTTAAGCCTGCAACTGAGCTTAAAAAAGCTGAATATTACAGCTTGCGTGGAAACCGTTCGCCACCGATTGAGCGAAAATAATTTATTTGCTTGTAGTCCAAAAAAGTCCCTATTTTAACTGCAAAACATGCTAAAAATTGTTTAATATTTGGAAGACAGCATTTGAATTTGCCAATAGAGAAATGGCGCAACGTTCTATGGACCGATGAAAGTAAAATCGTATTGTTTGGCGGTAAAGGATCTCGTTCCTACGTGAGAGGACCTCCGAAAGTGGAATATAATCCCAAATAAATAAATAAAGTATTTAAGCACGGATGTTCAAGCGTAATGGTGTGATCCTGTTTTTCCTACTATGAAGTTGGGCCCATATATTGGATTAAACCCATCATGGATCAACACGTTTACATTAGTATACTCGAAAACGTAATGCTCCCTTATGCAGAGGAAGACTTGCCCCTTTTGTGGGTCTTCCAACAGGACAATTACCCCAAGCACACCAGTAATAAGGCTAAAAAATGGTTTGCAGATCATTCAATTAATGTGATGGACCGGCCAGCGCAATCGCCTGTCCTAAATCCGATTGAAAATCTGTGGGCTGACGTGAAAAAAGCAGTCTCTGAAACCAAACCGAATAGTAACACAGAACTCTGGGCTGCAGTAAAGGTTTCCTGGGAGAATATTCCAGTAAAAAGGTGCCAACATTTGGTTAATTCAATGACCAGACGTTGTGAAGCAGTAATAGCATAACAAGGCTATTCAACGAAATACTAATTTTGCTGGACTACCACTAAAGAATAAAATCATAGAAAACGATTTTTTATTTTTATGATGTTTTAGTTTAAAGTTATGTGATGAAGCAATGGTGCTACTTTTTTACCGCTTATTTATTTGAGCTTTTGAAAAAAAAACATTTTTTTAATAAGTTGATGAATAAAAGTTGGAATCCTTTTTTAAATGTGAATTTTTGGACTTTATATAAGCTTTTCGCATATTCAAAATGTCCCTCAAAATATTCGCTTAAGCTTCATTTTTAAATGAAATCTGGTTCTCGCAATGGTGCTTTTTTTTACCGCACCGGTATGTATAATGTACAAATATTAAAAACGCAAAGAAACCTCAAATGAACTTCCGTTATTTTTGTTAATTTTTGTTTGACGCGCTCAAGGAGGTATGATTACCCCTTTATTGTTATATATTAATACAGTATGGGCGTTTGAGAAGAAGAGGGAGAATTAAGAAGGAGATAACGATGTACAGTTGATTTAAGTGCTTGTATGCGTCACAAAAGTCATACACTAAAAGACGAAATTCCGACGTGAAACTAAACAAAAATACGAATTTGGCGTGGTGTTGCAAATCTGAAACACATAACAATAGGTGTTATGCCCTTATAGCACTTGTAGCCGATTGACACCTAAGAAAAATACCATATCATGCTGTTCGCCCGATACCGCATATCTAGCCATTGCGCAACTGTGCAAATAATCTGTGCAAGAGATCAACAACGACTAGAAAAACAAAGCAGTTGAATGGAGTGGGAGGAGGGAAGGAAACAACCTTTTGTCACTGTACTTGCACTGGTGATTGTTTTGGGTATTGCAGCTTTGGTTGGGTTATTGCCCTTTTTATTTTAAGAGCACATGAGATTTTATTGGAATTAAATTATTTTTCTGGTGAATAAATTATATATGTAGGTATGCCAATCGTTAATCCACTGCACAATTCCACTATTATAATTTTGTTCTATTAAGGGAAGTTTAGAATTATGGAAAAGGTGTAACACAAGTTCAATCTTCACCCACAAAACGTTGACGGGTGCTCCCACGAAGAGATGTACATCGTAACTTGTCTCATTCATAGTAAATTTGTTACCTACATTATAAATCAGTTTTTTTGTCGTAAGGACATAACTCAGCATGAAATTTAGAGTAAAGCAAAATTAAACAATGTAGGTAAATTATTTTTAATTGCGTTTATAGGTACTATTCGTAAAAAAAATGTTTTGCTAACACTCAAGCATGACATTAGGATCATAGAGAACACCAAAAAAGTGGGTCCCCCAATTCCGTCTGTCCTCGAGTCTGCAGCCTAAACGGTTCGGTGGATTTGCTTCAAACTTGGTAAAAATTGTTTTTTCGGTAATACGCCCACAGGGTTTTTTCACTTTTTTTAAGACGACAAATAACAGTAGCTCCTATACATTTCTTTTTGGCCAAAAACAAAAATCTTAGTTTTCTCAAAAACGGCTCAACGATTTTTAGATAAAATTAGTACAATTCACTTTTAAGTATACTTCCCATAGAACCACTTTTCATATTTTCGACTTTCTCAATATTGATTGAACCGATTAAAAATTAATTTTTTTTATACAAATGCTCCCTTAAATTGTCAAACAAATAAATAAACAAAACTGCATACTCATATTTTCAAAAAAAAAGTTTTTCGATTTTAAAAAATATCGATTTTAAAAAATAAGTAAAGAATTTTTTTTTTTATTTTATTTTATATGTATATTAATAATATCTTAAAAATGGCGTTTCAATTTTTTTTCTAAAAATGTTTTCAAAATTTTATACATAAAAAATTACTTTATTAAAAAACCGCTACAACGATTTTTTAATTTTTTTTTTGATATATTATTATTTACCAACGAATTCAAACTGCATCTTTGTTTTCCCTCAAACTATAACGACTAAGCAATATAAAAACTATTAATTATGTGCATTATCCATTTATTTCTACCTTATTATTATTCCCTATTCCCTTTTTATAAATTTTTGCCTACACCACTAATTACATACTAATTACAATGTCATACATTTATGTATACATACATATATGTGTCTCAGAATCACATGAATCTTATTTATGCATAGTGCACCTAAATTATAAAGTATATGCATATAGCTACCTACCCACCTACATCCTTCATTTTCATTATTATATGTACATGTTTACATACTTAGGTTCCGTCAATATGTCTATATATGTATATGTATTTTACTCTCCTAACTTATATAACTAAAATCCGTAACTAATATTTAAATATACATTTGTAGGTAGGTAACTATGTAACTATTCATTTAATCATTAATTCGACAATTCATTATACTAAAAATCGAGATAATCTTACCTACATAAAAGCATAAATAGCTACATAGAAGTTGTTAGCTACAAGAGAAAGTTCGTACGATCCAATCGTGCATTTTATTTAAAACCAGTCTGTTACATTAATATCATCATTGACTACGTTCTTATTTTCCCCTACTTATCATCTTAGAGACGCTACTGTTCTTATTCGATTCTTATGTATGTCTCTACACCTCGAACTGAGTACTAGGCTTAAAATTTGAAATTTGTAGACGTTTTTTAATCCATCTAAATTGGGGAAATCCTTCAATGAATTTTGATAGTCCATGACTTGACAGGAAGGCAGCAGAATATATTTGACATTTGGATAACATTTTCTTCCAAATGGTCTAAAATCAACTATTTCGATACCAAAAAAAGAAAATCGAAAAATTTCGATTTTTCTGAGGTAAAATTTGAATTTTGTAAATGTTTTTTAATACATTTAAATGGGATCCACCCGTTAATGGATTTTGACATCTTATGGCTTGGCAGGTAGGCAACGAACTATATTTTGACGTTTTGATAATATTTTTTTTTTTCAAATGTCACCTTAAAGCCTTAAATAACCTTTTTCCTAAACCAAAAAAAAAATCTGAAAAATTTCGAATTTCATGAGGTAAAATTTTAATTTGGCAAAGGTTTCGGAGACATGCTTTAATGGAATTTGACAGTTCGTGGCTTGACAAAAAAATGTGGTTTATTTTAAAAAATCGAGGGTTGTATGTGGGTATTCTTTTTTTTAATATTTTATTTGATTTTGTTATGAAACATTTTAATTTACACCATTATTCCAAAATTTAATTAAAAGTGTTTTGACCAATTCGATATGTTCAATTTTAGAATTTGAAGATTTCACTTCTTCGGCTTTTTTGGTCGTGATAATTTATTAATGAAAGATATTCATTAGTTTTCCCAACGTTTCAACTGAGTTTTCAGTCTTCTTCAGGGGCACTTTATTAACCATGTAACAAAATAAGAGAAACAACTTTCAGCAATTTTCGACATGTAAACCATACTTTTGAAATAACCTGTTCTTTCATGTTTATTGTTTTGTTGGTGATTGGTTTGGTGATGTGCTATTAATTCGCGAATAATATCTAGCGGATACCCATTATCAATAAGGATTTTTGTTATTTTCTCTTTGTTGGCGGGATGGAATTTCTTTTCACTAATCGTAAGGACTTTCTTAATAAGGTAGGAAGCCGTATTGACTTTAATATGTTTCGCTTGATTTGATCGAAAATTGACGATTCTTCCGGATGCTGTCTCTTTCTGATGCCAGTCAAAGGTGAGTCTACTTCTCTCACGATTAATTTTTACGTCCAAAAATGATATAGTTTTATTTTTTTCCTTTTCCACCGTGAATTGGATTTTGGAGTTGAATGCGTTAAGACTTTGCAAAACTTTGTCAATCTCACGATTTTTCATTACTGCAAATATGTCATCAACGTATTTGGTGATAAATTTTGGCGGATTTATGGAATTGAACGTTTCTTCTAACAAAAAATCTAAGACAAGGTCGGCAATGGTAGGTGAAAGTGGATTCCCCATTCGGATTCCATGTATTTGCTTATATATGTTGTCTTTATATTGAAAAAGGTTGTTATCCTTCAAACAGAAGTCAAACATTTCCAAGAATTTATTTAAGATAAGGCTTGTGTGTTCACTCATAATACTCCGCTTTTTCTTTATGATATTTATCGCCACCTGCACCGGAATATTCGTGAAAAGTGACACCGAATCGAAAGAATCTTAGACTTCATGTTCCCTTAGTTCTAATTCTCTTGTTTTTTCAATAAACTCGAACGAATTTTATACAGTGTACTTTGAGTTGCGAGTAACACCTTCTAGAATTCTACCTATGTACTTAGACAATTCATAAGGGACTTTCATAGACGGCACAATGGGTCTCAGTGGTAAATTCGGTTTGTGGTTTTTTGGTAATCCATAGTTGGAAGGGAGCTGTGCGGTGTAAGTTGTCATGTTTAACTTTTCTTTGTCAGCTATCAATTTGCTTGTGTGTAGGTATTTTACAAATTTATTGTTCTTATTTCGAAGAGAAGAAATTGAATTAGTTCGTATTCCTCTGTAGACGGAACAGTCTGACAACAGGTCTAGCATTTTAACTTCGTACTCGCTTTTATTCATAGCTACAGTGACATTTCCTTTGTCAGCTGCGACGATTATAATGTTTTTTTTTCGTTTTAAGAAAGCAACTGTCTCTATTCTCACTTTTGAGACATATTTTGCAAATTGATCGTTGTTATTATTTCTTTGAAACGAGTGAGTCATATTGTCGTATTTCGATCTCATCAATTCTTGTTCTCTTTCATCCTCAATATTTCTTATTCTTCTTCGCCATCAGCTATAATTTGGAAATGTGGAAAGTCGTCTCTTTCTATTGGTAGAGCAAATTTTTTACCCATCGATAAAAGCCATTTTATTTGCAGTGGGAAAGTACAAAGGGAAAATAACAAAAATCCTTATTGATAATGGGTATCCGCTAGATATGATTCGCGAATTAATAGCACAACACCAAACCAATCACCAACAAAACAATAAACATGAAAGAGCAGGTTATTTCAAAAGTATGGTTGACATGCCGAAACTTGCTGAAAGTTTTAAGAAAACCAAATCGCTAGCAAAGCTAAAGATGTCAATGTTGCTTACAAATCCAACCAAACACTTAACACACTGTTTACTAAACTTAACAAGAAAAGTGAAAAGGATCAAAGTACAGACGTTGTATACAAGATCAATTGCTTAGGCAACGAAAGAGAAAATTGTGAACTATATTACATTGGCACTACCAAGCAGCTTTTAAGACAAAGGATCTCAAATCACAAATCTGATATCAAGTCCAAAAGTTCTCAAAAAACAGCTCTTGCTAGTCACAGCTTAGAAAGAAATCATGCTCGAGACTTTAAAAATGTGCAAATTCTTCAAACGGGAAGACATACATCGAAACGATATACGTTAGAAACTTTGCACATTTTGAATAACAAAACTAACATGAACAGGAAGCAGGATACACAGTGTATCTCGTCGGTGTACTGTTCCCCAGTCTCTACATAACTGCGATACATACATACATACATCAATAGTTTTGTTGCTCCTTTTAAAGAAAAAAAATTATTAAACAGTTGTTGACTAAACTTCTAACTAAGAAGAAGTGTTTTTAATTTAAATATTCAATCACAAAACTGTCATTTTTTAAATTTTTATATATATGTAATTTGATAATAATAGTTTCGTTCATATAATTCTAAGTGTAAAATCTTACCAACTAAATGTAAACATACAAATGTTTCTCTTATTTTGTTACATGGTTAATAAAGTGCCCCTGAAGAAGACTGAAAACTCAGTCGAAACGTTGGGAAAACTAATGAATATCTTTCATTAATAAATTATCACGACCAAAAAATCCGAAGAAGTGAAATCTTCAAATTTTAAAATTTAACATTATTCCAAAATGTTATTTCCAATTAACTCAAAAGACAAAACAGACTCACGAGTTTGTTTCATACATTTTCTTCGGATAAAGGCTCCACACCCCGCATTATTTTTACTAACAAATTGCTGAGATGCCGTACTCTATCTTTGCAGTCTGATCAATGCGTGTTATCTTACATCTTTTTACTACCTACGGAGACCGAGACCGAGACGAGATTTCACATTAAAATTTTCTCGAGAAAAAGGCGAGACATACACCGAGACGAGACTTGGTTAGGGGAGACCGGGACCGAAACCGAGAAGAGACTGACATTTTTCGATTTTGATGAGACCTAGACGAGACTTAAAAAAGTCTCGCCTGGTCTCGTCTTGTTGCCAGCCCTTAACTGATCGTTATCATCCGCCTCTTGATATTTTTCTTGACTTGAGCGGTCATTTACTAAGAAATAGAAATATTCATGACTGGTTCCTATACTTTTGGTTTTCGCAAAGGTGATATTCTGTACTCCGGTACAGAATATATACCGAATTCTAATTATCTTGACTCAACTACCTCTATATTTGATGAGATGCATTTTAATGAAACAGTTCCTAAAAAAAGATCTATTCCCTCTAATTCTTCTTGTTTTCCGTGGTTCACAAAAGAACTGAAATGTATGCGAAATAAAAGGCTTGGAAAAAATACATTAGGTTCATGAAGGTACAGAATCAAGTAGTTTACATTTCCCTTTTTGAACAGTTCAAAAAACTCTCTTTCGAACTCTATAACGAATATCTGGAAATCATGGGGAGTTCTTTGAACTTAGACAAAGTGACGGGTATCCAGTAAATCTAATTTAAAATGACGTAATCTTGAGTACAACTTCTGAATTTTGTATGGGATTTGCAAGTATTTTTAGCCAATCCTTCATTGCTTCTCCTGTAGTTGTTGACGAAAACTATTTTTAATTTTTTACGAAATTGTCCTCAAGTATCATTTAACAATATTACAATAGATTGTGAAAATATGTTGAGCTTTTGTCACATTTAAATGAGGACTATTCCATTGGACCTGATGGAATATCACCTGCTGTATTAAAAAATGTAGGTCCATTTTAGCTCTTCTTCTGAGTAATATTTTCGAACCATTTTTGAAATTACGTAATTTTCCTTCAGTTTGGAAAAATGCATTTATAGCCCCAGTATTTAAAAAGGGAATTAAAACCAATATTGTCAACTATAGACCAATTTCTAAACTTTGTTGTTCGAACAAGTTGTATGCGATAGTTTGACATTTATATGCAAAAATATCATCTGCAACAAACAACATGGTTTTATGCAGAAACGTTCTACTGTTAATAATCTAGTTCTCTTTTTGAATAAATGTTTTAACTCCCTAGAAAGAGTTCAAGAAGTTGGTATTTAACATTTTTACCCATTTCAGTATAAAATATTAATTTACCAACAGATTACATTCTGAATTGAAACTCACTTTTCTTTCACTATAAAAGCTTTTTTAGTCACTTTTTTCACTAAATAAAAAATATTTTGAGTATCACCCCTGAGTGTAGTCCACGGTCAGTCAAAACGCGTGTTTTTTATAATTATGCGCACTAAAGGGATATTGATTACCATTAATATGTTCAAGCAGAAAGCGAACGTTAGGAAAATAGGGAACCATTTATCTGTGAATGATAGGTAAGTGCGAAAAACTTGTCTGACGATCTTTAATCGCCGTCCAGCGCCTGCTGTTCAAGCACCCATTCGACGTATCTACGACGTTGTGAATGGTCAGCTGGTTTCAGTTGTTATGTGAGCTAGACATTATATGGATGTGGGTGTAGATCCAAATGCAAAATACGCCATAATGTCCTAATTCCTGAGAACGACGAGGAATCGACACATTCGGGTCTTCGGCAACACTTTCACTTACAGCAGAGATATTTTCAGTGGTACGGGCGAAACGATGATGCACACGCCTTACAATATCTGTAACCAATCCAGTCTCTTCAAATTTCTTAACAATTTTGCCAATTGCTTGCGTAGTTGGACGATTGTGTAAACTATAATCTCCTCTTAAAGCACGATATGTTGCTGTGGCAGAATCACCATTTTTGTAGTAGGTTTTAACAATTTTTATGCGTTGTGCGATAGTTAAGCGATCCATTTTCGTAAATGTCAGACTTTACAACTTAGTTTGACAGATGTCGAATTCCAGTCCTATACTTTTGAAACAGCGAAATGTATAACCCTTTAGATTAAGGTTCAAAAAGTCTTACATTTAATTATTATTCTTAAGAGTTATAGAACTTTTCAGGTTTAATTTATGTTTAAATAATAAAGAAAATTACGTGAGGTTTTCATAACATTAAATTAAGGGAAACTTTTACCAAAACAAAACCCTTGCTTAAAGCTTAATTGTATCGCCTTATTAGTGAGAAAATGTCGAAGATTTTCGCTTTTTCTTTTTTAGCGGCGGCGTATTTCTCAATTTATAATAAGTAGCAAATAATTTCTTATCGGGCGATTTGTCTTCACGTATTTTCGAACCGTTAACTTTTCAAGAATAGGCGGAAAATCAGGCCAGAGGTTTCGATTTCGTAGTTTCCGATACATTTGAATGGCATTATAGGTAATCTTTTTTTGCTTCATTTTTTCTTATATTAAAATAAAATAACATACAAAATTTTCCGCCCCCTACAAGTTGCGGCCCTATACTCGAGCCTCACGAGCCTAGTGGTTAATACGCCACTGTGTATAAACAGACTTCTCGAAAGCTTTTGATGAATTATCTCATGAGATTATCAAGTTTAAAGTTAATTCATACGGGTTTCCTCCATATTTCAATAAGTGCATATCCTCGTATCTTGAAGATATGTTATATCAAGTCAAATTCAGAAATTCTTACTCAAGAGCCTTTCTTGTCAAATCAGGTGTTCCACAGGGAAGCCATCTTGGACCATTAGTCTTTATATTGGCTATTAACGATGCTACTCTTTGTGACGCAATAGCGAAATTCTTATCTTTGTAGACGATATGAAGATTTATAAAAATATACCATCTTCAAAGGATCGAAATCTATTGCAAGAGGATATTAACCACTTTACCTTGTGGTGTGAAAAGAACAGTTTGAATCTAAACATGACAAAATGTTAAACAATGACATTTAACAAAAAAAAACTTTCGCCTTCTTCTCATGACTATGTTATCTCACTGCACATTTTAACTGGTGTTATGACTGTAAAGGACCTTGGAGTTCTCGTTACGCCCATTTTAGACTTTTCTGCCCATATTAATATCATCGTTAACAAGGCCAATCCAACATTAGGCTTTATGGGTAGACTTTTAAATTGGACTTCAAAACATCTTTGGTTTCAATATCAGTAATATTAAATTAAAAAATCTACTCAAAACTAGTGCTCCACGCTTCTAAATGTTTTTGTTTCACATTATGTTCTTGACTTAATATTATTTGTTTATATTTTCATTTTGTACTTGTGTAAGTTTTATTTGTAATAGAGTTTGCCTACTAACAACTAACACTGCACTAAATGATGAGCCGGAGGTATAACACAGTTTTCTGTGTTGGCAAACCATTGGTCGGAATACAGAGCTTGCTAAAAGCTCTCTTTGGCCAATTCTGATAGTGTGTAAAAAATAAGTGGCTCTACGGATTTCGGACAAAAAATATTTGTTTTCTGAAAATTCAATATTTCGAAATGTAAAACAAAAATAAATGATTTTTTTTATAAAAAATTAAGTAAAAACGACTAAAACCATATTTAGCCGTATCTATAACAGAATCTTGTACATATACAATGTGACCGAACATAAGAGCAAGTACGTGCGACCCAGTCGTGCACTTTATGTAGCAGAATTATTATATATTTGTGTACACTATACACATATACATTAATGATACGCCATATGATTTGTATGCTATTAGTATAAGAAAATGGCCGCATTCAAAAATCGACAGCAGCTGCCAAAAATAAATCCGAAACTCATATAAATTTAACCAATCCGATGTTGGTTTACAGGTACTATAGTGGATAATAACTGATATTTGAATTGACTGATTGACTGAATGATTGCAGTACCTACGAGTATTAACCTTATGACTATGATTTTTTCTTAGACCCCATCGAGTCTATGATACGAGTACCATCGCACACAAAATTCAGTTTTTCTAAAATGAGTCCTATTTGCCATATTAAATGTCAATTTAGGACCCCTTCGTGTTACCGGCCAAAAACCCCTCTTCCAGAGTAATACTTCTAAATTAGAATCTAGCATTCATTAATGTGGCTTAAAGTTAATGTTTTCTTGCAATAGTTATAGTAATAGGATGTTTTACTTAGGAGACTTAATTATAACGTAAAAAGCCTTAATGACATTCATAATTATAATTAAAAAACCATATGAAATATCTCAGTTCATGAATATTATCCATTATTATGTATAAATGGATTATTGGCAAAAAACACAATAAAAGCATTGATAAGTTAATTTTTTTCTAAATTTATATATGCTTAAATTATAATTTCTTTTTCGTCAAGTTACGAAATTATATTTTGGGTGCAACAAAATTTGATAATTTAGGTATAATTGGATAAGCAAATTACTTTTCTAATCGTTAGTTTTTAGACTCAATCAATCCAAAAGGCAACTGGTTAAAGAGTTTAGGTGCTGTTTCAGTATAGAAGTTTGGGAATTGAGTTCTATTACTCATTGGTAGGTATATGACTAAAAAATGGCAATTAATTCGTAAGATATTTGTATTTGAGTTTCTTAGTACCTGGTTGTACCCACTGAAAGTCTCGTCCCATTACAAAGTTTTGGTGCATTAAGATTTCGGATAAATTCGATGAACCAAATTTCAAATAATGCGGTGGCATACCTGGTGGTTCCAAAGAATTTAAAAATTCGACCGGATAATTGACTGCGTCTTCATCATTCATAGCAGTATCAATAGATTTATACGTTTCCGAATCACCTGGCAATTTTTCCTGGATGTGGAAATTGATTTCATTGACATTGATATTTTTTGGTGCTAAAATTGCACGTTCTCGTAACCAATCATGGTTATTGTAATTAAGTACAATATTTGGAAAAACTCGATCAATGATTTCTTGTTTTGATGATACAATTATGCAAAAATTATTCGGTAACGTGATAAACCCATTTTGATCACTTGCAATCTTTCCATTGCCAATTTTCAGCAATTGCTTTGAAAAGTCACGTGCTGATGAATTATTTTGAAGACGCACATGCATATTGGTCATCAACGAAAGCCTTTGTACGTGTGCCCACAAAAATGAACTTTTCAAACATGCATTAATTTCATCAGCACGTGTTGATCTCGGAACAACAGGCAACGTTTGACGGAAATCACCAGATAACAATATTAATGCACCGTCAAACAGCTGTGAAGTCCGTCTGAAATCTTGTAATGTTCGATTCAAGGCTTCCAAAGATTTTTATGGCCATTGGACACTCGTCCCATAAAATAATGGATGTTTGTTGCAAGACTTTAGCCATTCCTGAACTCCTTGAAATATTGCACGTTGTCGTTTCAATTGCTTGCATGTTCAATGGCAATTTCAAGGCGGAATGTGCTGTGCGGCCGCCATCAATTAATGTAGCTGCAATACCGGAAGAAGCAAGTGCCAATGCGATCTTTTGTTCCGACCGAATTGTTGCCAGTATCAATGAAATCAAAAATGTTTTTCCAGTGCCGCCAGGTGCATCCAAAAAATACAATCCACCAGTGTTATCATTGACAGCTTGCATCAGTTTGTCATATGCATGTTTTTGTTGATCATTTAATTGTGGAGTATACGTTTGTACGAATGCACGCAATTTATCACAATCGAATTGCTGTTCGCGTTGCAATTCTCGTTCAAATAAATCATGCATTGGCGATTTGGTGGAGTCAATTCTAATTGCACTAATGCTTTATTTGCAATCGTAAGGCACAAGTCTTCGATTATTATCTTGGCTTCATTATACATTTCCAATGGCAGCAGCAATGCAGGATCATTGGAATGATGTCGAAGTCGAATCAAAATGTCTTCAGCCATGAAATCTTTGTATTTATTCCACAATTCCAGTGGATTTGATGAAAAACATGGTGATATTATGATCGCAAATAACATACGAATTTGATTTGGTGGAGATGCAATTGATGCATCACGAAGCGTATCATCTTCCAGCAAATGCAAGTGGTGACATGCTTCACGGTATGTGGCGCACAATTGACCATTGACAGTCGTAAATGTTGGAATGATTGAGGCCCATGTACGTTCACCAACAAAAGACGCAAGTAAAAACATTCAACATTAGCTGGACTAACTGTATAAATACGTTCCAAAGCATCTGTTCGAAAAATACCTGGATAACCATCAATAGATGTGCCTTGTTTGCGACGCTGAAATTTTTTGTTGATGCATTCCATGTGGAATAGTGAGGCACTTCCGAATATAACAAAGTCCTGGCAAAATCATCCATTTCACATAACTGGAAATAAGCTGTCTGTGTAGTTACTGGTGGCTCTACTGCTCTTTGTTCGGCATTTGCAGCAGTGAAGTAAACATGTTGGCCGTTTTCAAGATGAACTGCCAAATGTACAACAACCGGATGTCTGTCATGAACTGGAAACGATAGAATACGCCATACAGCTTCATTCGTACTAATATAGCGCCCCATTTGTGACTGCAAAATTTCATCATGATTATTTTCAGGAGCCACTCCAAGAACAGCCATATCGCTGCCTTTAGTCACATACTTGCAAATGTATTTGATTGATTATACGGAATTGCAATATTCTACATTAATGTGAGCGTTGAACATTTTTGACAGTATAGGTGAGTACGGAACTATCCACCGGTTATCGATTTCAAAGTCTTGATTTTGAAGTATAATTACAGTTAATTTGCCGTTGTCTTCAGTTGATCGTCTACGATACTGTGGATATCCATCATCTCCTGTAATTGTTTCAGCAATCAATTGCTTTAGAAAACGTTTCGAACATTAGCCATCAATAATACGAGCTGAATTTCGATTAATATCACCACATGGACCGTGAATCATATATTTCGTGACAACTTCGAATAATCCTGGGTCGATGGTCTGATCTGGAATTTCGGCCGACATGACGGTATCAATCATATCAGGTGTTATTTTGTGTACGAATCAAATCAAAATATGTGCGTGAGGTAAGCCCCTTTTTTGCCACTCTATGGTATACATAAAGCACCGCACTTCTCCAAATAAACGGAGTTTGAGAATCAGATCCATTAATTTTTTAAATTTTTGTTGGAATACACGGGCCGTTATGTCATGACGATCTTTTGGCACCTGACCATCAAATAAACAATCAGACACATCGAACCACTTCGGATTGCATGTGAATGTGATGAATAGATCCGGTCGGCCATAATTTCGTACATATGTCATCGCATATTGCGTATATTCATGCATATACGTGGGCTACCAACATATGATGATGGCAAAATTGTTAAACGGCCGATATCATTCACATTTGCATCATTGATCATTGCGTCACGCAAATGTATGTATTCCTCTGATCTTAATCGGGCTTGATTGTGACGGATGAAATTCAATCGCTCACTTTCAATTTTGGTGTATATATCGACGATATATTGATGCGAAAGTTGATTGCATCGCAAAATAAAATTGGTTTCTTGAGGGCGAATCATCAATCGATACGAATAAAAATTCATCGCACTGACTTTTTTTGTTGATTCTTGAATGATAATGATTTAAAAATCACATTTAAAGGAAAATCAAATGTGTACGTACCAGTTGTTGGACTTATCATTGGTATGTTGATATGATAGCCATCTTCCACTCTCCAAAACAAAATTCGGTATTGCAATGCATCATAACAGCGATTGAATTCTAAAATACGTTCTAATTGCTCATTTCTACGATACAAAACAATATCTCGTGGCTGATACTGTTCACCAACCACAATAATGGCTACTTCAACAATCGTTGGTACATTGAATCGTCTGGCGTGCTCTCCAATTGGTGTTTTATCTTCTTTTATTATGATCTTGTTGCCATCGGTGGGCATCCGGTCGAGTGCCACTTTAAGCAATTTCACCAATTCATTGTGTTGATGGAAAAATGTTTGCATTTCATTCACGATTGATCTTCTCGAATGCGTCGAAATTGCACAGCGCTGATTTAATTCACGATTCTCATCACCAATAAAATATATTTGCAAAAATTGATGATCGCCATCTGGGAATGGTAGCAAAGACCCAGCTCTATGGTATATTTTACCTTGAATCTGTAACGTTCGAGATATATATATAGACCACGGATTTGAATTTGTAAAAACATGGAACACAGGGACGGCACATGAATTAAATATGATATTGCTTATTCCATACGAAGAAATTACCTTAAACGTCGGCATAAATCCATTTCTTATAATATTTGCAGCTCCAAAAGATGTCATTTGAAAGCATGAATTGTATTTTTGAATATTTAAGATGAAATGCTTCGACGTTGGTGAATTGCCAAAAACCAATGAATGCAAAGGTTCTGGCGGAAGTTCTAGCACGGGCAATTTGACTTTCACACCAGCACAGCACATGCCAGGCGTTTCGTTTCTGAATTTAAATGCTTTGCTATGTATACATTCAATATTCATCTGGCCAATGTACGCATGCGTGCTGTAATCAATGGTGGCATCGTAATTGAAAGCCGCGCGTTCCATTTGACGTATATCATATACGGACGTACGCCCACGACGGTTTCTGGGTACTTCACTATTAACCAAGTGAGTTCTCCGTCTGTGTCGTTGTGTTTCCATTTAATTTCGTCGAACACGATCTTCTTCACTTTGTGATCTTCGATTTAACGCTGTAGCATTTGATGATGTGTGTGCGTGAAAATATGAATTCACATACACACACTGGACATAACCTCAATTGTGCAAATAAAAAAAAACACTCACCGGCAAATGCAATCCAATTGAACTTGTGAAAATGAAGCAACGCTCTTATATATATAAAAATGAAACATTAAAAATACAATTGAAAATATTTCAATCGATGAATACTACACTCTACGATTTATCGACTGGATTTTGGTACAGTGTATTAAAAAAGAAACACATGGTTAACACTCACCAAAAGTATGTCTGTTCGCAATGAGAGCACGATATGAAAGAACTCAAAGCACATAAGAGAACTGTCAACTGAATTCCAATGACAGCAAATTAATATTAACATAATGCACTTACAACTACATTTGACAACTGTGTACGCATATACAGTCATACAGTACAACAGAAACGCTCATCAGCGGCTGTGTATTTGTTGTTGTTTTTCCCATACAGGCATTTCGTATGAGAGGAAAGCATTACTCACATAAAATGTCATAACTCAGGAACGGCTGCACCGATTCCAAACAAACTTCACTCATACCAACTCCTCATATGTAGGAACAAACTGTAAGATTTTTGTGTCAATGGGTTCGGCGGTTCTTAAGTTATAAGATTACCAAGAAATGTAACTTCTTTTTATATATAGAGATAAAGGTAATTTTTTACATTCGATTCGGACAATATGCTTCTGTGATATAATTATTGGGAAAAGAGTGCTTTGATATACACCTATCCCAAATATATATTCTAGTTAATAGATTTGTTGTATTACATTTTACGCGTTACGGATATTGGGGGTGGCCGTGGCGCGATAGTTGTGTGCTCGCCTGTCAGCCTCGTAGTTGCAGGTTCGATTCCTGCCGTTGTCTATGTCTTCTTATATTCCATTAAAAACCAATTCTAAAAATTGTCATAAAATAAGTTGCTGCTTTGCTCATTACATGCTGTTTAGGCATAACACTAACAACATGTTATTGAGTAAACTAGCATACCCATGAAATATGACAACGAAATAAATAAAATAATGCGAATTATAAGGGACATAAATAAATAAGACACGGTAATTCTCTCTGCATTAGTTCAGCCGCCATCCCTGGAGATAATTCTGAGACATCAACCAGCACTTGTCTCAGAACATCGCGCCACACATCTTTCCTATCCTTCTTTCTCTTCTTCGACCGGATGCCGCGCTGTGTTAAGAAAAAACATATAAAGGGTATTCATAATCCCTTGAGCGCGTGCAAAGTTATAAAAAAAAACATATTTTTTTATTTCCCCAGTATGTTGTTTCAAATTCGATTTCAAAGCAATCATTGGAACAAGGTGTCATATGCTCAAAGTAGGATTTTGCACAAGAATGGGTGGCCAAGCTAAGTCTCTTGCATGTTTCCGGAATGAAAGAGAACATTACAGTCCAAGATTGGAGCTGTTTGTTTGTTTTAAATTGCAGACCATTATTTTGGGTTTTCACTTAAGATGAGCTTATGTCTCGAAAACCATTGTCAGTGCATAACTTCAATATTGCATCCTCAGTATATCTTCCTTGACGAAAACACAATTGGTCGTTGCTGAAAAATTCATTTTTATCTAAAAACGCCACCATGTGATATTTATGAGCTTTTCAAAAAGTTGAGAGAACCTTGGTAATATGGAGATTGTCCGGTATTGACTCATAACACTTACCCATTTTAAACAACGAAATAACTTCAGCTTCTTTCAAAGAAGACGGAAAAATTCCAGAGGTCATACTCGTATTGAATATGTAGTTAAGTACATCAACAATAGAGAAGGCAATTCGCTTTAGAAGGGAATTGGTGATATCATTATACGTACTGGACCACTTGTTATAGAGAGATTATTTTTTATTACTTTTTTTTGTATATTTCGTGAGATGTAAACGGAACAAGTACAAAACTATTACTTTGGAATTGATCTTCTACCAAATCTGGATACATATTACAATTACAATTGTTATTAAATGTGGGGCAAGATTTTGAATTTAATGCAACAGTGATAAAGTATCGATTAAGATAATTATTAGCGATATCAAATGGATTAGATATAACTTCATTATTAATTACTATTTTTTGTATGGAGTTACTGTTTTCTTGTTTGTTTAAGATAGAATTAACAACTTTCCATTTTTCAACTGCTCCCAAAAAAAAAAAAATCTTAAGCTATCCGAAAAACTTTGGTATACTCTAGTATCCCATGAGAATTGTCAAAAACATATGCACAAACCCATACAAATTCAACATATTCGATGTTGGTTATTCAGGACCTTCAGTGGATACTAACATATCTTAGACAGACTATCGTACCGACATCTGAATGAGGCCATTGTGTCGCCGTCTGTGGTCGACAATTTTATTCGGAATCGTGGCGTCCACATCCACTCGAAAACTATGTAAACTTTGTTTTTGTTTGCGCAAAATTAGCAATTTGCACAAGCACCAGCACAAGCTGCACTCAAACACAAAAGAACAAGCGAAAACCGTCGCAAATATAATTCCACTTTCTCATTCGTTTTTCTTTGTTTTTGGATTTTAAAGTTATCTCTGGATTCAGATTCGAACGCGATGTTCGTAAAGCGGGGTTTTATAATCGAATTTTCAATAATTTACTTGTTATTCACTGTTCTTTTATTAACCAAAATCTTTTGTAAAAAAGAGGTCATCAAATGAAGGAAAATATTCATTTCTCTCATATATTTGACGAGGAACTCCAACTTTTCAAGGATTTGACGATGACGTTTAGCATCCAGAATTTCAAAATACATTTTTATTTATTTTATATGTTAATCTTAAGAGTGATTCAATCCTTTATGTCATACTTAAATATCTTATGGGCTACTTTTTCTAAGACATAAACTAGGTTCCACTTAACGACTTTTATGTTTAGGTTTGAGTTTGGTGTAGAGCTCTATGTATTACTTAAGCGCTTATGTGGAACATAAACTCTTAAGTTTCGTATCAGAACGGGCTTAAATCGTTAACTGACAAATTTCTCACATAATTTGGAGTTGTTTATTTTTTTATGGTACGATTTCAAAATTTTAAGCAATCGTCGCGTCGTTTAGAGAATAAGCCCAATTCTATTTAAAGCAGTCGTTTAATTGTCAGCTCTTTTCTAACTTTATCCTAATTTTAAACACACCAAACAACTCTTCTAATTGAAGTAGATCTTGAGGGCTACGTTAGTCAAACTTAAGTTAAACACACCTCATTAATACAGATAGAGTAATAAAACAGAACGAAAATTAAACATAAGCACAAAAAACATATTCATATATTTATAAAAAAAGACTAAACTCGTATATTTGAAGTTATTATTTTATAATTTTTCCCACCGAATATAATCGAACTTTTGTTTCTTCAAATCGATATCTTGAATAAAATTCAAGCTCCTCTAACTTTATATGTATATATTTTTCACTTTCTAAAAATCAAAATCTTCAAAACTATTATATATTCTTTTTCAGAAAACATTTTTCTTTCATTTTTTGTTGTGAAATGTCTAGCGTCAACTGGAAAAAGTAAAGTTTAAGAAAGATAAAGAAGCGTTTTGCTCTGTTTAAAGTTAGACGACATCTTTCACAAGAAGGTGTTTTTGTGTTTTTATACTACAATTCTATATTCTACTGGAATTATTATTAATTATGTCTGGCCAAGGACAAAATCTTCCAATTTTAATGATTAAAATTTTAATCTTGTTGAATATAGTTCACATTGTTTTTTTGTCAAAAAATCCATGTAAGTTGAAATTAACTAAACAAAAAGTGCGTATTGGTAAAGCGCTCACTAGCCAACTGATGAGTCCAAGTGAGATCGCGTTGACGAAAGGCACATTTTTTGGACTAAGGACCGTTAAAAGCTATTTTGAATCGATCTCTTTAACGTTAAAGTATACTTTTTGTCGTTTAAAATTATCAAAAAGCCGACCCCCATTTTAAAACTCATTTTTATAGTCGATTCCCATTTTAAAACTCATTTAGATTAGGGTTTAACACCCAAAATAATAAACGTTAAAGTATACTTTTTGTCGTTTAAAATTATCAAAAAGCCGACCCCCCATTTTAAAACTCATTTTTAGAGTCGACTCCCATTTTAAAACTCATTTAGAGTATGGTTTCTCACCCAAAATAATATACATGGACTAGGGAAGATTTATTTATTTTTTTTTCTTTATTTATTAACTATATGCCTCTAAGACCTAAGGTCTTTTTAAATGCAACCTGAATTGCACGGCACTAGTTAGAAGGAATAGAAAGATAGGAAAGAATTTTGTATTGGCACAGTGGTTTTGAGAATTAGGTCTTTACTATCTCATTACATCCCACGGGCGACATCCAATTAAAACTGGAGGTATAGAAAAGAATGCTGATGCCTAGGATGGGGATTGAACCCATACCTCTAGGTTAGCAGTCAAGCACTATATCCACTGAGCCATTGCCACCCGCAGGTTTTGGACTTATTTCGTGGACTAAGTGCGAAATACTATTAATAACACACAATCTGATATTTGAAGTTTACCAACTTAGTCCTTCGTGGTCTAGCGAAGGATTAAGGATTGACATTTAAGAACAAAATTTACAGCGACATAGAATAAAAAGAGGTAGAGTTGATACTTCTTGTTGTAGATTTTGTTCGATTTTTTATTAATAGGAAATTTTAGTCTATAGTCTAACTCTGATTCCATGGTTTTGTAAGTCCATGCACTAAAGCTGAACTAAGCGTATTTTATTAATAGGACTGTAAATGTTTAAAATTTTGCCATATTGGTTTTCCTCTAATAAAATGGTTGAATGACATGGCCTTTTAAATATTTAATATCATAAAAATACCAATGAGACATCATCCGAGTCAGATGTTTTTGCTTGAGGTAGTTTTGAAATCAATATTGAGGTTATTATAACATTATCCATTACCTAAGTATGTGCCTCCGAAGACGGTTTTCAGCAGTATTTTGCAGAGTTTTGTTGTACACTGTGCAAAGAGCTGAGTGTTTATTATTGGTTTTAACCAATAAGAGATAGCTTAGCTCTTCAAAGGCTTTGTTCTAAGTTCGGCCAGACATACAATTAAATTTGATTTTATAAAACGTAGCATTATAACTATTAAATTTAACTTAAAAGCTACACACTATTACCTTGTATAAAAAATTACTAATTTATTTAATGAATAAGCAAAAATGTATTTTATTGGCAAGATTAATAAGTAATAAGATAATACAATAGTAAAATGCATCTTAAGACATACGAGTAGTTTTAAAGCTTTATTTTTAAACAACACATTATAATTTATTGCTTGAAACTTATTTTGTTACGAAAAATATTAAAATCGTCACAGTAAAGACTTTTTGAAATAATTTCATTTGTGAGATTAAAGATATTAAAGTTTGACATTGAAATGTAGACAATTAAAGTCGAAACGTAGAGGAACAACACTGGATAGCACTGTCACCTTCTTTCTTGCGCAAAAAAATTAAATTTTTTTCTCATCCATATGAATTTATATTTTTTCGCCACCTTAACTTCCTTAAGCCTAGTCGCTGCTGATGCGGAACGAAAAATCCAATACAAAAATGACACGACGAAATCATAAACGTAAAATTTCGCTCTACTTTTCGTTTTCCAGTACGCTGCTGAGCGACGAAATGTGTAATTTTAGTGGATAGCTGTACTAGATTTCTTAGTACAATTCTCCACTCTTTTCGTTCTAAATTTAATTGACCTGCACATTAATTGCTTGCGAAATGTTGACACTTCACTTTTTTTAACAAAACAAAAAAAAATTGTTTTTTATTTTCTTTGTGCGGTGTTCAGTGATGGTTCAGTGTATTAAAAAGAAAAATGTTATTAAAAATGGATTCGTCTAATGAAACATTTAAAAATGACAATTTCTCTTGGAAAAGTGCAAGTCAGATTCTTTAAACCAATTTCAACATCGACTAAACTAAATCTGCAAAATGAAAATGGAGAGATGGAAAGAAGCACACCCTTCACATATCTTATCGGCGAACAAGATTTAATCCAACGTAATGATGTCAGATACATGCATCCGTATATTGAAGTGAGCCTTTATTTCTAGTGCTTATTATCACCAACTATCAACTTTGCATTCGTGCTCTGCCACAAAGGCAGACGGACCAAATAATTGTGGTGGATGTGCCATTAGGGACAATTTGTTGAGTTGAAATTGGAGGGTCTTCATCGCGACGTAAGAATGCTTATGGAATCAAGATCCCAATGAAGCACGTAGTTTTCGAATTATAGAGTGGTTTTCCTCCCAATTTCATTGAATTTCTTGAAATTGATAAGACATTTCGTCAAATCGGCAGATACACCTGTTTATAAATCCAAAAGTAATTGCTTAATTTGGTTCATTTAAACTTTTCTGAGTTTTATTGTAGGTCGTCTATTTGTAACAGGCTAGGCTAGAGAACAGGGCAAGTCGGTATCACGCTTTGTACATATGTCGTGTTTTGTGTCGGTCCGCCATTTCATAAAATTGTATTTAACTGAATTGTAATTTCTTTTACAAAAAAAAAAAACTTTGGACTTGAAAAATAACAGTTCTCCAAGCTCGTGAATTACCCGTTAAACATAATTTGTTTGACCAAGATAAAGAATTGCACGAACAACTTCATGTACAGATTAAAAAGAAATCCAAAGCTTGTGCCAACCCCACATACGAGTGTTCGATATCTCGATTGGATGGCTATGAATTTTGTCTCCGTCATATATTTAAAGATCCTCGTGCTTCGAACATAGTCGTCTATCCCAATTAAAAACGACTCGCAGTTCAATTCGACAATTAAAACAAGTCGAAACCAAGGAAGTGCTTCTGAATAGCCTTTCCCATCATTTGAGCATTGAACCTTCGTCACCGCCACCACCACCGAGCTGCGAAATCGACGAAGAGATCGATGTACATGGTTTCTCCAAATATTTAACAATTTGTAAATTATGAACAAATCTCAGACACACAGTCAATAGTTTGATTTAAAAAAACGACGATTTCTCGATTATTCCTCGGATAGTTCTTCGGAGGTAGAGGCAATTACGTTCTACATAGCGTCCAAAGGACACGAGTGGGACATATTTGATGATGAAAGTGTTGATTCGCAAGACGATGATTTGCTTAAACAAATGAGTAGGCAATTGCTATATCTAAGAAGAAAGTTACCAACCTACAAAATCTCTATATGGAACAGATTAATCGATTGCACCATATTTTGAAGGAAAAACGCCGTAGATACTTGCATGCAATTCTTAAGGAAAGGTAGACGTTGTGCAGCATTCTTGAACAGCAGAAAAGATCACCTGGCGAACGTAGTTTGTACGAGAAACTTAAAGCGCTCAACCACTACCATCGACTCCATGGAATGTAGTCTGCTCTGCACAGAAAATTTAAAGAAAAGCATTCGCAAAATACCGATGCCAATGTTACGAAAGGTCTACCTTATGTTAAATGCATTTGGAGTAAAATGCGGTGAAAGAGCTATGTCTGTAAAAAAACACATTCTCGAAGATAAGAAACAAATTCTTTTCCGTGCATGCGGTGTCGAGAAGAGTGGCGTACTATGTCAGAAACCAGTACCAAATATATTTGAAGATGCTACATGTGTCTTGCACATAAGCTTACCAAACAAATAACAGTATATTCAGAAGAAATAAAAGTCAGGGTCGGAAGAGGATGACGAAGACAATACGTCCGCAGATGCAGCAGCTTTAGTCGAGGCAGCAACAACAGTTGCTAATTCTTTATTTATTAAATCTAGCGATGGTAGTGCGGTAGCCAAGGAGGAACCGAGTTTTCAAAAATTGGACACTTCTATGAAAATAGATATAGTTGAATGAAGAACCTAATAAAAACGTCACAAATTCGAACCATGACAAACTTTCTGAAGTGAAAAAAAGGCAAGAACCGGGCTCTGGACAAAAAGCTGTTGAGGAAACTGTCGAAATTGTTGAGACAAAAGTGGCCATCGAACCGGTTGCAATTGTTTGAATGCAGTGTCAAATTTTAAGATTTAGATTATTCTTCCTTTATTATATGTAACTAGATCCATTTTTAAATCCAAGAATTATTTTTAAAAAGTTACATCTAAAAGTAATTTGGTGACAAAAAAAATCTATCATAAAGTAATTTGGTGACAAAATTACTTTTTCTTACAACTTGTCAATTGGTTTTGACAGCTTACAGAACTCTCCGCAAAAATTTTTCCGCTGTGGTTTTCGTTATCATTTCGCTCTCCTAGTGGAGACCACCGAAAATTTTCATTTCGCATCAGCAGCGTACTAGGATTTAGCTGCATTAAAGAGTTCACGTGTATGAGACGTCAGGCTGTTATTAATATAAATATTTGTGCCGTCATAATCATCACCGAAGATTTTTGTTTTAATCTCTGCTCTTTTCATGTGTTTCATTTTTTGTTTGGCGACGGATCAGCGTAACAACTATGATGTTTGCGGATGTTGACGGTGTGCTGGCTTTGGGTGCTGAATTGAGAGAACCAATGCGTTTATTAATTTTCTTCATATAGCAATAGTCAATGTCTTTCTCGTCAATTTGTACTCCAGCACCCTCCCGCACGATATGCACGGTTAACTGTGTGGCACTTTTATTCTCAATATTAGGTACATTACAAATTTCTATTGTGTTAGAGAGGTTCGATTTTTCTAATAAATTGACTTTATCATTTAATTCACTTATTTTTGTTTTGAGCTCAGTGTTTTCATTTTGCAGATCAATTATGACAGAAATGAAATTTTGTATAGAATAGGTATAAATGTACGTTTAGATTTTCATCAAATGATTTTTTCACGACTATTTTGTTCTTACACACATGTTTTTGTATTAAGAAGAACTTGGTTCTTTTTTAACAGTTATGTTTAGTGGTTTGATAATTTTAAGTAGAAATAATATGAACGACTGGATCGTACGAACTTGCTTTTGTAACTAATAATTTTAGTGTAGGCTGTTAGTAGGTATAGGTTGTCTGTAGTTATACTTTGCATGATTAAAGCCGATGTAGGTAAGATAACCTTGATCCTTAATATAATGAATTGTGGAATACATATGATTCAAGGAATGGTTACATATTTACCTACCTACAAATGTATGTTTAAATGGATTTGAATTATAAAAATTAGGAGGGTAATATGTACCTACCTATATATAGAGAAACTAGGTATGTAGATACGTATTTACATACTTATATGTATAAATGAAAGTGAATGCTGTATAGGTGGGTAAAAATCGTTTTTTAAACTTATAAAAACTGCCAAAACCATCACTTTAGTTAGTTTCTCGAAAAAAACAAGAACACCATTAGATGCCACGGATCAATGAAAATTAAAAAAAAAATTATCTCCAAAATTGTAGGACGGATTTGGTTGAAATCCGGTTTTTATTTTTTTTTTTTTTGAAATTGTGGTATGCAGGTTTTTTAAAGCTGATTAATATACATATGACTATAAAATTTAAAGTTATTTTTTCGATTAGTTTTAAAAATTCAAAAATTAATTTTAATTATACAAAAAAAGTTAATTAAAATTTTGATATGCAGAATTAGTTTGGCTGCCTAAATATTCTCAGATATAAGATTTGACAGAAATCCAATGTACAGTTACCGAGAAAGCCAAACATTTAAAAAACCGTTATATGAAAAGTACCGTTAATAGACTATTCCCGTGAACTTGATTCAATCAAAATCACACTATTACCAACAAAAAAATTCTCAATTTTTGTTATCAAAATCGTTGGAGCCGTTTTTGAGAAAATAAGATTTTCCTTCAAGGTCATATGGCAGGTACAGTTATTTTTAGGCCTATATAATAAAATTTCAATTTCCCTCCGCGGAATTCCAAAAGAATCACGCATACCAAATTTGAAGGTAATCGCTTACACCGTTTAGGTCGCAGCTCGTTATACATACAGACGGACAAACTCACCCACAGACATTTTTGGTCGATCACTTTTTTGGGTCATGATCGTAATGCCATGTTTGATCGTTAGTATTTTTTTTACGAATGCATAACTTATAATAATGGTTTTACCAATTATAATGGTTTTGCCAATTGTCTACATTGTCGACAAATTTATATCGACAATTTTGAATTGTCTACATCGAATTGTCTTCGAGTAGACAATCATGTAGTGTACACTTAAAGTCTACATAGCACAACACTGCTTACAATTAGCCTATTTGGGTTTGTCCCTAAAAAGAAAGATAGAAATGGACAAAAACAATTGTTACAAAATTATTTAACGCAAATTTACTTTTACGATGGCAGAAATACAATCTAAAAAATCAATGCATTCTATTAATTCAAACAATCTAAATGCTGATAGAAAAATAACTAATAATTAACCCGAACGCGGGAGATGAAACCTGTATCCGTCACGATAAGAAAACAAGGAAGACGAACTGTCAAACGATGAGTGCGTTTAATAATTTGCACAACAGACAACACATAAAGTGCTGTCGCCCAGTAGATCAGCAATGGCGATTAATAAAATTAATTAAAATCACAATAAAATATTAGGTATAAGTAGGTACAGGGAGTTCTTGTACTTAAAGTGGGCGCCAGGAATTTGTTTATAGCACCAAATTAAAAACATTAGAAAATTCCAAAACTAATTGTTTTAAATAAAATAAATGAAAACAATTAAAGAACCACAAATAAAACACAAGTTTTATATACCCAGATGGGAATTTTAAAAGATTTATTTGGGAAAACTGAGCCAAAATCCAGGGATTAAAACCCAAAATTGTTTCAATATATATAGGAAAATATATAACAATTTTTTACGGGCTTACGGTCAAACGTAAAGCCGAAATCAAACGCAATGAAAATACAAAAGAAAATGGGACCTTAACCAAAAAATACCGTGTCCCACAAAACCGGGACAAAGTTCGAACTACTGGAACAAAAAAATCGATCAGAATTGAAACCACCAAAAAAAACTAAATTCACCCAAACGCTCTAATTATCTTTTTTATGTCTGCCTGCGGATCACCTATCCGTCCTCCTTTTCCTCTATCACCTCGATTGCTTACGCCACAATCCAATTCTTTCTTCGCCTCGAACCACTTAATTTTCCTCTTCAAAATTCTTAAAATCTTTTCCTCCTTCTTGTACCGCAACTAAAATTCCTTTTCTCAAATTTTACTTTCTTAATAACTTTTCTCGAATTTTCTTTTTCTTCTCAAAAACTACCTCTAACTTAGAAAGATCACCAAAAAGTGAGTTTTCCATGCAAAATCCATTGTCTAGCTCAGCCATTCCAGTCTCTCACACATACATATGACAAGTCAACTATTTTCGTGATCTCCTGTCACGGCATCAAGGCTTCCTGGCATGCTCTCCTAAAAACCGCTGTTCGTCCGTTGTCGAGTCTCATCGAAACTTTACTCCCACACACACATTCAATGATTCAGCAAGTTTTTGGATGTATTTCCAAAATTTGCCGAATCCCAATAGCCGAGTTCGGAACCTTTTCAACTAAAATTCTTCGAGAAAGTTTAAAAGAAATAAAACTGAAAAAACTTTCTTCTAGGCATTCTCGTAGTTACTCTAAAACACATCGCGAGTGATTCGAAGGCCGAAGCAATCTTTCTAAAACTAATACCATGAGGTGAGAGAGGATAACAAATACTGAAATCTACTCTTTTGAAAATTAACTTTAAAGATTTATAAAAAGGAACGATAACAACCCCTTTAAGATAATTTGAAGTTAATAAGTTTCTTTTAAGAAGAAATATAAAAACAATACAGACGGATATGCATACATATGTATTGCTTGTGTTCTTCATTTTGTGGACTGTGCTTTTTAATTTCTATTGAGGTATTGGTATTTGTGAAATTTAGTCCAAATTATGCGTTTCGCCCAGGTACATACTACAGTTGGGCTCATCAGTTAGATGCTGTAGTACCTTTCTAAGACGCAAAATATTAGTCGATGGCTACCGACACAAATGAAATTAACAGCTTTCAAATACTGTGAATTATATTTTTCTAGGGGAATTCGGTCGAATTCAGACACCTAGAAAAAATGCCTGTTGTCTAGCTTGTTTAATTTTAAGAAGAAATACAAAAACAATACAGACGGATATGCATACTTAGGTATTGCTTCTGTTCTTTATTTTGTGGACTGTGCTTTTTAATTTGTATTGAGTTTTTTTGTGACCTTTAGTCTAAATTATGCATTTCGCCAGGAGAATGCTCCAGCGACATTCCAGAGACTTATGAACAATGTTTTGAGAGATTTCATAAATAAGATTTACCTTGTGTATTTGGACGATATCATTATTTTCTCCATAAGTTTCGAAGGACATTTACAATCACTCCGAAAAATTCTTCAGAAATTAAAAGAGAGTAACTTTAAGATGCAAGTTAATAAATTTCTATTTGCCGATTTTTCAACAAATTATCTAGGTCATAAAATAGTAAAAAATTGGATAAAACCAAATGAGAACAAAGTCAAATCAATTACGGAAATCAAACTGCACGACCCTAAGTGGCATAAAACAATTTATTGGAATAACCGGTTATTACCGGAAATTCATCAAGGACTACACAAAAGTTGCTTATCCAATGATAAACTACCTAAAAAAGACTGAAAAAATAAAAATTACAGATCCCCATTTCGTCAAATTTTGAATTTTTACTAAGTTTTATTTATTCTTTAAAGAAGTATTCCCTATTTTAGTTAAAAAAAATAATAGTACGTTAGCTGTGAAAAGCTTTACATTTGTCCCCATCAGGTCTATCATCTGTAGGTTCGGACCAACCAATTCGCTTTAGTGATCAAAAACCAAATGTGAAACTAAAGATATTCAAGTAAGTTATTTTAAAGTTGTTGCATTTTATATTGATTTTAATATTGTGTTTTCTAGAAATAAATTCCGCCAAAAGTCTTCCAATTTTATCTGAAACTCGATCCTCCAACATAACTCTCACAAAACTGTGTAGTTAGCCGGTGTTGGGTAAGAGCAAGAAACGTAATGTAACAGCTTCTTAATCGATTGTATTACATTCACAGCAACAAGGTACGTTCTGAAAAAAAAATCCTTTGCAATTATTCAACTCTTAGAGTAACCATAATTTGTTCCCAATAATTTTAGATATTACATCGTGATATGAAAGCTGCTAATGTACTCATAACCAAATATGGCACCCTGAAACTATCCAATTTCGGTTTGGCGTGTGCATTTGGCATTCTAAATAATGGACAGAAAAACCGATTCACAAACCGTATAATAACACTTTGGTATATACCTCCAAAACTTCTTTTGGGCCACCAAAACTATGGTCAACTAGTTGGTATGTTGGCAGCTGGTTGCATCATGGCGGAGACGTGGACTCGTTCGCCGATAATGCAAGGAAAAACCGAGCAACAACAACTCATCTAGATATCCCAACTTTGTGGCTCATGCACTATTGGTGCGTGGCCAGACTTCGAAGAACTGGAACTGTATAAGACTGTCGAATTGCCAAGAGAACAGAAGCGGAATGTCAAAGACAGACTACGCCCATATATGATTTGAGCAAAATGTTATCGCAACATCTGCAGAGTATATTCGAATATCTGGGTCCGTCTAGACGACTGGGACAAACACGACAATATCAACAACAGATGGTTACGTCGATGCCTAAGCCTCAAGATAATACTGTGATTGATCGTGTTTGGTAGGGGAGCGCATTAGTGCGGTTGTGCTCCAAGCGATTCACCCAAAATTGGGTGTTCTTTTTTTGTACTTTGTTCGTTTGTAAGTTGAAATTTTCTTTAATTAAAAAAAAAAAAACCTGAGAAATAAAACTAATTTACATAAATTTATTGTTTATTTACTGGTTTGAAGACATATAATAAAATCACAAATCTATATACATATAGACCACCTTATTCATCGTTATGGATAGTGCCTACGTCAAACAAATTGTGTAAGCGTGTTTGCCTATACATTATTCAGGATTGGCAAAGCCTATAATACTTAAGAGAGGATAAACCTGTTATCAAATTGATTTTCCTTATCAAGAATGCGAAAGCTGATACAAAATATTAGAATTTTGAAAAATAACATTATTGATTTTATAAATACGAACCTCATACTCAGATATGTGTTATATTTCCATTCCCAGAATAGGTTGTCGGTTTTTTACTCTTAGGGGGCACCTTCGGCGGATAGAGTGTAGATGCATTGTTTTTGAAATATTTGCTCGAATTGAAAACGCTTTCAAGAATTTACAAGCTGACATAAATTAAAACTCACAACAGTTTAAATTATCGAGATCAAGCAAGTTCTTTGGAAATGACAGCTTGTCCAATTTACCAATTCCACGAAATTTCTACTTATATCAAGGAAAATCTTGAAATCAGAACTTACGCAAAGCTCTCATTTCCAAACTACTTGCTTAATTTCGATGATAGTAACTGTTCTGAGTGTTAATTTACCTCAGCTTCTAAATCCTGAAGCCGTTTTTAAATCAAACGAAGATTTCGAAAACTTTATATCTAAAAGTAGTTTTTTCGTTTTCTTGAAAAATATAAAATTACAAAATTACTTCTACTTACTTCAGGGGCAAGATTTTGTAATAATTAAAACGAAAGCGATTGTTCGATTTTCAAGCAATTGTACGGAAACGTAGAAATAAATGGATGAAACAAATAATAAAATTGTTTAGAAGGCCAACGCTAAAAATCCAAAGAAAACAACTGATAGGTGCATTTAATCCATTTGATATAGGTGAAAACTTGTACTTAGGTATAGATATGAATCAACAAATTTAAAAATAAATTATATACTCGTAATAAGATTTTCGATTACGATGGATTCTGTGATAGGGCCGATTTATTAGTTTTAAATTTTGAGTATTCCTTAATGTAGCTAAACTTTGACGCTGTTAGTATGTATGTCCAATTATCATTAGGTAAGTTTAAAACCGATGTGCGTAATTTCTTATTTTAATGGATCGAATGTATATTTCAGGAAATAGGTACTAGGTACCTACCTATAAATGTATATGTATATTTAAATCTATATTATGGATTTTAATTCTGTAAATTAGGATGGTAATATTTACCTACACTGCATACATATGTATATGGAGCCTAGGTATGTAAATATGAAGGTACGTAATAATGTATAATGAAAGTGTTGTATTGTGATGGTAAGCTAGATAATATGCATATAAAACTTTATATGATAGTTGTAATATACACAGTATTCATATATTTTTAAAGATATATATATATATAAATTAGCTGTACCCTGTCGCGTTGTCACTATCTAAAATAAATTTGAAGGAATGACATTAATTTAACTCACAACGAAATGCACAAAAATACGCACAATATTGGCTGGGTTTTTCTGCTGTACCAGTTCAAATATTCATACAAAATTGCCTGGATAAGTTCTAGTGTAAATTGAGTGAAGAAATTTTGAGTGAAAAAGCAATTATAATATTGCCATTAAAAACAAACATAGTAAATAATTCTAAGTTGGTATCAAAATTGGTTCTTAAAAGATTTGCAACGGTGTCAAGATTAGCATTTCGTTCTACTTGGTCATTTGCCAAGCTTTCCGAAGGCAAGCGACAAAAAGACAATAAAAATATTTAAAATAGCGCACATAAGTAGGTAATGGGACGATTTAGCGTGGGAGCCAAATTCTCCATAGGAACCAATGTAAATTAAAGTAGGTAGTGAAGCGCCCCTTTTTCAGTTTTTGTCAAAATTTTGTGGTGATAAGATTGTTGGTGTGTGTGTGTGACGTAATAGTAGGATGTGAATGAGTAATGCTGATCATGCTGAATTAAATTATGAAATAAAAATATTTGGTCAATTTTCTGTATTTGAACTAGGGTACATGTGGATTGATAGTTTTATGCTCTTTTTGTTTTTTTTTTTGTAAATTCATTTTTATTTCATAGTAACTTATAACTATCTCAAATCTAGACAATAATGTTTAAAACTAGCCTAATTATCAATAACTTACAACGAATTTACTGGCCCTTTACGGGCGCTCTAAACCAAACAATAACTCTTAGAACTAATGGCTTTCGACCTAAAAACTATTTTAATTAAATCTAATTATTTTATTTTATTTTATTTTTCAAGGAAACTTGAAAACACGTGGTATCTTATCATTTTTTTTTTTTTTTTTTTTTTACTTATAAACTTAACCTAAATATTACCTAATAATACTTAAAACTACTTAGAAACTAAAACAGCCACAGCAGCATTTTTTTTTCGTTTTTTTAATTTTTTTTGTTTATTTTTTATATGCATGTAGACACACAAAAACATGCAACCCACCCATACATGTACATACGCACATACATATACGTACGCACATACATGTTCAGACACGCAGATACATGCACGCATGTCCCCGCATACATACATATTTTAAATTTTTTATTTTTTTTTGGTGCCACCCCGACTGTTCCCTATACCTAATTGCCCTAACTCTATGTAAGTCGGCCAAGATATACCATCTTCATCGACTTTAAATATTATGATGCTGTTCAGAGAGCCACCAGAACTGGTTCTCCTGTTTCGCCCTATCCCTCCGGTCCCGATCGGACACAGTCCTACTGAACCGAAGGCGCTCTTCTCCACCTTGAGCGATGACGTCTAGACCATACAGGAGTCGCCTATTCATACCGGCCGACGTGGTAGATGAGCGGAACCGCCCCTCCATCCTGTATCAGCCCTCGACTGTTTAAATAGAGGAATGGCTCGGGATTGATGTAGCCACTTAACCGCGCACTCTCGAAATATTCTTTATTGGGGTAAAACTCCCCAAATATTAAGTTGTTAGTTGAGGACATCGCTCTTGCAACGTGCCCCCGAATCAGCTTAAACAAAAAATTATCTATTCTTTTTATTTTGGCTCCGTTGTATAGAACCTGGTTGGAATAATATCGTTTGTACTCCGACTCTGGTGTTCTGTGTAATCCAAGGCAACGTCGAAGACACTGCCTCTCAAACACCCGAATGTTTTGAATTTGAGATGATCGTTTTGTCAGGGCAAAGGCTCCCCTAGCCTTGGCTAGAGCAGCACCTATATGTCTGTCGAAATACAAGTACTGATCCAACCAGGTGCCAAGGTACCTTACTACACTTTTACTCGCCAGTGGATGTCCATATGGGCCTACGATCACCAGCTTGCGCCAGTTCTTTCTCGTATCCCTTGAAGCGCTAGACAACGGAGTCCTAAACAAAATAGTTTCTGATTTCTGGAAGTTGATTTTCAACTTCCAGTCATAAAAATATCGCTGAATCTTGTCGAAGTCACGCTGCAAAAGAATTTTGATGACATCAACTGTTGGAGCTGTTCTGTATGCAATTAGATCGTCGGCGTACGCAATTGCCTGAGTTAGACTACCTATCAGATCGCTGGTGTAAATGCTGAAGAGAATCGGAGAGTTAACCGCTCCCTGCTGAAGACCATTGTTAATATTAAAAACTGTGATAGAAGTTACATTGCTACTCTTGACAAGAAACTTTGTACCATTTAGCATATCATAAAGCATGTACAATAGCGGTTTACTTATACCAAGTCTGGCAAGCTTTAGATAGAGACCCACTAACCATACGGTGTCGAAGGCCTTCTCCAGATCAACCAGACAGGCACCCGTACACTGCTTTTTTGATTTGTTCCATTGGACATCAGAAACGAGTTTAGACGCGGCATGAATTGTGTCATGTCCCGTCTTAAAACCGAACTGAGTATCCGGTATGATTTTGTTGTCCTCCGCCCACTTGAACAGAGCCCTATTAATAACCTTTTCAAATACTTTGCTGATACTCGGAAGAAGACTTATCGACCTGAGATTCGCCGGATTGGAATTTCTTTTCCGTTTTTAGGGAGAGGATGCACCACTGCTGTCTTCCACCAAATAATAATATGCATTATTCAGCGCGTTGTTAGACAGTGTGGTATAAATGTCAACTGCTTCTTGAGGTAAATGTCGTAGTACAACGTTGGATATACCATCGACTCCTGCTGATTTCTTTTTCTTTAGTGAATCAAAGATGAGCTGGAGCTCAATCTTCGAAATTAACAGGGAACGGGTCCTATTTCGCTCGGCGATTATGGCGTTTGCCAAATTTTCATCATTAAACCCGGTGAATCCAAGGTTCTCAGATCGCCAGTTGTATGCTCTATCCACTGGGCTATCTGCAAGTTATAGATCGTGTAGTAATAATTTGATAACTATTGAATTAATGACAAATATATTACTCTAGCCACTGGGCTATCTGCAATTTATAGATTGTGTAGTAATAATTTGTTAACTCTTGAATTAATGACAAATATATTGAGTGTGGAAAAAAATAACTGATGAATTAAGAAAAAAATTTAATTCACAGATGGGGTTTTGTTTAGGAAGTATATGACATTATTTGATACTATATTTCATATAAGGAATGGAGAGCCGATATCTTCTCTTCTGAGTTTAAAAATGCAGTTTCAATCAATGCAACATGTCAAACTAAGAATTCTAGGTAAAATTATCAATTTAGAAATAAGATACGAAAATTACTGAAATAATATTGTTTTTCAATATAGGAAGAGAGATAACATTGGTTGGAACTGTTTATCCGAGCTCAAACTTTATGAAAAAGAAAGAAAGTAATTACCCAGCACTATGTCCTTTTGGCGAAACCGAATTACTTAACACCCCTGAGAAGTATACAAACAAGGATGAACGAGAACTACACAGTTTCAAAACAAGGGATCAAACATTTCATTCGCATATTTCTTAAATTAAAAAAGTATAAATATTACAAAGAAGTCTTTCGATATTGAAGTTACTGGTCTTAACTGTAGAAGACTGAGTTTCAAACAGTGTTGAACCGCTCTTAACTGTTACTACCTGCTCGTTCGACTGTTCTGTACTGCTCTCATAGAACATTACTATGCGTATGATATTATATTATAAGTGTTATCTATTTTATAGCTCTAGGAAGCAGGCAAAGCCTTTTCTATAACGACCTTCATTCCAAGGGCTTTCCTTGTCAATAACCATAAAACCATAATTTGTATTCCAACATTCTGCACATACCTTTTGAAATGTATTAAATGTCAGGTCTGAATTTACACGATCTTTATATATGTGTTTTAAATTCATATCGTCCTGTTTAAAGACAATGCAAATTTTTGATAATGCCGCCCCATACTAAAGTATACTCGAATTGTGTCTTGATTTTCGCAAGCAATGTCGTCAAAAATAAATATAGAATATGGTTTAACTTTTTCGAGTGGTATAACATTACTGTTATTAGAAAAAGTAAAAAAAAAACATTTTTTTATATGTTGTAACAAACTCATCATTACATTTGTTTTTCCACAGTTTGAGGGACCTGTAATAAGTCATCTGATACTATGAGGGAATAGCTTACCATGACTTTTTCTTTCGATATTTTTAGCAAACTCCATATTTTTCACGGGCAACTGGTGTTGTTGTTTAACGAATCGCATTATGATAAAACTAAATAATGTCCTATAAAATACAGAGTTTATATTCAAAGTTGTCATTTATATCTAACTTTTCTAATACAAACATTATCATATAAAATGTTTGATTATTCGAAAAAATTTATCAGTCAACGAAACATCGTGAAAGGAAAAGGTTATTAAATTCTCTAATAAACAAACTTCCTATTGAACTACATTTACCTGGTTATCAATACTGCGGCCCTGGAACAAAACTCCAAAAACGGCTAGCTCGAGGTGATCCTGGTATTAATCTGCTTGATCAAGGGTGCAAAGAACACGATATATGTTATTCAAAATCTAACAATTTTTTTTTTAAACGGATGCGCGCACTAAAGGGGTTTTGACTACCCTTAAAATGAACAAGCACAGTGCGAGCGTTAGGAAAGTAGGGAAGGATGCAAGAGGAGATACCGATGCACATTGGTTTTGAATTTCTGAATATCAAAATGGGAGGGGAAAATAGAGCCGGGTAAAGTATTCCACCTTCGCGTTGTACGGCTAAAGAAAGAATCTCTGTACTTGACAGTACGTCCGAAGTTGGGATCAAGGGTAAACTGATGAGCATTTCTAGAAGCGCAAGTAGAAGCGAGTACGGTTGAAAAATTTATGGGGAGGAATGCAACTGGCTATTTCGCTGGAACAGTGTTTATAAAAATAGCAATACAATAGTGAGAGACATATAACATTTCGACGATGTTCTAGAGATGTAAATGTTTCCACTATAGTTCTATCGCCAATCATTCTTAGAGCTCTATTCTGAATTCTATCCAAAAGATTCAAATGAGTTTTGGGAGCTCCTGCCCAAATGTGCGAGTTATACTCCAGCTTTGGACGAATGAAGGCATTATAGATTACAGCCAGATCAGATGGGGAGAAGAATTTCTTGCACCTTCGAAGAAAGCCCAAACACTTTGCAGCGTTTTTGGCGACATCAAATATGTGTTCATTCCACAAAAGGTGGTCTGTGATGCACATGCCGAGGACTGAAAGCTGGTCGGTTTCTTCAATGTTAGTGCCACTCATGGATAGCGGCATGGGGGGTGGGTTCTGCTTTAACGACAGAAGACAGCAATGAGTTTTTGAAGCATTAAATTCTACACGGTTTTTAATTCCCCATTGGACAATGCTGTCAAGATCAGAATTTAATGAGCTTATCATACGCTGCCGTTCCAGTTGCACATCCGAAAAACAAGGAGGTGCATCTAAAAACGAATATGAAAAGCTGAGAGCACTATCGTCAGGAAAACAATTAAGTGGATTAGAAGTTCCAGATAAGAGATCATTAATAAAAATGAGAAAGAGGGTCAGAGACAATACGGAGCCCTGGGGCACACCAGCATTTATTCTGTGAATATCAGACTTCAAACCGTTCAATACAACTTGTATTGAACGGTCCGAAAGGTAATTTCTAATCCAACGAAGAAGACATTCATCGATACAAAATGCACGCATTTTCGATAGGAGAGCTTGATGCCAAACTCTATCAAATGCTTTTGAAATATCAAGCGCAATAATCTTACTTTCTCCAAAACGATGTAAAGATTTGTGCCACTGTTCGGTGAGGTATACCATCAGATCACCAGTGGACCTATTTCTACGAAAGCCATACTGCCGGGCATTAAGGAGCTTTCGTTCTTCAAGATATTTCTTGAGCTGATAATTAATTAATTAATAAAGCGTTTCCATGACCTTGGAAAGAAGGGACGTAAGTGCAATTGGACGGTAATTAGATGGTGAAGAAGATGCGCCTTTTTTAGGGACAGGCTGGACAAATGCTGTTTTCCATCCACTCGAAAAGAGACCTGTAGAGTAGGACACATAGAAAAGTTTACGCAATGGTTTTGCCAGCGTTGAAGAACACCACTTCAGAACGATGGGAGGGATACTATCCGGGCCAGCGGATTTGTTTATGTCAAGATCTTTGAGGACTCTAGCAACTGCACGAGTGCGAAAGAAGATTCGTCCCATAAAATCGTTTACGCTCTCAAGTACTGGAGGAGTAATAACACTTTCTGACAGCGTCGAATTAACAGCGAACTGCGCTGCAAGCAAATTGGCTTTTTCGCAAGAACTGCCAAAAGGGGTGTCATTAAAGACGAGCGTTGGAACCGAAGAAGAAGTTGAATTTCGAATAGTTTTTACAAATGACCAAAAATTCTTACTACCTTTGGGACATTGTAGTATTTTTTGCCTTAATTTTTGGTCATGCAAAAATTTGGTTCTACGAATGTGGAATACAATACATCTGATCGAAAAATTGCTGATAGAATTTTATCTGAAAAAGCTTGGGAGCGAGTTTAATCGATCTATAATAAAAAATTTCCCATTAAGAAAGATAACAGACGGATGTTTTTTAAAGTTCACTAAAAATAATAAAAATCGAAATATCATTCTAGTCATCGCAGCTGATAAAAATATCTAAACTAATGAAGATTTAAAAAACTATAAGACCATATTATTTGACACAAATGCACATAAAATTGCTCATAGTTCACAAAGACAAGTATATGGCAATCGGGATTATAAGTATAAAAATATTAGAAGTAAATTATTTGGGTTAACAACAAATACTTCTACTACTCCATCAACTTCACCTTCAAAAACACCTTCCGGAAGTGGCTTAGCTCACAGAACACATCAATATTGACATTTTTAAAAAAATTGAGAAATTACTGTTTGACACAATTAATAAAAAAATCCGAAATTATAATATAAATAACCCACTATTTTAGCTTAAAACGGGGGTTATTTGACTTCAGTCCTTAACTTGACCCCCTAGTATCACAACTATGTCTAACATAGATACTTTCTCAATTTTTGATGAAATTTTGCAGTTTTTGAAAACAAATTATCATAATATACTAATAGAACATCATGAGGAGATTTTAAATAGTGTAATCTTCTTGAAAAGATTTATGAATGTGTCTACCACAACTTCAAAACATGGCTGCCATTTTAATAACTGCCCCTGGTCGTCAAACTTATGTCAGGATGGGCCAGACCCTTGTGGATGGTTCATGCTTGAAAATAGAATGTTAAGAATTACAAAATTGATATCCATGTATAATAGGTTAAGTAGTTTGCGTAAACCATGTAATAATTATATCACATATTTTAAATAAACATACATAAATAGAATAAACACCGTGTTTTTTGTCATTCAATAAAAAAAAAAGTCAAGGAAACATTGTCGAAGAACTACATATTTTGTCTTATTTTAATTTACAGTGAAATGAGTAAAAGAGATGTTGCTGCCGAACTGCATAAGCCTGCTCGAAGAAATTTAAAAAAAGACGAGTCATCATTAAGGGGCTAAATGATTTGTGGCAAGCAGATCTAGTCGAAATGTGTATGAATTCATCAGAGAATGAAAAATACCGATATCTGCTTACGGTAATTGATACATTTTCTAAGTTTGCTTGGGCAATATCTGTTAAAAGTAAAACAGGTATAGGTGTCACTGTAGCAATGCAAAATATATTAAATGAAGGTCGAACCCCCAAGAATTACAGACAAATGATGAGAAAGAATTTTTTAATACACATTTCCAAAATCTTATGGAAACATATGAAATCAATCATTACTCCACCTTTAGTATACTAAAATCATCAATAATCGAACGACTTAATCGTACTTTAAAATCGAGTATGTGGAAAGAATTTAGCGTTTATGGATCATATCGTTGGATTGATATGATTGGAACATTAATTAACTCATACAATAATTCAACGCATCGTACAATAAAAATTAAGCCGTCTGAAGTGAATGCGGGAAACGAAGAAACATTACTCTTAACAGTATACACTCACATTAAACTTCATATTGCTCCGAAATTCAGTGTAGGAGATTTTGTGAGAATAAGTAAATACAAACATGTATTCGGAAAAGTTTATACACCAAATTGGACAGCGCAAATTTTTAAAATAAAGAAATTCCACCAAACATATCCTGTAACATATCTGTTAGAGGACTATCAGTGCCAGCCTATCAAAGGGGGATTCTATGAACTTGAAATACAAAAGACGAAGTTTCCAGATACATACCTCATCGAGAAAGACCTTCAAAAGGAAAATGATCAAATATTTGTAAAATGGCTTGGTTTTTCATCTACACACAATTCCTGGATATCCATTTCATCACTTGATTCACTCTAAAAAAAAATTAAAAACAACTATATGTATTGAAAATAAAAAAACCTTATTATTATAAACATATGTAGGTATATCATTTAATTTTTTTTAAAGAAATATTCATCTCGTATGTTTGTTTCATTGAATTAAAATCTAGCAATTCGACATCAGATTTGTATTCAAGATCTTCTTTCATAAAGAGCTCTACTTCTCCATTACTTAACAGTCTCTCTGTTTCATGTTCATGATATTCATAACATTTAATACTCAGTGTGCGCAAATTATAATTGCTATCATCGAACTCAAGCTTGAAATGTCTATAAAAAATGTCTTTAATTTGTATAATTCCAGATATTTCAGCTTCTTTTTTAATTAAATCTTGCCTAAAACCTTCGATTGCTTCCTCAACGGTAACTTTTTTTTTTAAAGTTTTTATCTGTTGTTGATGATGGGGTGTTTGTTGTTGTTGATGGTATCGAATTGATATCATTTTGAAATGATGATGTATCGGGGTTTATTAGGGTTTTACCATCAGTAAACGTTAGCAAGCGAAATGACAATCCTACTTGTACTGTATCATTGTTGGGCAAACTCAATGAAAATGAGAGATTATTGATACTGTCTGGTTGCTGCAGATTTATATCCAAAGGTAACGGTTGACCAAAAATTACAGATAGTATACCTGCTACAAAAGCTAATATTGTCAAACAAAACATTTTAAAATGTATATTGTTTTTAGATAGAGATGGTAATAATGGCTTAAGTGATATATATGGACTAATGACTGAAAGACTTCTTTATAATCTTTATACTTTTTTTAATTTAAGAAATATGGGAATGATCTCGTTCATCCTTGTTTGTATACTTCTCAGGGGTGTTAAGTAATTCGGTTTCGCCAAAAGGACATAGTGCTGGGTAATTACTTTCTTTCTTTTTCATAAAGTTTGAGCTTGGATAAACAGTTCCAACCAATGTTATCTCTCCTCCTATATTGAAAAACAATATTATTTCAGTAATGTTCGTATCTTATTTCTAAATTGATAATTTTACCTAGAATTCTTAGTTTTACATGTTGCATTGATTGCAACTGCATTTTTAAACTCAGAAGAGAAAATATCGGCTCTCCATTCCTTATATGAAATATAGTACATTCTGTTCCATTTTCAGGTTGTGCAAATAATGTCATATACTTCCTAAACAAAACCACATCTGTGAACTTCATTTCAATCCATCCAACTTCACAAACACAAAAGGATTCTCCTTCTCTTAATCTTTCACACCTGAACATATTTTTTTAATAACACATGCACTCTATTGATCAATAGTCCTTGATTTAATGTATTATATTTTAGGAAAATGTATAATTATATATTTCGTTTATAACAATTAGAAAAAGAGCTGCTTTTTTCCATGTTTATGGCTTACGTACCATATATACCTCCATAAATGATTTTTTATAATTGTATTTCTTTCTTTCAGTTCGTAGTCGTACTATTACGTCACACACACACACACACACCAACAATCTTATCACCACAAAATTTTAACAAAAACTGAAAAAAGGGGCGCTTCACTACCTACTTTAATTTACATTGGTTCTTATGGAGAATTTGGTTCCCACGCTGAATCGTCCCATTACCTACTCACATACCGCAACATCATATATTGCATGTTTACTTCAGATTGATTTGTTATAAATGTGATTTTACGTCACGTATTTAAACAACCCTTTGCCATTACCATTATAATCCGCTGGGAGCTGGGTGGCACTCGTTTGATCCTGAGGAGAGATCAAGCGTGAAGTTGGCTCCTAGCAGTCCATATTATAGTATGTCAATTAAATTGTGGGCTCGGTGGCGTGATGCGAAGTGAGTTGGCTACTAAGAGGCTGGTCATGGTTCAATACACGATGAAGGCACAAGAAGTTTTTCAATTAAAATGAAAAAAAAAGTAGACCAGCACCACTAGAGCAAAGGAATCTGATGATCGACCTTGGCAGGTCGTGAAATAGCTATAATTCCAGCCAAAAATAATTGAGAAAAAACTTGGTGGTAGCACACTCAAGTTGTTGTTGGGCATTCAAAGTCATCAAATTATAAGAAAAATGGCTTTAAAAAGCAGGTATATAATCATACAAAACTGAATATAATACAAATAAAAATGACCAGTGTCAAAATCTTTCATATAAAAAATCTCCCTCCTTATATGAACAACAAAAATGTTGGCTTATAAACGAGTAAGGAGAAAATAAGAAAGAACCCGAATAAACAACAACAAACTTGTGTGGCTAATAAAAGAGCTAGTCGTTTCAATGCAATTGATAAACAGAAAAAACCTGGATTAGGTTGGATCTGATCATGTGGGCTCGGTGGCGTGGTGCGAAGTACGTTGGCTACTAAGCGGCTGGTCATTTGTCGTCTTAAAAAAATTGAAAAAAACGTGTGGGCATATTACCGAAAAAACATTATGTATCAAGTGTGAAGCAAATGCAACCAACCGTTTAGGCTGCAGACTCGAGGACAGACAGGCGGAATTGATGGAACCGCTTTTTTCGTGTTTTCTATGATCGTAATGTCATGTTTGATTGTTAGATTTTTTTTACGAATGCATAAATTGCCTTATATGTAGTACCTATACTCGCAAGTAAAAAGTACATACATATGCTTACTGTATTTTTAATTTCTAAATATACTGTTTCGTTTAATTTAAAATATACTCACTTTGTTACTTGTACTGAAAGGTTAGAAGTTGCACTACGACATAGAAAGTGTTTTGCACGATTCTTTAAGCATGTATAAATATGAATCAGGATACCAAGATATTATTAATGCAAGTGGCCAAAGGAAGACTGACTTTAGAAGGATGTATCAAAGTGTTTGATATTATGTTTTAATTGGAAGCAGAACGATCGTTTCTTGCTCTTCAAAGAAGCCAGGAACATTTCACGTTCATCTTCAAAGACTATCTTTACTTGTAATGCAGATTATTTGCCTTCTGCGCTGGTCAATGTGATGGATTTTAATTGAAAATTCAGTCTCAGATCCGGCTAGAGTGTTCAAATATTTTATAATGAAATCTAAATATAATCACCAATACTCACCTGATCAGTAATATGTCTAATGATCTTCTCAAGATGCATGTCAATCGTTTTAAAAAACATTCCTGAATGTGTCTTTTGCCTTTGGATGAAGAACAATTTATTAACAATTCCCGGTTCTTAAATGTGTTCGAGATTTAAAATATATCTCTTTCGGCTGTTTTGGTCTTAATGCTTTTTTAATGAAAACATTTCATTTCCTTTCCCGACGTTTCGACGGTGTTTGCCATCACTTCAGGGGATCTTTTATTTACAAAAATAAATTCAACATATTATCCACATAAGAACATTTGGTGTAAAATTTTGGCAAACTTACAATTAGTAGGTATTACAGATAAACATAAATAATACAATGAAAGACAAATATAAGGCAATGGTTAGAAAAAAACTGTCTTAAAAAACAAAAAACAATTATTATTTTATCAGCGGATAAAGGCAATACCACAGTTGCACTGAATCGCGTAGATTACGATAACAAAATGAACGACCTATTGTCTGATCGTTCTATACACCGCCCTACTCGGGGAACCCCACTTTCTTCTCTGTAAAATAAAAACAATAAACTGGTGCAATGGCTACATGGAAACAAGTTGATTGATGATAGGCAAAAGACAGTGATGATGACATACACAGCACAAATACCTGCAATTTATGGATTACCGAAAATTCCCAAACCAAACATGCCTCTTAGACCTATAACGTCATCAATGAGAGTTCCTTGTTATGAACTTGCAAAATACTTTGGGGAGAATTTTACAGTGCGTGACAACAGATTCGGTCTATTCAATTAAAAGTTCTTATGAATTTAAAGATAAGGTAAATAATCTGGTTCTAGAACAAACTGATGTTTTAGTATCTTATGATGTTGTATCATTATTTACTAATGTTCCTGTACAACTGGCAGTAGCCATCATTAGGAAAAAATGGGAGACAATTAGTAAACATACACAGTTGAGCCAAACCAAATTCATAGATTTGTTGGATTTTTGTCTTAAAGAAAACAATTACCTTTAGTATAAAGATAACTTATATAGACAAATTCATGGAATGTCAATGGGAAATCCACTTGTTCCCACCATTGCCGATTTAGTTTTGGACAACGTTTTGGACAATAAATTTGGCGATAGTAACAAACCAAAGATAATCGGCAAATATGTAGATGATATATTTGCAGTTGTTAATGAGGGTGAGGTCGACAATGTTTTACGATGCCTTAATTAATATCATGAAAAAATACAATTTGCCGTTGAAAGGGAACAAAACAGGGCGATAACGTTCTTAGACGGCAAGATTCATCGCGTTAATGATAGACTCTCTTTCAATTGGTATCAGAAAGACACAGCATCTGGAAGACTTGTCAACTTTAGATCCAATCAAACAAAGTATATTCTTATTAATACAGCCTCTAATCTAGTTCAAAAAATCTTTGCGTTTAGTGACCGGGAATTTCACGTCGCAAATGAGAAAATAGTCACACAAATTCTCCTAGATATTGGCTATCCAATGGAAATCATACGGAACTTGATACTACGCCAAAAACACAAAGCTCCTTTTGAAAATCGGCAAAAAGAGAAAGGTATTTTTAAGAGTATAGTTTATGTTCCCAAACTGTCAGAATACTGTAAAGAGGCGGTAAAAAATAGTACTAATGACGTCAGTTTAGCGTACAAATCCAATAGGACGCTGGCACCTCTTTTCACCAACATGCAAACAAAAACGGAAGACAGCATTGGCCTTACACTCCATTGACTGTGGACACAAACGAGATATTGACAGAGTGGAATTCCTGGAAAGGGAGAAAAATGTCTCCAAGCAGTATACTCAAGAAACGCTTCATATTATTAATAACACAAACAATATGAACCGTAAACAAGACAGCCAGAATATTTCATCGGTTTACTGCTCTTGGGTGACTAGGCAGAATCCGTGACAGTTTAAACCCGACTAAACTTCAATCGAAGTGTTTTTTATAACATACATTTTTTTTTTAAACATTGGCTTATATTTGTCTTTCATTGCATTATTTATGTTTAACTGTTATACCTACTAAATGTAAGTTTGCCAAAATTTTACACCAAATGTTCTTATATGAATAATATGTTCAATTTATTTTTGTAAATAAAAGATCCCCTGCAGAAGACGGCAACCACCGTCGAAACGTCGGGAAAGGAAATGAAATTGTTGCATTAAAAAAACATTACGACCAAAACAGCAGAAAGACATATATTTTAAATCTCGAACACATATAATAATTCAACCAATTGGTCAACAACTTAACAATAAACAATTCCAATTTCCTTAATAAAAACTGCGTTGTTTTTACAAAAGTCTAGAAGCCAAACTAGCTTTCTATAGTTAAACGATCACTATACAACTTTTTATCGAAAAGAATTTCTAAACATTGATGTACTGTGCTTGGAATTATACCTCCAAAGGCAGCATCAGTTTCTTCGCGTAATTCTTCTTCATCAATATTAGTCTATGAATTATTGAATTATGTTTATGGCTTCTCTAGTGGAAGAAATATTTACAGGATGATAACCGACTTCTTTTAGAAATTCATCGATTTTTTTTGGAACACACTTCTTTAACTATGCTATGTGATTGATAAAAACAATTAACACACAATGCTACAGCTGCTTTTAGGTAAAAATTTTTCCACAACGAAGCCAACTGTTTTATACAGCGTTCGTAAACGATTCGAATGATATCTGTAATATCTCGACTGTGTTAAACTTGTTTATAAGCTGTCTGATTCCGTAGGCCTTCGATTTGTGAAATTGCCACTTTGTAAGTATAACGAACCAGCTCTCAGTTACTTCAAAATGGAGTTGTTGAACTCGAATTCACAAATTTTACTGAGTCTATCTAAAATTGTATGGATATTAGTTATAATTATCTTTGTTTTTAGAAGCTTACTCATGTAAAATTATTAAAAACAGTTTGGTTTCAGAGATATCCCATATATTTTCAGGTTTCGAATTGATCTTCTTTACTACAATACCGTTTATTGACGAATTTTGAGATTCGATTTCAGTATTGCCTTTAGGTTTTGTTGTGATGCTCTTTTTTCCGCTGCTGAGACTCTTTTGAATGTAAAATGATTAAGTTAAATGTGAAACATAATAGCGGATGATTTAATAACGTACTTTCAATCCCTCGGAAATCAAATGATGTACTTTAAATAGTGCATACATTCTGGAGCAATCCTGGAGTGATGCAGTTATGAATTCACTCTTACTGCGAAATATCACTAATCAGCTCAGATGACATAGGGCATGTAAAGCGAATGATAACCAATGCTTGAGTTATAGAGTCAAATCAAACCCACAAGTTATGTATTCAGTAGTTTAAATGGTGGAAAAATGTCTCCTCGGCTTTTCTTCAATCTTTGTCAGAGAATACATCTGAAATAAATACCATATTTAGAAGAATGTTACAGAACTTAGTGGGATCGACAACTTTGTCGCTAGGCGATAATGTAATTTCTCACAAATTCTATATATTATAATGGAAAAGGATATTACAAAATTGAACGATTGAATTCTACTCACCGGAATATATCTGCGATTGGGGTCAAGATCTCTGTAGGTCATTTCATGAAGCGGATGTTTTAAACAATAGTATCTTGATATTTGCCTCCAGGGATGAGCAAACCATTTACATCAAAAGCACTTGCACTGCAGATGACAAAAATCCTTGCAGCCAACACATTTTGGATATCAAATTCTTATTACCTCCACACAGTATTCAACGATTTCTATCAATCAAGTTGAGTTACGATAAAGTGCTTTCTAAACTGCATCATTTGGATATTACATTTTTTAGGATATCTTCTTTTAGGAAATTTTCATCAGATACTGTTGCGAGTACAGAAACATGTGATTGAAAAGTGTTTCTTTGAGTTGTTAAGGTTTGGCAGCTAGCCACAATTGCTTGCTGCCCTAAAGGTGTTACGGAACGGACTTGTTGCTGTGATTGTGCCTGTTTCTGCTTGGCTGCACTTGCCCCGACTGCTATGCTTACGGCAGCCTCAGCAACATTAAACGTACCCATTGGACCTGCCATGGTATTCATGTTAGAATTATTTGTTGATCCTTTGCGTGTACACTTTTTTAGTGATCTATGTAACGAAATTGACATTTGGTTCTGCACGAAAGAGGGTGGTTGTTGCTCGTTACCACCTGAACATTGTTTTTTCCTCCACTAGTATTGTGACTTTTGTTGGATGAGTTTCGCTGCAAACGTCTATCCACTGTAAGCCCCAGCTGCGGCAAACGCAAAACGTTGGAATAATATCTGAAAGAGAACCTAATTTTTGGACACAAAGATAAATTTTAAGAGGATTGTTGATAAATGGAACCTTTGCAAACACCTTTTTCCAGACTTCTTCACCTCGCTTTGCAGCAACTAACCCACCTTCTGCTGGTCCTGTTTGCGACTTAATGGGATTTATTTTGGTTGTAGAGTGAGTGATTCTGATTATCTTCATGCAGGACTTCTAAATAATGTGTAGTATGGTCCCGGATGAAAATATTTGATTTGCCGCCTCCTTTTAAAGGATTTCCCATCTGTTTCTGCCCTTTTATTGCGCCTGCAGCGACATTTGCTGAAATATAATAGTAAAAAAAAATTAATTGTAAGATCCTTATAGAAACAACTAAAATATTCTATAATTAAATTATTACAGAATAAAATACGTAATAAACATAATAAAACTCACCCACTTCCGATATTTGATTTGAACTTTTATATCTTTTGTTTTATTGTTCTGTCATCTGTCAAAATACTCGCCTCAAATTGAGTAAACTGGTCTTTTCTTGTGGTAAGATTAAGGTACACACTCATTAATATGTTAGGGTTTGCGTCTAATTTTTGATTAGATTTTCTTTATTTTGAACATAAAATTAATAATTATTACTGAAGTTGTAAGCCATAATCAAAAAAAAGCTTTTATTAGTACGGTTTTTGTTTGATATAGGTCTTTAAAAATACAATTTAACTAAAAAGCAATTCATCTCTTTAATTTAACGGATTTCCATTTTGAATATATAAGCTCACCATATCTACCAAATCCTTCGTTTCGATAAGACTGTATTGGTGTCTGCTCCATTTGAAATGCACGGGCAACTAACACATGCTTGTCGAAACGGAGGAATCCTCTCAATTTAGCTTCTAGAGTGAAAAAAACGAACCCCCGAAGTCGTGCCCCTATATAGTATAGTTTCTCTATGATTGAAGGTTTTCAAGATAATGCAGTAAACATTGATGTATTGTATCCAGCTTGCAGTTTACAACATCTGAAGCAATTGTCTCAGTAAATAGTAAATTGCGCCACAAACATGAAGCAAATGAAGCATTTAAATCTTCATTAACTACTAGGGTGTTTTCTACAAGACCAACTTTTTCAAAACCAAATATTGATTGTTCCAAAATAAATTGTTTCAATTACTCAAATGTTGGACATTTTGCAAATTCATGTCCTTATCCCAAACGTGAAAAAGGTTCAGTTTTTCAATGTGGTTCCAAGGAGCATTGTTTTAGAAATTGCCAGCAAAAGCCTACTAATCGCGTGGCTTTTTTAGATGAATTCAGCTCAAAGAATACCGAAAATGGAGAAACAAAATATAACGATCCTATTTCCGAGTTAAATTATGTAAGTGTTATCTTTTTGATTAATGGTTTTAGGCAAAAAAGTAATACTTTAGTTTCACTTCTTGATTCGGATAGTCCAATTAGCTTAATGAGGAAATCTGCTGTTCCAAATTATTTAACCAATCAATGGACTCAATATTCTGGTTTCAAAGGATTGGGCCATTTTAAGTTATATTCTTTCGGCAAAATTAAAATTGAAATTTTCTTTCGGAATTTTAATAAACAAATTAATATTTTTGTTGTACCCGATTCGGTTATTCCATATCCCCTTTTATTGGGTCGAGTCTTTTTGAATGCATTTAACATTAAATTTATGATACCTTAAGTAAAATTCCAGAAAATTTTTTTAGAATTTTAGATGATCCAAAAAAAAAAATGAAATAAGAATATCAAATAAAGTATTACATTGTCTGCATGATTCCACTGAGAATGAGAATTTAAACTTTTTGACTAATTGCAACAAATGTCAATTCTCTAACGTTGTTGAAATACCTGATTTGTCAAATTGTATCGATCATTTTGTTCCGGATGTTTTTAAAATAGAGGAAGATGCACTTTTTGAATCATTTGATATTAATGATGGTCTAAGCCCAATGCACCGGAAAGAGATTAAAACATTAATTGAGAATAATTATCTAGACCTTTCAAATCTTTGAATTTCTAACGAACAAAAATATGAAATGAAAATTCACTTAACTTTCGACATACCAATAAGTTCACCACCTCGGAGGCTTTCATATGAAGATAGTCGTATTGTCAGAGATAAGATTAGTGACCTTTTGAAAAACAAACAAATACGACCTAGTAATTCTCCTTATGCATTTTCAATTCTCTTAGTTTCCAAAAAATCTGGTAAAAAACGAATGTGTGTTGACTATCAACCTGTCAATAAAATTATGGCACGAGATAATTACCCATTACCTCATATAGATGATTGTTTGGAAAGATTAGAAGGAAAGACATATTTTACAACCTTAGATCTTAAAAACGGATCTTACTGTCTTAAGATCTCTGAAAATTCATTTCCGTATACAGCATTTGTTACTCCAGACAGACAGTTTGAATTTTTACAAATCGTCGCCTGGATAAAATATTGTCGTAAGTTACAATTTGCTACTCCCCAAAGGAAATGCATTTTAAGTGCAGACATTTTTTTCTGAAAAACTGTACGGCGAATTTGCTTACAAATTTAATGGCAGATACCGAAAAATCTGGCAGCTCAAAAACGTTAACATAAATATTGTATTCTAATAAAGAAAGGAATAAGGGTTCATTTTTCTCAATATGCCGCTGTCGTATGTGACTGTTTATCCAAAACTACTTGTTACCAAGCACATACGACAAAATAATCACACTTAGGACAAAAACCAAACAAATTTTAAGGTTGTTAGAATATTACATACGACAATATAAAAACATATTACCTATTTATTTGAAAATAAAAACAAACTCAAGTTTATTTTTTAAATATTTATTTTCTGTATAAAAAATAGTTTTTTTACTATCAACAAACTTAAAATAAGCAAAAGTAAAGAAAAGTTATAATTCTAAAAAAAATAAATAATTAATTCATATTCAATAAGTTACAAAAACAAAGTAAAGTATTCCTAAGTTTAAAAAAATCACATTAATAATAGTTCACAACTGATTTTTAAATATTAATTTAATTAACATTAAAGTAGGAACAAAAATACTCTCTAAAAAGATCAAAGTTTTACCTAATTTTTAAATGTCACGATAAAATATTTTATCCTCGATGTTTTCCAGATATGGAATCATACTTTTTATATTTTTTTTTGCTGGAGTCGATGGCCTTTGATGGAGCTCTTCGAAGCGCTTTTTGCCATAAATTAGCGTCGGTTAGGTTATGAAAACGTCCGGTGGTTTTCTTCAAATTGTAATAAGTGTAAAACGATTCCTTAAATGAAGTCTTACATCCTCTTTTATATGTATCCTCTCCATTGTAAATAAGTGTTTTGACTTCACAGAACTGGATATGTTTGTAAGCCAGGTTTTCAGACTTGAAAGCATAATTCTGAAAATCCTTTTCGTTCATTTGCACAATTTTTAAATTTACGTTCGGAAAATTAATTTTCTTAAAAAGCCGAATTAAAGTTATTTGGCTGGGAATTTCAATATTTCGTTAATATTTTTCAATGACGCTATGGACACAGTCAACTTCTTGCAAGCAAGGATGTCCTGGCTCATACAACTTTTGAGTTATTTCTTTTATTATTAAATTTCGATGGACATGGAGGAATTGTAGGATAGTAGATGTTATTCGGTTTCAATTTTGTGGAACGCATGAATCACTCCACAAAATAATTTTGTTCATATTAGGATGGTCGTCTTCAGCCTTGTTTAACATTTTAATTAATCCACGGGCGATATCATTTCCTGACTGACCGCTTACTATTTCATTCCAAATAACGCAGCATGTCACTTTTACTGAGCCGGGTATGATAAGTGTACCAGTGAGATTGTAAACACATAAGCGGTATTCACGATCAGATGTATCTGGTCTTGTGTCATTGTAAAAGTGTAAGAGTGTAGCATTTGTTGCACAACAGCAAAATATACTGAATGTCAAAGTCTTACACTTTTACAGTTTTGCAATACCCGAACGCTATTGTAACAGAAAAATACAAGAGTGTACGATTTTTTTAACACAAACTAATCCTTCTTCAGAACAATTGTGAAACAGATTTTAACATTTGCTTCAGTGTTGCTATAGATTAGTAAAGATGTGTTCACAGTCTGTTGTAAAAAAATAAAATTTTACAATTTTACAAGACTTGGTACACCAGATCGTGAATACCAATATAGTTTTCCTTTTATAATAAAAATTGGATGTGTTCATTTTCGGCAAGGCAAACACGTTTTTGAGGTCATACATCAAAACGGCTGTGTTTTCGTAAAGGTTTTGCAAATCCTTTTCTCGTTCTGCCTTCGTAAATCTCTTTTCTTCCAAGTGTTTTTCATAAATCTGAGTTTCGGCTTCCGTACGTATTTCTTTATTGGCTTTGTAAAGACTACACTTGTCGCATAAGTCTTTTTTTGGGGCATGGAACGAAAGGTTAAGTTTAGTGTTACATATTTTACGATAAACATCAATGGAAACCGGATTTTCAACTTTAATTTTGTACAAATCATACATTCTTTGTAAGCTTAGGTGTGCTTCTAGGTATTTTCTGGAGGTTGTTGAAAGGCAAAAATGTGAGTCTAGAACTGCGAAGCTCGAAATGTGGTCCTTCACCTCAGCTACACGGTGGACTTCTGTAGCCTTCCTACCACGCTTATTCTGAGATTTAGTAGTCTCCCCATTTGTATGTTTTGAGAAAAAGTAGTACACCCTTCTCTCTGATATACTTAATGTGTTAAAAAAATACTTCTTGCATACTTGTATAATCTCATTCCTTACTTTAAAATAGTAATGAACACTTGCCTTTTTTTGGTGGGGATTATCATCAAATTTGTTGTTTTTCTTCACAAAAACAGGTATGTGCGCAAGTGTCACCCATAGTTTTGCCAGGCCTTGAAACACCGCCTTTTACTTCATATGGAAGACCTTGACCTCGTAGATTTGTTCTCATATTTTGTTTCCACAATGAAGGTTTTTTGTTTCTTTTTCTTTTTTACTTGGCGTTGGACTACACGCTGTAATAAACGACAAAAAAGATAATTTAACGTGTCGTATATTGTTATACACAAACATAGTCAAAGTATATTCAGAAACTTACAAAAACTACTATAATTAGATGGTAACCTACGATCTTCTTTTCGGTTAGTGGAGGGAGTAAACGAAATCATGTTATCTGCATCTTCATAAAACTGTCTCAGAGCTGAGGTCCTGTTTTCGGTAGTATTTGGCAATTCATATGTTGGACCTTCTTCCTCACTATCTGCCGAAAAATCTTTTCCACTTGAATGAAGACTCGCACTTGCATCATTATCATCATCCCCTAGTATTTCGTTGCGCATGCTAAAAAATTAAAAAGATTAATTCGAAGCTCTCTTTTGCCCTAAAGTGCATTATCATACTCATAGACTTCATCAGGGACACTTGGTGCAGGGGACTCGTGCGACCTCTGCGACATCTTGATCACGACTGAAATTACATCAGGCTGTGCACTACCTTATGAGACATACGACTAACGTTTACCGGAATTTCAGTAAAATATTGTCGTATGTGTATTAAAAATAACACATACGACAATTCTTTACCAATGGTTCGATGCACAGAGTTTGTATGAAAAACTTGTCGTATGTCCTTATTTTGTCGTGTGTGTAGAATTTGTATACACATACGACAAAGAATTACTTAAATGTTGTCGAGCGTGCACGTATGACAAATTTTAACGATATTATCTTGGAAACTGTGGCCGATATCCAAAAACGGATTTCACCAGGTTGTAGAGAAAAATTCAAATAATAAAACTGCATCTAAATCTCAAGACCTCAATTTTTCACATACGACAATATTATATCCAGGCGACGAAATGCCATTTGGATTGAAAAATTCACCAGCAGTAATTCAGCGGTTTATTATCAACATATTACTCATTTATCGAAGAAGTTGTGGTTGTTATATACATGGATGATATTACAATTGCAACCAAAACCATTGAAGAAAATTTAGACTACTTCGCCGACTTGCTGAATTTCGACTTAAACTGAAATTTAAGAAGTGCCGATTTTGCTACAACGAAATTGATTTTTTAGGATTTCAAATAAATAAGAAAGGGATCCATCATAACAATGGACACATAGAAAAAAATAAGAATTTCCCTATTTAAAAAACGAAAGATAAACACCAAAAATGTTTAGGATTATTTTCATATTTCCGTCGATTTGTCCCTCCGTTTTCACATATTGCTATGTCATTACGAAATCTTCTTAAGCCAAATGCTAAATTTGTATTCTATGAATTATGTCTTGCGGCATTTTCTACGCTAAAAGATAAATTAGTAACGCCACCTGTTTAAGCATTGCATACCCCAAAACATGACACAGAATTGCATTGTGATGCAAGAACTGAGGATTTTGAAGGAATATTAATGCAAAAACAGGAAGATAATAAATTTCATCCCATAGCATATTTTTCACAGCGTACAACTTATTCTGAATCTCGATTTCACTATTTTGAATTAGAAACTCTAGCTAAACGGTGATTTTTTAAGAGCTTTTTTTTTGAAAATTCAAAAAAAACACAGAAACTTGTAAAAAGTGAATGAAATTTTTATTTGGATCGATAAATCAATTTCTGCCATTTACTTTTTAAAAATAATTTCACTTAAAAGTTGCCCGCGGCTACGCTTCAGGTGGTCCATTCTGAAGGTCCAATTTTGGCAAACTTTTTCACACATTTCGGCCGGAATCTCACCAATGACGCATTCAATGTTGGCTTCCAAGGCAGCAATCGTGTTTGGCTTGTCCCCATAGACAATAGACTTAACATAGCCCCACAAAAAATAGTCTAACGGGGTCAAATCACATGATCTTGGTGGCCAATTGACTGCGCCAAAACGTGAGATCAACTGCTCACCAAATTCGCCTCTCAATTGATGCATGGTTTCGCGTGCAGTGTGGCATGTGGTACCGTCCTGTTGGAACCACATGTCGACCGAGTTCAATTCTTGCATTTTCGGCAAAAAAAAATCGGTTATCATCGAACGGTACCTTTCTCCATTGACCGTAACCCTGCGGCCTTCATCGTCATTGAAGAAGTACGGCCCAATGATGCCGCCTGCCTGAAAAAAAACGGACGTAGCTTGCGAAACACATGAATTTGTCATGTGTGATCTGTCAAAAATATAAACGTCAAAAACCAAGTAGCAAAAAAATCACCCGTTATTATATACTCACTACGAAAGTTTCGTGTCTATTTAAAAGGTATTCCATTTAAAATTATAACGGAATGTAACACCCTTACGATGACGTTGAATTAAATGCTCGAATAGCTCGTTGGGAATTTGAGCTAGAGAATTATAACTACACCATTCAACATCGAAGTGGTCTGTTAATTGGGTTGTCATGTTGATGCTTGAAGCAGATACCCAGTAACATGCGTTCAGAGTCACAAAGACGTTAAACAAATGATTACAGTTGTTAATGCAGATGACGTAGATATGCAATTACAAATAATCCAAAACAGAGACGAAAATATAGTTAAATTACGAGAAATAGAAGAAGTTCCAAATTTTGTCCTTGATGATGGTTTAGTTAATAGAAAATTAGAAAACGGAAATCTGTTGTTATAAATATGTACCAAAAGAAATGGAATTGCAAATTATAAGAGTGGCACACCAAAAAAATTGGCATATGGGTGTTATGAAATGTCTGAACAAATTAAAATACATTATTGGTTCCCAGGTATGAGAGAAAAAATTGAAAAGCATGTTCAAAATTGTATTCAGTGTTTAACGTATTCTGTGCCACAACATAATTCGAATCGTACTCTCCACCAAATTCAAAAGAAACCTATTCGATTCGAAACTCTTCATGTAGATCATTTTGGCCCTCTTCCATCAATTATTTCTAAGAGAAAACACATTTTGGTTATACTAGATGCTTTTACAAAATATGTCAAACTTTATCCCGTAAATTCAACAAGTACTAAACAAGTGTGTGTTTGTCTAGATAAATATTTTGTATATTATAGTCGACCCCGTCGAATCATAAGTAATCGTGGTTCTTGTTTTTCATCGCTTAATTTTGAATCATATCTACTTGAAAATAACATTGAAAATGTGTAAATAGCTACAGCATCACCTTCGAGTAATGGTCAAGTTGAGCGTGTCAATCGAGTTCTTAAGTCGATATTATCTAAAATTACGGAACCAATTCAACATTCGAATTGGTGGAAAATTTTAACAAGCGTTAACAACTTAACAACTCTGTTCATTTCACAACTGGTGCTACACCTTGTCAATTATTATTTGGCGTAGAACAACGTGGTCGTGATGTTTTACTTTGTCAGAATATTTGGACAATAAACGAAATTTGTCTGCTTTTTATGATATAAGAACTTTACGACAAAAAGCTTCTGATAACATTGCATACCATCAGTCTATTCAATTTTCAGAAGGAGATCTTAATATGATAAGAAATACAGATCCCAATTTCCGTGGTCCATACAAAGTGTGTAAGGTTCTCCCGAATGATCGATACGTAACAAGAGACATTGAAAATTGTCAATTAACTCAAATTCCTTATGATGGCATAATTGAAGCCTCGCGAATACGTTGCTGGGTTGATTGGCGGGATTCTCATGTAACCAGGGTTTGTACGAATTTTACTTCTACTAGAATTAATTATTTTATTATTAATATTGTTATTATTATTGTTTTTTTTGTTAAATGAGTTTCTTGATCGTCAATATAGTTAGGATGGCCGAGTTGTAAGAGTACTTGTTACAATTATACTTTATATTTTACTTTTACTTTGTTCAATACTTTAGTATTTATTATTATTTTTTGGCATTAAATTAATAATAAGAATTCATTCAATAATAATAAATTAAAAAAAAAAATAGACTGTCTTAAGAAATTAATATTTTATAATAAAAAAACCATCCTAACAATCGTAAGCGTAAATCGTAAGTCGAGTTCTAAGTTATTCTGTAAGTTTATTTGTCGGAGTCGACTTTAAGTGTTCGTTTTTGTAAAGTTATTCTTTAAAATTAAGCTCATGAAATTAAAAAACAATGGCGCAAAATTTTGAACAACCTATTATTAAGACCTTAACACGATACTAGTTAGCAATTTACTATATACATAATAGTCTACTAACTTTTCATAAATTTTAAACCTTTTGTTAACTAGTAAAATACTAATTAAGCAGATAGCAAAGCATTTGTAGGGTTTGAATTTTGATGAAGACAATTATTGTGTTTTTGCATTGCAAATTGATTATATGTTGATAGAAACCCAACATGTGCTCTAAATAAGCATTTTATTTAATTTTAACTTCATTATTTACAAAAATAAAATAAAATTGGCACCAGCAGGACTCGAACCTGGGCATCCAGCGTGCAAAGCCAATATACTATCAGTAGATTAAAATTAGCAAAATCCTATTTTTAGCCTATTATCATACTAAAAATGATTTAACATATTACTTAATCATTTAAAATTTGCGCCAATGGTTTTTATTTTCTGGAGGAATTTATAAACCACTAAATACCAATACAGTTAATGCGGTAATAGAACGATTTCATCTTACAACGAACGAATATCTACGACTTTTCAAATTAAACAAAGAAAATAGATATATATAAAGGGTTTTCTAATAAGAGGTGTTATTTTGATATTCAAAGAAAAATGGCATTTTTGGAGATAAATGATCAGATGTTTATTTCATTATAAAGAGGAAGGCATGCCGTTAATAATGGAACACAACATCAGCCAAATGGCCGCCAAGACCACGCTTACAGGACCATATCCTTTTCATGAAATTTTCCATAACCAAATCGCAAAGTGGCTGCCCTATGTCCTCGATAGCCTCACGAATTTCATCTTTGAGGTCTTGAATCGACGCTGGGCTGTTGGCGTAGACCTTATCTTTCACGTGGCCCCAAAGGAAGAAGTCGCAAGGTGTTAAATCACAAGATCTCGGTGGCCAATTGTGATCACCTCTTCGAGAGATAACACGGTCCGGAAACTTTTCCCGTAAAAGATCGATGGTTTCATTGCTTGTGTGGCACGTAGCGCCGTCTTGTTGAAAGTAAACATTGTCCAGATCAATACCATCGAATTCAGGCCATAAAAAATCATTAATCATCTCTCGATAGCGCAATCCGTTGACCGTAACTGTTGCTCCAGCCTCATTTTCGAAAAAGTAAGGTCCAATGACCCCGCGGGACCATAAACCGCACCAAACAGTCACGCGTTGAGGATGGAGAGGCTTTTCAACAATAACTCTTGGGTTTTCCGAGCCCCAGATGCGACAGTTTTGCTTGTTGACGTAGCCTCCGAGGTGGAAATGGGCCTCATCAGTCAAGATGATTTTTGTGTTAACTGAACTTTATAAGCCTTAAGACCCAAGTCTTTATGCAAAATACGGTGTAATGACGTTTGTGGAATGCCTAATTCCAAAGAACGACGAGGAATGGACAAACCTGGGTTTTCTTCAACACTTTGGGCTACAACAGCAATATTCTCAGTTGTTCTTGAGCGACGTGCACGGGTTTTATTCTTCACATCACTAACTTGTCCCAACAGCTCGAATTTGTCCACCAATTTCTGTATTGCGGTCCGACAAGGTGCTTCACGACGACCCAAAAATGTTTTAGTTTTACGAACCGTCTCTGCCAAATTTTCACCATTTTTATAGTGAATTTTAATAATTTCAATGCGTTGTTGAAGCGTGTATCGTTCCATTTTTATTAATAGCGTAGTTTCTACTTGTCAAATGTCAAAAAATGACAGCTTCAAAAGTGACAGCTACCGAAATAGCGGGCTATTCAAAATAACACCTCTTATTGGAAAACCCGTTACATGATTGACTTTTAGCACAGACAATAAATTATTCAGATGTATCATCGCCATACAAAAATTTGAGTCCATTTTTCTTTTCAACAGACATAAGCCTAGTACGCTGCTGATGCGAAACGAAAAATCCCATACAAAAATGACACGACGAAATCATGAACGAAAAATTTCGTTCTACTTTTCGTTTTCCAGTACGCTGCTGATCGACGAAATGTGTAATTTTAGTGGATAGCTGTAGTAGATTTCTTAGTACAATTCTCCACTCTTTTCGTTCTCAATTTAATTGACCTGCACATTAATTGCTTGCGAAATTTTGACATTTCATTTTTTTTTATAAAAAAAAAAGTCAAGCTCTTGTAATGCTTATTTGATTTTTCTTGGGTCTTGTGTTTTCTCTAGTGTCGGGTTTTTCTGTGCATTTCCTGAATTAAATTAATCAAAATACATTCAATTCTAATTTTGTATCAAAACCAATTTTAAAATCGACTAAACTAAATCTGCAAAATGCAAATGGGAAGTTGTAAAGAAGCACACCCTTCACATATATTATCGGCGAACAAGATATAGCTGATCTTTATTTGGAGTGCTGATTATAACTAACTATCGACTTTTCTCATACCTAGTGCTAGTGCTTAGATTAAAAATAACCAATGTCCTTTTAAAATTAATTTATTTTAAGTGACTACTAAATAAAAATATTATAATCAAGATTCAGTAGTTTGTTTTGCAATTAACTGTCCATGTCATGATTTTTAAAATACATTTGTTACTCCGACTTTTAAATTCTATGCGACCTTTGACACCATATAAATATAAAAAAAACACTCACCATTTCTAACTACATACTTTCAACACATAAATTAACTCAATTGCCACAAAGAAAAAATCAAATCGACCGCCCGCTACTGGCAGTACGAATATGAATTTCCGACTGGTCGGGACAAGGAAGCTAAAGGTAAGCGGCCTTCCGCTGCCGTTACCACAATAATGTTTGGTTGCAAAAAGGCCATCTTAAACGATACCCACCTGTATTTAGAAAGCCTGTTTCCGATCTCATTGATTGGCGATTTTATACCATACCCCAGAACTTATTTTTCAAGTTAAGAAGTTTTTTTTTTTAATGTATATTAAACCATCGTATGGCAAATGCCCTGCTCGTGAATTTGATAGCAAATCAAGCTGCTTGCAAGCTGGTCACTTGTCAATGGGATTTGACATATAAGGCCATGCATTTTTACTATTCATTCGATGTTAGTATTAATTGAGGAAGCTAGACCTATAGTTAAAATGGGAATCGATCAAAGAGCATTCGCAGCGTAGCAGAGTGGTCAAGTACAAACCCACTAAGAAAACTCACTGATGAACAAGTGAAAATGCAACCCGTTCCAAAAATATATTCTAAAAGCTATTCACTGTTCTCTTGGAATATATAATCTGAAAATACTTTGAAGTGTATCTTTGGAACGGGTTATCCTAAAAACTTGGTTGATACCTTTTTGTAATCTACTCTTGATGCTCTCAAAATCAGCATCAAAAGTTTTTATGTAGAAGCCTTATTGCAAAAAATCACTCTTGAAATACGCATATTTAGAATGATGTATGCGTATTCCTGGAGCTATTTTTTTTAATACAACTTCTTTGCAAAAAATGTTGATGGTTCTTTTGAAAGTATCAAGTGCTGATTCTGAAATGATATCGCTCGCCTTTATTGGACAACCCGTTCCAAAGATATAGTTCCAAACCTATTCACTGTTCACCTTGAAATACATAATCTGAAAATACTTTGAAGTGTATCTTTGGAACGGGTTACCCTAAAAACTTGGTTGATACCTTTTTGTAATCTACTCTTGATGCTCTCAAAATCAGCATCAAAAGTTTTTATGTAGAAGCCTTATTGCAAAAAATCACTCTTGAAATACGCATATTTAGAATGATGTATGCGTATTCCTGGAGCTATTTTTTTTAATACAACTTCTTTGCAAAAAATGTTGATGGTTCTTTTGAAAGTATCAAGTGCTGATTCTGAAATGATATCGCTCGCCTTTATTGGACAACCCGTTCCAAAGATATAGTTCCAAACCTATTCACTGTTCACCTTGAAATACATAATCTGAAAATACTTTGAAGTGTATCTTTGGAACGGGTTACCCTAAAAACTTGGTTGATACCTTTTTGTAATCTACTCTTGATGCTCTCAAAATCAGCATCAAAAGTTTTTATGTAGAAGCCTTATTGCAAAAAATCACTCTTGAAATACGCATATTTAGAATGATGTATGCGTATTCCTGGAGCTATTTTTTTTAATACAACTTCTTTGCAAAAAATGTTGATGCTTCCTTTGAAAGTATCAAGTGCTGATTCTAAAATGATATCGCTCGCCTTTATTGGACAACCCGTTCCAAAGATATAGTTCCAAACCTATTCACTGTTCACTTTGAAATATATAATCTGAAAAATATAATCAGACTATAAATATAATGGACTATATCTTCGGAACGGGTTGTCCAATAAAGGCGAGCGATATCATTTTAGAATCAGCACTTGATACTTTCAAAGGAAGCATCAACATTTTTTGCAAAGAAGTTGTATTAAAAAAAATAGCTCCAGGAATACGCATACATCATTCTAAATATGCGTATTTCAAGAGTGATTTTTTGCAATAAGGCTTCTACATAAAAACTTTTGATGCTGATTTTGAGAGCATCAAGAGTAGATTACAAAAAGGTATCAACCAAGTTTTTAGGGTAACCCGTTCCAAAGATACACTTCAAAGTATTTTCAGATTATGTATTTCAAGGTGAACAGTGAATAGGTTTGGAACTATATCTTTGGAACGGGTTGTCCAATAAAGGCGAGCGATATCATTTCAGAATCAGCACTTGATACTTTCAAAAGAACCATCAACATTTTTTGCAAAGAAGTTGTATTAAAAAAAATAGCTCCAGGAATACGCATACATCATTCTAAATATGCGTATTTCAAGAGTGATTTTTTGCAATAAGGCTTCTACATAAAAACTTTTGATGCTGATTTTGAGAGCATCAAGAGTAGATTACAAAAAGGTATCAACCAAGTTTTTAGGGTAACCCGTTCCAAAGATACACTTCAAAGTATTTTCAGATTATGTATTTCAAGGTGAACAGTGAATAGGTTTGGAACTATATCTTTGGAACGGGTTGTCCAATAAAGGCGAGCGATATCATTTCAGAATCAGCACTTGATACTTTCAAAAGAACCATCAACATTTTTTGCAAAGAAGTTGTATTAAAAAAAATAGCTCCAGGAATACGCATACATCATTCTAAATATGCGTATTTCAAGAGTGATTTTTTGCAATAAGGCTTCTACATAAAAACTTTTGATGCTGATTTTGAGAGCATCAAGAGTAGATTACAAAAAGGTATCAACCAAGTTTTTAGGGTAACCCGTTCCAAAGATACACTTCAAAGTATTTTCAGATTATGTATTTCAAGGTGAACAGTGAATAGGTTTGGAACTATATCTTTGGAACGGGTTGTCCAATAAAGGCGAGCGATATCATTTCAGAATCAGCACTTGATACTTTCAAAAGAACCATCAACATTTTTTGCAAAGAAGTTGTATTAAAAAAAATAGCTCCAGGAATACGCATACATCATTCTAAATATGCGTATTTCAAGAGTGATTTTTTGCAATAAGGCTTCTACATAAAAACTTTTGATGCTGATTTTGAGAGCATCAAGAGTAGATTACAAAAAGGTATCAACCAAGTTTTTAGGGTAACCCGTTCCAAAGATACACTTCAAAGTATTTTCAGATTATGTATTTCAAGGTGAAAGTGAATAGGTTTGGAACTATATCTTTGGAACGGGTTGTCCAATAAAGGCGAGCGATATCATTTCAGAATCAGCACTTGATACTTTCAAAAGAACCATCAACATTTTTTGCAAAGAAGTTGTATTAAAAAAAATAGCTCCAGGAATACGCATACATCATTCTAAATATGCGTATTTCAAGAGTGATTTTTTGCAATAAGGCTTCTACATAAAAACTTTTGATGCTGATTTTGAGAGCATCAAGAGTAGATTACAAAAAGGTATCAACCAAGTTTTTAGGGTAACCCGTTCCAAAGATACACTTCAAAGTATTTTCAGATTATGTATTTCAAGGTGAAGAGTGAATAGCTTTGCAACTATATCTTTGGAACGGGTTGTCCAATAAAGGCGAGCGATATCTTTTTTGAATCAAAACTTCATACTTTCAAAGGAAGGATTAACAAAACAAAAAGTAGTTTTGTCACCAAATTACTTTTAAATGTATTTTTTGTCACCAAATTTCCTTTACATATATTTTTTTTGAAATAATTCTTGGACTTGAAAATGGTATCCGGAATTAGTAAGAAACCATAAATTAGAACTCATAACCGTTCACACCATCCCAATGAAGGACGTAGTTTTCGAATTATAGAGTGGTTTACCTCCCTATTTCATTGATTTTCTTAAAATTGATAGAAATTTCATCAAATCGGCAGATAAACCAGTTAATAAGTCCCAAAGTATTTGCTTAATTTCCATCATTTAAACGGTTCTGAGTTTTATTTTAAATCCTCTATGTGTAACAAGAACAATTTTTAAATCCAAGAATTATTTCAAAAAAATTACATCTAAAAGTAATTTGGCGACAAAAAATTTTCCATCTAAAAATAATTTGGTGACAAAATTACTTTTTTTTACAACTTGTCAATTGTTTTTGACAGCTTACAGAACTCTCCGCAAATATTTTTCCGCTGTGGTTTTCGTTAGCATTTCGCTCTCCTAGTGGAGACCACCGAAAAATTTCGTTTCGCATCAGCAGCGTACTAGGCTATACCCATGAATAGGCAATAAAGCTATTTGCCTACTCATCATTACACTGTGGCTACACTTTCAATATTTCAGGCAATGGCAATAGCAATGGCAATGGCAATGGTAATAAAAATATTATGCGGGCATTTAATTGCTGGCAATTTGAATTTCAATAAACCTTATTGTTTCTATTTTTGTTAATTATAGCTCACTAATTATTATTAAATTTAACCGAACACGTAAAAACCGGACACAATAAACAAATATTTAAACACCTTATTGTAAATGTAAAAACAATAAGGTGTTTAAATATTTGTTTATTATTGTGTGTGAGCTAATTTTTAATTTTTGAATTATTTATATTTATTTTTTTCCGTTTTTGTTCTGTCAGTAAATTGTTTCACACTCGTCACTATTTAAAATAATGTGAAGGCAGTCAAATTGAAGGGAATCCATTGTGTATCTGTCTGTCCCATGTGTTTTATATACCCCTCCTGAGTGGTTGACGATCGACGAAAGTGAGACAGGTAATTTTTTTCTATTTTTCGTTGCAAAAATATATTTTGGGTTAAAGTGTATTTGGATGGAAGTGCAAGAGCAATAACATTTTATTTCGAAACGCGGCAAAGTTTTAAAGATTTTGAGGATTTTTTTAAATGTAGGTAGGTAGATAGTACCCCTGAATCAAGGAAAACAAGATTACGATACTACTTTTTTGTCTTATTTTGCGTACGTCATCTGAGAATAACAAATTTTAAAGCCATAGAAATTATTAAGTTTGTCCGATGTAAATACATACATTTTTCGTGATGGAATAATATACACATACAATTTGTACAATAATAGATTATCGTTGAATTAAATTTACTTCAATTGAATTTAAATTAATTGCGAACTAATCAAGAATAGAAGAAAGTCGGATTGCTGAATGCATATCGAAGATTTAACTGAAATTAAGTGAAGATTTTTGTGCATTAAATAAATGGAAATGTTTAAATTATATTTAATTTTGTTGTATTTTTGTTTTTTACATTTGAATGAGTCTACAATTGTTCTGTTAAGTGTTCTTATTGTAAAATACATCCCCGCGCGGAAACAAAGTTTTTTTATTTTCACATCGCAGTCAATTTATTTGGCCAATTCAAGTAGATTTACCAAACGTAGCCTGGACAAATTACTAATCCTTCTCCGTTGAAGGATTTGAAGATATTGTCCAAGTTCGTCAAGTCATTCAACATCCTTGGTATAACTTTGACAAGCCGCCTTCACTTAAGCGGTCCATGGCATATGGCATATTATCACCTGAGTTCTATCTTGTTCAATAGAATTGACGAAATTGAGTTTGAAATGAAGTTTCTATAATTCGAGGGTCCTCTTTCGATTGGCGCAAACCATTTTGTTCTATCTCATTTAGTTTTCAAGTTATGGAAAACTGTTTTGTTCAAACCACTTTTTTTTACCATTTTATGTGCCACTTTTGTTCAATCAACCACTATTCATTCTTTTTGTATTATATTGAACAATTCATAGTATATCCTTTAAATCATTCCTTTTTATTTCTTTCTTGTTCGATATCATTTTTTTTGTTCAATATCCTTATACACATACTTCATTTTTTTCTATTTTGTTCAATGTTCAAATTATTTTGGTTACAATTTGTGCCTTATTGAACAAAAAGATTTCAATTTGGTTGTGTAAGAACATAAGAATTCTATTTTGTTCAATATCATACGAGATCACCATTAGGCGTTTTACTTTTTTTATCTCCGGGCAGACCACTAAACAGAACCTGAGTTAACCTAGTTAGCTCTGAATAGAGCTCTCCGATTTAATTTTGAAATAAACTTAAGTGCTGAACTTTCATAAATTATTAAAACTTGCTGCTTTTTTTATTAAAATTTATTTACCAGTAGTTCCCAGGCTTTCGTTTTCTGAATTCATTTTTGTTTTTAATTTGTTTTACTTCGTGATTATTGTTAAAATTATGAGTAAAATTAGCCACGCTTAGCACTTTTCTCCGTTTGATCGGTCATCATGCTGTGCTACAATGGAGCATGCCATGCTCAGATTTAGCTCTTTTCGCGATTAGACGTATCTAAGCTAAAAAAAAGAAATACAGATTTTTTTGACAGCCGAGCTAAAAAAGAAAAACGCCTATTAATGCACTTGATTTGAGTATATGCTCATTTAGTGTTTTGATCTATCATCGACTAAGTACTCAGTGCAAGCACAGTGCGTTGTTATAAAAGATGAACTCTGAATACTTGTAAGTTCCTACCAATAAAAGAATTCGTTTTTCCAAATTTTCCGATGAGAAGCGTCTACAAATATTCAGTGCTTTTTTTTTATTAAAAGCAGAATTGCAAGACTTAATTCACTTCCTAGCTTAAGCTTGACTTTAATTCACAAGCTCGTTGGTGACTTATGAATTAAAAAAGATTTCATTACTTAGAGCCTATTTTTCAATCTCCAGATAAACACGGAGTTAGTTGCCAGAGAAATGAACTTACTTCACTGTTAAACAACCGGATAACAACATCGAATTTTTCAATTAAATATAATTGAATTAAATATAATTGAATAATTTAATTATGTCACTATTATGCCGAGTATTGAACTTTTCATAGAAATTAATTTTTGTTTGACGTTTATTTCAAAGCAATAAGTTTTAAAAATGTTTTTGACATCGAAAATACAGTATGAACTCAGTTAACGCAACCCTAGATTCACGCAACTCTTCTATTTTTGCAACACTAAAGTTGTAGCATTCGTAGCATGTCTTGACTCTATAAGTGCAACTTTTAAGAAGTGTTCATCTTTTTTTTTTGCATGCTCTCCTTTTGGTTTGATATTTCTGCTAAAAACAAGCTAAGAATTTCTTATTTACCAACTAGCTTATGAATTTTTTTTTTTTTAATTCATAAGCCACTAACTAGCTTATGAACTATTTTTTTTTAAATTCATAAGTCACTAACTAACTTATGAATTCAATTTTTTTAAGTCATCTACAGACTCGCAACCCTGATTAAAAGACCATGAGAATGGCCAATTTTATTACAAAGTCGTGCAAAGAATTCAACAAAAAAGAAAAAAACAGTTATTGTGTCTCGGAAAAAGTTTACCTTTATGTATTCTTTGGGCAACGAAACATTTGATGTCTGCCAAACATTTTTTTTCAACTCTTGACATTTCTCAAAATCGGATTTACTATTTTTGCAACTAAATATAATCACACGGCTACTCATTCTCTACATATACATGGAAAATTTATCAAGGAAATCAGAATATTCTTGTAATATATATAGGAAAGTTTTCAATAAATCATTCAATTTGTCGTTTTTAAACCTACGAAAGATATTAAGCAACAAGAATTTCGAATACATGTGAAAAAAGAGATTGTAACGTTCATCGCAGTAATCAGAGTTAAGCAAAGGCTCAACGTGATATCAATCAAAAAACAAAAACAGTGTAAATATACGGTTATCGCTTATGACCTGCAAAACGTTTTTTCGCTGCGGCTACATAATGTTTCGAGTTACTTTTATATGCGTAATGCTGTATATAATTTAACTGTCCACAACATTTTTTGAATATTAATAAAACTAGTCTTGATCTTAAAAAGGTATCTTTCAAAGATTGTAGACAAATCGAATATAGAGGCAATGTTTTTCTAAGACCTAAATCATTTTTTTTAAATTTCAGATGAAAAAAACATACCAAGTATTCAAAATTGTATTGTTCCCATTCATACCAATCAGAAACCTAATGAAATCTGATTTGAATAATGAAATATTTTTTTGTTCAATTTAATACAAAATGCCTCTGTTTTCCTTTAGCATTGTTGTTAATTTCGGTCTTGTTCAATATTAAATTTTTTTGTTCAATATTCATCAATTTTATCATCTTATTTTCAATCCATATAACTTTGTTCAATATCCAAAATGACATATGTCTCAATTTTTGTTTATCATTATTTCAGATCAAAAAAAAAAAGAAATTTGTAAATTATTTTTGAAGCAAAATTTGTTAGGCTTTCAGAAAAACATTACTATTATAGGTGTTCGAGATTTAAATATACCTCTTTTGGCTCTTTTGGTCGTAATATATTTTTAATGAAACAATTTCATTTCCTTTCCCGACGTTTCGACGGTGGTTGCCGTCCTCTTCAGGGGATCTTTTATTAACAAAAATAAAAAGAACATGTTCATCTTCACTATAATCTGCAATCTTCAGATTCATACTTCCTATAATCTTCATACATGAAGATGATCACCATTTTGGTTTTCGCTCTCTATCGCACAAGTATGAATTTTTTATTTTGTTTCCTCTTTTTTTGCAGATGTCAATGCAAATGAAGATGAAGATGCATGTAAAGCCTCCTTTAGTGTAAAATTTGGCAAACTTACATTTAGTATGTATCACAGATAAACATAAATAATACAATAAAAGGCAAATATAAAGCAATGATAAAAAAAGAAACACTTCGATTGAAGTTTAGTCGGCTTTAAATTGTCACGAATTCTGCTTAGTCACCAAAGAGCAATAAACTGATGAAATGTTTTGGCTGTCTTGTTTACGATTCATATTGTTTTTGTTGTTAATAATATGAAGCGTTTCAAGAGTATACCGCTTGGAGACATGTTTCTCCGTTTCCAGGATTTCCACTCTTTCAAAATCTGGTTTATGTCCATGCTCAATGGAGTGTAAGGCCAATGCTGTCTTCCCAGTACTTTTTAATTTAATGTCAGATTTGTGGTTGGAAATTCGTTGACGAAGAAGTTGTTTCGTTGTACCGATATAGGAAAGGTTGCAATTTTCTTCCGCATTGCCAAGACAGTTAATTTTATAGACTACTCTTTGGTGACTAAGCAGAATTCGTGACAATTTAAAGCCGACTAAACTTCAATCGAAGTGTTTCTTTTTTTATCATTGCTATATATTTGTTTTTATTGTATTATTTATGTTTATCTGTGATACATACTAAATGTAAGTTTGCCAAATTTTATACTAAATATTCATATGTGTATAATATGTTCTCTTTATTTTTGTTAATAAAAGATCCCCTGAAGAAGACGGCAACCACCGTCGAAACGTCGGGAAAGCAAATGTTTCATTAAAAATATATTACGACCAAAACAGCCAAAAGAGATATATTTAAGTCTCGAACACCTATAATAATTCAACCAATTGGTCAATAACTTAAAAATAAGAAAAACATAACTTCCAAAAATAAATTAGGTAAAATAAATAAAAGCTTTCGATCTTAGCTTTAAAAATCGATTTCCCAACATTTTGAAAAATGGACATAGAACAAGATAGAACTCAGTTGACGATATGTATCCGGAAATATTTTCTAGGCTTTCGCTCTCTAAAGTGGCCAAATCTTCACCATCTTTGTTGCCATCAGTATTATTCTCTTCTGGTTCCCAAGCAATGCTTTGAAATATATTACCTAAAAAGACATTTGCTTGTATAATCAATAGCAATATCTGCAAACCGGTCAATGGTGCTTCCAAATCCGGGGTATCGCCAAAGCTTACATTTGCTGCGTCCGAAATAACACCCTCGTTGTGTCCTAAAATGTGGGAACTTAAGCTATAGAGGAATTTCTTCTCTATCAGGATGATAATGGAGGCCAAGTTATACAACAAATGTGTTTTCTAATACGTCCTGATTCAATCTGTTCGAAAACACATACTTGAATCCAAATCGGCCGTCTAAGAGGGTTTCTACTTTTTTTTTTATTATCCCTGGCCAAAACCCTAGTTGGCCGGCCAGATAAATCATCGTTTCCCCTTGCTTTGTATACTGTTTGTGCGGAAGCAGGTTTAAGGCGAGGGCGTTTTTTATCCGTGCAGCCTATTTTCTTTTTGTGCTTATTTTAAAGCCACTCAAAAGCACTTACCCAATTCAAATTGGAAGTTCGTATCAATTAATGTGCAGTAAAGGGGTCACTACAGATTATAGCTGTTTTTGCATTAAAAGCATCATTTCTCTTACAAAAACGAATCCAAATTCTAACAGTTCAGGATATTTTGGGAAACTGTGGTATGACACATCTTCTCTTCTTAATTTACTGTTTTATTGCTTTAATTATTACACCCACAAACAGCACACAACATTTTTAAGCAATTTCCCAAAATAAATAATTTCAAAAACAAAATTAAAACTTTTCAATTTCAATTTTTTCCCGCTTTGTTATTGCTCACAAATATTCTTTGTTCTGACGTCAATCGAGATGTACAAAATTACAACAAAATAGCAAATAAATAGAAGTGTCGTAATCTTGTTTTCTTGATTCAGGGGTAGTTCCTACGTATAACCGGTGGGAAGTTGGACATTTTATTTCGCCCGTCCTTAACTTGGCTTTATGGGGAACTGTATCTCTGTAAAAAAAATTATCGTTTTGAGATGATAGAAAAAGTCATGCATATTTCATTTTTTACGATTTTAATTTTAGAAGTAAGAAAAAAGTTATGATGGGACTGGTAAATTTTATGAATTACACTTTGCTTTTTTGGTCCGCTTTTTCATGGAATTTCCCTTGCGATTATTGTTGCCCTTGGAAACTAGATAGCCCATGTGATTTTGTTTTAAAAGAATTGCCTTGGAAGCATTATACATATCAGAATGGTCAATAGCAACCAAGTAAAGACCAAAGTTAACGCGTTTGCAAAAAACATTTTTGAACAATTTTCAGTATATTTTGTGCAGTTATTTGCCTTAAAAAAACTGTCGGTATTGAATATAATTACAAAAACCTTATCAGTTATTGTTCACTATGTTTTTGTGTGTTGAAACAAATTAAGATGACGCCAATAACATTTTTTTCTCCAAATAATGTATTCGAAGATATAAAAATGAATGGCCGGTCTTAGTAGTTTTTTTTAATACGAATGTTTATGCATTCATAACATTCAACTGTTTTTTAATTTTTTTTGTATTTCTATTTTTATCATCTTTCTTATCAATAGCCTATTTGCAATTTTTGTAAAGTGGAACTACTATTAGAAAATTATAATATCAATTTAAAAAGAAGAAAGATTGAACCAGCTTGGGAAGTGTCTGTTTGTTTCATTAATACATTCATTTATAATGTTTTATTTCAGCTTTTATGCAAATTGTTTTTCAGGAAGTGTGTAAAAAATATTTCTACATGAAGACGGCACATTTGGAAAAAAATTTCGGACGGCCATAACAGAACTGTGTTTTTTTTAGAGTTTTCGTACTCTTTTAATTTTATTAATATTTCTGTTAATTCAAAATTTTGTTTGTCTTTCGAACTTTGATGAACAGAATTTTCACAGATTTTATTCGTTTTCTTTATTGTTTTGAAAAGCAATAGCCTGCAAAATATCTATAACTGATTTGCGGCACCGTCACCGATATCGCACTCTATTCAATTACGTTTTCAACATTCATATCATTTTCACAACTTCTAACTTCTTCCGTTTTGGGTCGCTTATGCATGGTTGGTATTTGTTCATCCGTATCAAGAAAACCACTGTTATAAGAAAGCCTTTTTACACACCAATATCAATTCTTAGAATAAAACAGTACGCTTATAAGAAACTTGCTGTGTCAAAGAAACCTGTGCCAAAACGTTTTGAGTGTGCATCATTGTGTTAAGACTTTAATTACAAGTTCCCACTTTCCGAAGGAATGACAGCTAAAAATTGGAAAGGCCCTGAATATTCTGACCACAGATGAGCCTTTGCCATACTAGACATCTAGTATGCCAATGAGATGAGCAATATAACCATAAGAAATTTCAGAATCTATTTGTGTTTACCTACAAGCTATTACCTTTATGAAACTGATAATTTTACATCTGTTTAGGATAAAACTGATATTTTTCCATTTGTGTGTAATTTCACTACACCATATATTGTTGTTAGATTTCACATCTATCAATGGAGAGAAAGTCTAATTTACAAATACATCAATGTAAACAAATGGGATTCTGACATTTGTGCTTAACTTCTTTTTGCACAAACACAACCAAGCAAGATAAATGTTTCAAGATTGCTACCTGTAATACACAATAGTTCCTGTGCATTTATATGTAAATATGTATCAACCTTAATTGCATATGCTCACAATATTTAACTTAGTCTTATTTATTTGAAGAGAAGACTTATTTATGTTATTTTTTTACTTGTTCAAAAAGACTATATTTTTGTTACTTTGTTACATGAAAGCTTTTTAGCTTAAAAAAATATTATAGATGGAGTTTTTATATGAACATACATTCATTATACATAAAAAGTTTGCATGGCCTACTTCATTTTCATCAAATTTTGTAGATACACGTGCAAAATATTTTCCTTTGCCCATAGTCTTTTTAAAAGAAAATTTCTTTCTTATATCTATTTCTTATATAAGCATTTGTTTATATCCGATCTTTGGATATACGAAAAACTCCGATATAAGAAAGAAATTTCTTGGATTTTCAGAGCTTCTTATATCCCTGTTGTACTGTATAAAGTGTATAAATTGTATAATTTTTTTTACGGTGGTGCACTAACGTAGGTATCTCGATTTGTACTTAATTTTTTATATACAAATTTTTTGTTATCTTTTTGTTAAGCTTGGTACAACAATTTTAAATATTTAATAATATGAACTTAGAAACAAAATTTTAAAAAAATCATCCACCCGTTTTCGAAATATTGAATTTTCAAAAATCCAAACAAAAATATTTTTCGAAAATTTGGGTGTGAAGTATTATTAATAATTTGAAGGAGCTCCTACATACATTTTTTTATAAAATCTGTCAATGAGAAATTTCAAAACCAAAAAAATGGTTGTATGGCAGCTGGCAGGTACCGTTAATAACAAAATATTTAATAAAAAATGTTTGACCAAAATGAAGAGTATATATAAAATAGTGCACACTTTTTTAATCAAAATCGTTAGAACCGTTTTCGTGATAATCGAGATGCTATAAAAAAATGTATGACAGGTACCGTTAGTTTTGCACCTAAAAAAATGATTCAAAAATCTGTTTTAGACAACCACCTAAATCGCTTAAATACCAAGTTTGAAGAAAATCGCTTCGGCCGTTTAGACTGTAGAGAGTTGTACAGACAGAAAGACATGCGGAATTGCGGGACCCTCTTTTTGGTGTTCTCTATCAGCGTAATATCAACTTTGATTAAAATCTCGAGTAAGATTTTTTTTTCCAAATGCAAAACTTGTTCTATAGTACCTATATCGCAAGTAAATAGAAAATAAAACCAATAAAATGCACGACTGGATAGTACGAACTTGCTCTTGTATGTAACAACTTTGATGAAGCTAAACATTGATGCTGTTTAGTAGGTATTGGTAGCCTAGTTATCCTGTGCAGGTTTAAAGCCGATGTAATTAAGACAACCTTGATTCTTAGTATAATGAATTGTAGAATGGATGATTCAAGGAATAGTTACATAGTTACATTACCTACAAATGTATATTTAAATCTAGGTTATGTATTCTAATTATGTAAGTTAGCAGAGGAATATGTACCTACATACGTGGATGGCACCTAGGTATGTAAATATGATAATGAAACTAAAGAATGTGGGTTGGAAGTTTTTTTTTGTACATTTTATGTATGATGTACGCAAAAGTTCTTAAAATATAATAAGGTTGAAATAAATGGATAATACACATAATTGTTTTTTATATTGCTTAGTTGTTATAATTTGAAGGAAAAAAAAGATGCTATTTGAATTCGTGGAAAAAAATTCGAAAATCTTTTTAGCGATTTTTTCTTTAATTAATTTTGTATGTATAAAATTTTAAAAACATTTTTCGAAAAAAAAATTGAATCGCCATTTTGAAGATATTTTAATATACATATAAAATTCAAATTTCAAACAATTCAGTGACGGATTTTCGAAAAATTCGATTTCGATTCGATTCGATTTTCCAAAAAAAAAAAAGAAGAAGAACTCTAGCAACAGTTCAAGTACGAAGGAAGATATAACAAATGCAACAACTGTTAACGTTCTTTAGTAGAATAGGAGCCATGAAACTGTGTCGAAGCGTTGAATTACCAGCAACCTGTGTTGCTGGCAAATTTTCTTTTCGTGGGAGCTACCACTATTGTGTCATTGAAAACGAGCTTTTGAACCGACGAGGAGGTAGAGTTCAGTACGTTTTTTTACTGTTGGGTATAACAAGAACTCAATATTTGTAATTCCAGAATTATTTAAACAGTGAAAATTGTGACCACAACTAACAACTGAGATTTTTAATTCAATTTCACACAGTTAAAATGTTTTGTATTTTAAAATATTTTAGGAAACATAATAAACTGCGAGGTATTAATTCAAAATAATTATTTAGTCTGTAAAACTATTAGGCCTAGCAATAAGTATAGTTCTGAATGTTTATCCTTTATTAAATTCTTTGTAAAAATATCTATATATGTATATAATATTACCAATTATTATATTTATTTTATGTTCATTAAGCTTTATGGAGATAGCTACTTCTCGAATGTGATAAACTTTTATTTCTATAGGTTTTGTTCTATTGATTCTTTCTTCGATCCTTCAATAGATTTTGGGCACGTATGTTATCTCCAAATAGTTCAGTCGGGCCACAGGTAACAACCTTAAAGCCGAATTCTGCCAGAAAACTCCTTAAGTAGGAAACCTCTTTTGATGCTGAAGAAATGGCCCCGTACTTTCCCACAAAGCGGTCGAACCAGCAGGAAAAGATTCAAAGCCAGTGAAGGATTTTCTGTCATCCGAGCTACCTGCCAAATCAGCATCAGCAAAGTCTTTAAAGCGTCCTTTACTCTGAAAATATTTAATTTTTAAATTTAGTGAACTATTTAAATACCTAAGGATAAGTTTCGAAGCATTTAGATGCTAAGCGTGTCGTTTCTTAATAAATTCAGCTAGTTTACACACCGAGTGTTAATGTATGATGTCTGCTCTAGAGCAAATACCTAGGTATATCAGGGATCCAATGAGATTGATACAGATTTTCACTAGGGAACACTCTGACAAGCAATTTCTTTATAAATTGGGTTTGTGAAATTTGAACAGTTTTTTACTCTGGATGATCTCCATCCCAAGAAAGTAGTCACCCGTGGCCTTTATCGACTACCTCAAATTTGGAACATATTTATGCCTATATTTTATTTCGATGTTATATATTCGCACACCCCAGCACACCCCAATAATATATCTGTAGCCGTGTTCTTCTGGTAAATCTATCGGCAACAAAGCAGGATTTTCCAAAAGATCGATCTGCGGATAAGCAGCCTGATTTTTTTGTATTTTTAAGTTGGTATTACAGATCTTGTGTCTAATAACCAAATGCACAAAATCAACAATTTATTTGTTTTTATTTCTTCAAAAGTTGCAAATAAAAAGGAATATATATGAAGCAGCAAGAAATAACAAAAAGTTGAATTTTCCACATTTTTGTGTTCCAAAATGTTCATCTTAAAATTAATTTATACGTATGAGGTTTTTTTTTCTAAATAAATCAGATCTTGTGCCTTACAAGAATGATCGCATTCATTATTATTTAACTATTAAGTATTTTTAAATTTCGCTTACATGCGGCTCAAAAATCGAGTTGGAGTAGAGAGGTTAATAAAAATGAGTTATATAAAATATGGACAGAAAGCCCTTTTTAGAATCTTGTATTTGGGGTAAATAGTCGTGTTTTGGTAAAAATTATTAGCGTCGCAACAAATAAACACTCAAAAATCTATCAATAACATACAGTTACATGCTGCTAATGAGTACTAGTAAATTAAGTAAGTAAGTTGTTGATTTATTTCTACTTCTCTTATCATTGTTTTACAAAAATAATGAATTTAGAAGCTATGGCTTTACCGTCCGCTCGGTTAGCAATTTGTTCGTACAAATAATTATTTTAATTTATTATTAAAAAAAATAGTAGCAAATAGTTACATGCATTCGTTTATTAATAACATCCTATATTTGTAAGCATCATTCAAAAATTGAATGTTGATTGTTTCTTGCGACTTTAATGTTCTCTTCCCGAAGTATGCTAAGCGTTTTGGAGAAAATATTGGACAAATGCTAACAAAGTGAAAACAGTCTTCTTTGGATTTTAAATTCCATAAGGCGCAAAATTTTTTTTATTTATTTATTTCATCATCTATCGAGTTTCCTCTTACAGATTGCTTAAATCTAACTTAATCTATTTCATATAATTTTAATTTGTATTTTTATTAACGTTTTCAGTTAACTGTAATTTAAATACATATCTTGCAAGACTTGAGTCTACATTGAAATCTAATTCATTATATACTTTCATACATCTTGTGAATGGTTCATTAGAACCATAATTATATCTATGCAAGGGAATATACAAAAATTTTCTTACTCGAGCGTTTGTTCCTGGAACATAGATATTTAAAAGATTTAAAAGATTAGGACATTTTATATGGTATGACAATATATCATAAACAAACATTACACAATTAACAACCCGACGATTTTCCAGAGTAGATAATCCAATCAAAGCACATCTGGTAAGATAGCTTGGCAGTTTTGGCAAATTCCATTTCAATTGCTTAACTAAAAACCTTGTAAATGCTTTTTGAACTTTTTCAATTCGATTCTTTGAAACTTTGTAGAATGGATCCCAAATAACTGAAGCATATTCCAAATGTGGGCGGACAAGGACAAATAAACAGATTTTATGGCATAGGGATTAGAAAATTCAGAACAATTTCTTTTAAGAAAACCTAGCATTGAATTTGCCTTTGCTATAACAAAATCCATATGCAAGGAGAAATTCAGTTTTTCATCAAACACAACCCCAAGATCTTTAACTTCCGAAAGTCTGTTCAAAGCTATATTTGAAATATTATAATCATACAAAATAACTGTATGGGATCGATAAAATGAGAAGGTGTTACATTTATTTATATTAAGTGAAAGAAAATTGTTTTCACTCCAATCTACTATTTTATCTATATCATTTTGAATTTTAAAACATTCATTCGTGCTTTTTACTATAGAAAATAATTTTAAGTCATCTGCAAATAACAACCAACTTGTATATTGCAGTAAAGAAGGTATTTTATTCACATAAATTAAAAACAACAGAGGGCCTAGATGGCTCCCTTGAGGGACACCAGATGTAACAAATAATATCTTTGACGTACAATTGAAAATTTTTACGATTTGTCTCCTGTTAACTAAGTAACTTGACAACCATTTAAGAAAAGCCGAGTGCAAGCCAAACTGTTTAAGTTTTTTTTTATTAATAATGATATGCAAATACTATCAAAAGCTTTTTTAAAATCTGTATACAATACATCCATTTGATAACCTGATTCTAGGGCATCAGAAACATATTTAGTAAAAAGTGATAAATTTGTGGTTGAAAAGGAGATATCTGTTCTTTTATAAAAAAATAAATTTTCTGTCTTACAATAAGCTCAAATAGTTTTGGTATAGCTGAAAGTTTTGAAATCGGCCTATAATTTTAAATTGTATGCTTTTGTCCTGCTTTAAAAATAGGAGTTATATACGAAAACTTCCAACTATCAAGAAATATTCCATTTGAAAGGGACATATTGAAAATTTTTTGAAGCGGCTCTGATAATGAAACACATTGCTTTATTAAAAAAGGAAGTATGCCATCTGGACCGGAGCTTAAACTTGAATTCAGTTTTGAAATTCCTTGCATGATGTCTTCAATAGACAGATAAAGGCAACCGAGATTCATATTTGAAAGCAAGTTTTCCTCATAATAAGTATCCGGAAGAACAACAAAAGAATGGTCCATATACACTGTTTCAAAAAATTCTGCAAATAGATCGCACGTAGAAGTTAAGTCAGAAGAGGTTTGGTTGTTAAATTCCATATTTGTAAAAACACCAGAATTTTGTTTTTTAGAATTTATAAAAGTCCAAAAGGCCTTAGGATTTGTTGTAATTTGAGATTGAATGTTCATAATATATTGTTTATATAAAAATCTATTAAGAAATCGCTTTCTGTCACATTCCACTTTCGATTTTGTATATACCTTAAAGGCTTTATTTTTTACATTTTTAAGATTTCTGAGTCTATGATTATTTCACGGTAATTTAAATATTGGTTTCTTTCTTTTAGTTGGAATGAATTTCAAGAACCCATCGAATAAGTAATTTAAAAAGTTATTACAGACATGTTCAATTTGAGTTCCAGAAAGAAATAATGTCTAGTTTAAAGATGCAAAATATTCATTTAATCTTACATAACTTCCTTTTGCAAAATTGAATTCATTTGTCAAATTACTTATTGTAATGTACACAGGATTGTTATTATAAACTCTTAATGAAATACAAGTTGCTTTATGAAAAACAGTATTTGTCACTAATGGAAAAATAATATCATTGACATCATAAGCTAAGTTATTAAAAGTAAATACCAAATCAAGAAATCTTTTCATTGAATTACAAACAGTATTTATCTGAATAAGATTTTGTGATAACAAGAAATCTACAAATAAAATTTCATGATCTTTTTTAACATTATATGGTATCATACATTTTTCATCTTCTGAATAATTCCAATGAACATTACATAAATTGTAATCACCCAGAATGCATGGTATTTGATGATCAAAGAGATTTTCGATTATATATTCAATATTATTAGCATGCATTTCATAAATTAATGTAGAACTATTTGGTGGTATATAGCTTGCAACAAAAACTATTTCTTCATGCAAACCTAAGCCATTACATAAACTTACAATAACACACAGCTGTTCAATATTGTCATCTCTTGTTGGCAGCTCAGACCGCCGCCGACTTGAAAATTTTGAATGCACAGCAATAAGTACTCCTCCTCCACGTTGAGTAGAATTGCGGTATCGATCAGAACGGTAAACATTGTAAAAGTCGTCAAATATTTCAGCTGATTGTATATGAACATGCAGCCAAGTTTCAGTGAGAACGATGACGTCATATTCATGTAAAGACACAGCGAGAAACACTTCTTTTGTTTTTGTTCTAATACCACCAGCATTCTGGTAATATACAAAGAGCGAATTTGAAGAATGTTTTGATGTCGATGACGAAGTAAATGAAGATGATGATGAAGAGGATGAAGAGTATGATGCAGGTATTAAAACTGAAGAGCGCGATGAAGAAGAGTGAGAGTGAGATGGCAGATTAAGATGGTGATGTTGAGGGACATCGAAAACTTGATGATGTTGAACATTTGCATTTACTTGTTCAGGTTCGGTTCCACAAACACTGTGTTCTCGTATGGCTTCAGATTCTCCTTTTTGGAAAAAAACGGAATAATTTTACATGTACGCATTGCGGCCAGTTTTCTCCCTTTAATGCACTATCAAGAGCTTCTGATGGTAAACCAAGACGAAAGTTGATGTGATTTAATGTGTCCAAATCAGCATTTTGCTTACACAGTGGGAAACAAGATAGTTTGTCCTTAGGAACACCCAATTTTTTCGATGCATATGCAATAATAGCATCTGATTTTGTTGTTGGTGAGAAGCGTGACAGATGAATCCATTTCAAAGCAGGTATCACCTCTAAATATTTTGAGGAGACATCATTGCCAACTACATGCCAAATGTTCTTGTTTTTTTGCTTACTGTTTTTGCGGGAAGGTGGGAGGGTCTTGTGCCTGCCATGGTAGAGGTTAGCGATTTGATTTGGATTGTTTTTATTTTTTGCACTTTCGTATAGGGTTTCTGTAAGGGAAAGGGCAACACCGCTAAAGCAAGGGTCAACAACCTTGGGAGACAGATTTCGCAATTTATTCAGAGAGATAATAGCGGAATTGTTTTCACCTTCACTAAAATTGCTCGTTTTTTATCATTGATTTGATTTTTATTTGGAATTATCATGTTATTGTTTTTAAGGGAATCTTTAATTTCGGTTAGTTCAACTTTAAGTTGCAAGACAATTTTATTTAGCTCATTCATTTTAGCTAATAATGCTAAAGCAGAGTTGCTTGAACATGCACTACATTTCCATGTTATGTTTATACTTGATTTAAGAATATTTAACACATTTTCGGATAAGCTTGTACATATACCACCTTGGTTGCATATACCACCACAAGTTAAAAGATCTTTTGTGGCGGATAAATTACACTTTGCAAAACGTTCATCCAGTTTAAAAATTTAGTTTATAAGTATAAAACAAGTAGAATTTTAAGAGCGCAACAAAAACACGTCTGCTTATCACAACTTACGAGTATAATATATACTGGTTGCACTTCCATTGTACGGACTTCCGTTTAGGCCGAGTAGTTCACATCTCCTTTAAAAATGAGCGATATTTCTCTGTAGTTTACCAAGTCGTTAAAGTAGTTTTTTTTCTAATAAATTGGTGTTGAGCTGAGAATATAGAATTCTACTCTCCGATTCAAGGGCTTTTGCTGTAGAACTATCTCGCACAGAGTTTTTTTTGTAGCTGTAGCTGAATAATGCGGTATAGCTGTTCTTTAATAAGGTGACAGTTGCTTGGCTCCATGGAAATGGCTACCCCGTAGTTGTGCCCTATACGTTTCCATTTTGACGTCCACCAATCCTCGTTCCTGAACTCATAGAGTATCATTCTTTTAGAAAGACGTGTATCTTGAAGAGACAGAATCTTTACAATGTAATCTACCTGTAGCTTCAGCGTAACCGTAAACAGTTTAGCTAGACCAGTTTCTAGATAAAGCGCGTAATTAGCGTTTTAATAGGTAAAGTAAACAGTTTTTTTTTTAATTCCTTTGGAATTTTTCAATAACTTTATATTCGTCAATTCCCATACCTGAGCAGCGTGACACAGAGTAAACTTTACCACAGCATTAAATATTTTATATTTCGCTGAAAGTTCAACACGATCATTTAAAAATATGTTACTCCAAGATACATTTATCAGGCTTTGTGCACTTTTTGATTTATCTGAAAGATGTTTGTTGAAATCAAGAGTACTGTTCAGTTTCACTCCCAGATATTTATACTCATTGGTAACTTCTAGTCTAGCTCCATTGAATGACCAATTATAATTATTTCGGCTTCCAACTGATCTTGAAAACAGCATGACTTTTAATTATAAGACACGATTTAAAACAGTAATCTGCTAATCGGTTGATCATCAATTGAAGGCCCTCTGATGTTTCTGAAAGTACCACCAGATCGTCGGCATACAGCATAACATTGATTTTTACATACGAAATACGGACTCCTCCAGATAGATCAGCGACCACATCATTAATGAAGAGTGCGAACAGTAGAGCACTAAAAACGCATCCTTGTTTAACACCACTATTCGTTTCGAACCAATCAGAGTAGGTAGATCCATCCCATACCGCTGTTTTTGAATCGGTGTATAAATGTTTTATTATGTTGATGAATTTCGAAGAAAGTCCTAGCTGTGAAAGTTTGTAAGATAGACCAATTGAATTGACATCGAAAAATGTTGCGTCTTAGAAAGGTACGATAGCATCTAAATGATGAGCCCAACTATCGTGTCCTGGGCAAAACGCATTTTGGACAGGGCACAAAGTATTTCAATTGGTTTTAATCCACACAGTCCACAAAAAGAAAAATAATATGTAAATATTGTTTGCGTTTTCTTCGAATATAAAGTTTGTAAGATAGGGCATTACGATTTATAAGGTCAAAAGCTACCTTGAAATCAACAAAAAATGCATATACTTTTTTGTTTCTGGCCTGAAAGGCTTTCACAATTGAAGTTAGTGTGAAAATATGGTCAACTGTTGAAACGGTTTTTCTGAATCCAGCCTGATAGTCTGATAAGCTATTGTAAGTGTTAACCCATGATTCTAGACTGTTGACAATCACACCACAAAATAATTTAGCAAGGACATTCATAAATGAAATGCCTCGATAATTTTCCACACTATTTATGTCGCCTTTTTTGTGGATTGGAAAAATCAAAGACCTCTTGAATGACGATGGGACTTCTTGTCCTACGATTATTTGATTGAATAACGATTTAAGTTGCGAATGAAAAGCAACAGATGAATTCTTGAAGAACTCGTACGGAATCCCGTCTTCAGCAGGAGCTTTTCCATTATTACCTTTCAGAATTACCGTTCTTATTTCCACTAAAGAGATTTCAGAATCAAGGATCTCATCAAAAATCATCGGCTCCGCATAAGAAAATCTGACTTCTGAATTACAGAATAAAAGACGTTTGAAGTGGTTAGACAGAACTTCAGCAGATAGCCCTGTTTCAATTTCAAAAACAGAGCCGTTAATCTCCCTGACAATTTCCCAAAATTCCTTTGAACTTTTTATCTGTCTGCGTGAAGAAGCTTGATGGCTCTCGAATTCGGTTTTTGTTAGACACAATTTCGTATAGTGTGTGTTAGCTTCAAGGTACCACTTCTTCAGAATTTGACAGTAAAAGTTTTGCAGTGCATTTAAAAGAGTAAATGATTTTTTTCGGGCAATTATACATTCTTTGTCAAACCACATTTGCTTGTAATATGATGTTTTTTTGGAATAATATTGACCGACGAATTTCTAATAACACTAGTTTATTCGCACTACCTTCGGTAGTATCAGTCAATACATTTAAACTTGCTAGGTTTTCATGTTATCTTTGCTGATATACATCAGTAGTTTCTTGTTTCCATTTCAATCGTGGTAAAAGTTTTAGATCGTTCGCTTAGGTGTAGTATTATTAATCCAGTCTACAATTAACGACATGTGGTCGGAATTGTTCTTACATTGGATTTCCAATTTTCTCACTAAATCATTCCAATCGTTATTAATCGTAATATTAATCTACGACAGATTTACCTTCTCCACCAAGAAATGTAAAGTGCCCTTTGTTGTCACCGTTCGTACAGCCATTCAAAATTGTACCCTCAAATAACTGCAGGAGATCAAGTAGATTTGTTCCATTCTGATTTAACGTTCCATCCATTGAGGTCCTTTGGTTATGGTTTACTGCAGTGTTGATAATGTTTCGTACAGTTAAAACTTGTGAATTGCTGGTTCTTGCATTGAAATCACCAATAACTAAGGAGGTTTTTCTTCCATTATGGTGCATGATGTTGTTAAATCGGTCAAAGTCCTCACTGCACTTGTTGCAGTTAATTTAGAATGGAATTACATACAAATTATTTTTACCCATAAGCTTAACTACTGTGACGCCTTCATGCTCTTCAAAATCATTAGGTTGATAACATTGAAAATTTAAACCCCTTTCGTATGCGTCTTAACTGCTTCATACCAAACTAATTTAAAGCCTCTAAAATAGTTCGTAAACATTTTAAAATTTTCTTTAGTTACATAAGTATTATACAAAAAAATATATCAAATCTTTTAATATCATTAAAAAAATCAACAAAAAAAATTTGATTGATAAGGCCTGAGACATTATATGACAAAATATTACTAGTACTTAAATATATTGAGCTGACGGCATCATAATTTCAATTATGTACTAAAGTACTAGAACTTGCAATATTTTGAAAAAGTGGCAACCCTGGTGCAACGTCACGATTTGGTTTAGACCATTCGCTATGACGTCTGTTTAACAGTGATATCAGTTTGGCAGGTTCGAAGTCGAGTTCGCCAAACATTTCTCGAAGTTGTTGTTCACCATCATCATTTTTCTATTTAAGTTTGTTGTGATTATTTAAATAAAATGTTTTTTCCGCAACCTCCAACGCATTGTTTTTAATTTGTATTTTTTCATTTGTTTTTTTTTTGTGTTTTAATTACTTTACGGTAGCTGAGAAGTATTCGGCGTTTGAACTGCAATTGTTTCGACAGGTCTCGTTGCAGGAAAGGGCCTGTACCTTTGAGCTTCGATGAGTTTTTTAGCATTTTAATTGCATTTTCGTTTGAGCCGGTATTGATTCTTAGTTTTATAACAGAGTTATTTTCGCTTAATTTAATCGTTTTTGTGAATTGGCTTGGGTCCCCAAGAAGAAGTTGACTGATGTTTTGAATTTTTTCTTTATGGTCAACATGCTCATTCGGGATAGTAAGAATTATATTTTTACGTCTCAGAATCTGACTTTGAGTCTCAATCTCTTCCTACAATGCGTTCGCACCTGTTTTCCAATTGTTGTAATTTTCTGGTCAAATCTTCATTTTGTAAGCGCAAGTTGTTAATCTCAGTGTTTAACCTGTGAAGGTCATCTTTCAAAGCTAGCTTCGCGGTAGCGATTACGAGCTCCTTGTGAAGTGATGAATCGATGATTATTTTTATTTTTTGAAGATCAGATTCAGAAATTGACATTTTTTTTATATTTTGCGCGCATTAAAGGGATTTTGACTATACTGAATATGATCGAGCACAGTGCGAGTTTTAGGAAAATAGGGAAGGATTTGAAAGGAGATACCGATGTGCATTAATTTTGAAGCTTATAATATCAAAATGGGAGAGAAAAATCGAGCATGGTAGAGCATTCCGCATTCCTGTTGTACGGCTAAAGAAAGAATCTCTGTATTTGACAGTACGTCCGAAATTGGGCTCAAGGGTAAACTGATGAGCATTCCTAGAAGCGCAAGTATTACGGTTGAATATTTTAAGGGGAAGAATGCAACTGGCTACTTCGCTAGAACACTGTTTATAAAAATACCGATTAAATAGCGAAATACATGAAACATTGCGACGATGTTTGAGAGATGTAAATGTTTCTACTAAAGTTCTATCGCCAATCATTCTTAGAGCTCTATTTTGAATTCTATCCAAAAGATTGAAATGAATTTTAGGAGGGCCTGCGCAAATGTGAGAGTTATACTCAAGTTTTGGTCAGATGAAGGCATTATAGATTACAGCCAGATCAGACGGTGAGAAGAATTTCTTGCATCTTCGAAGAAAACCTAAACACTTTGCAGCGTTTTTGGCGACATAGAGTATGAGTTCATTCCACAAGAGGTGGTCTGTGACGCACATACCTAGGACTGAAAGCTGATCGGTTTCTTCGATGCAAGTGCCGCTCATGGATAGCGGCATGGGGGGTGGGTTCTGCTTTAACGACAGAAGACAGCACTGAGTTTTTGAAGCATTAAATTCTTCGCGGTTTTTTATTCCCCATTGGACAATGCTGTCGAGAGCAGAATTTAATGAGCTTATCATACACTGCCGTTGCAGTTCCACATCCGAAGAACAAGGAGGTGAATCTGAAAATGAATATGAAAAGCTGGGAATACTATCGTCAGCGAAACAATTAAGTGGATTAGAAGTTCTAGATAAGAGACCATTAATGAAAATGAGAAAAAGGGTCGGAGACAATACGGAGCTCTGGGGCACACCAGCATTTATTTTGTGAATATCAGACTTGAAAGCGTCCAATACAACTTGTATTCAACGGTCCGAAAGGTAATTTCTAATCCCACGAATAAGAGATTCATTGATACCAAATGCACGCATTTTCGATAAGAGAGCTTGATGCCAAACTCTATCAAAAGTTTTTGAAATATCAAGTGCAATAATCTTACTTTCTCCAAAACGATGTAAAGATTTGTGCCACTGGTCGGTGAGATATACCATCAGACCACCAGTGGACCTTTTTTAGCCATACTGCCGGTCATTGACGAGCTTTCGTTCTTCAAGATATTTCTTGAGCTGATAATTAATCAGCGTTTCAATGACCTTGGAAAGAAGGGACGTAAGTGCAATTGGACAGTAGTTAGAGGGTGAAGAAGATTCGTCTTTTTTTTGGACAGGCTGGACAAATGCTCTTTTCCATCCACTCGGAAAGAGACCAGTAGAGTAGGACAGATGGAAAACTTACGCAGTGGTTTTGTCACCGCTGAAGAACACCTCTTCAGAATGATGGGAGGGATACAATCCGGGCCAGCGGAGTTGTGTATATCAATGTCTTTGAGGACACTAGCAACTGCACTAGTGCGAAAGAAGATTCGTCCCATAAAATCGGTTACACTCTCAAGTACTGGAGGAGTCATAACACCTTCTGGCAGCGTCGAATTAACAGAGAACTGCGCTGCAAGCAAATTCGCTCTTTCACGAGAACCAACAAAAGGGGTGTCATTAAAGACGAGCGTTGGGTCCGAAGACGAAGTTGAGTTTCGAATATTTTTTACAAATGACCAAAAATTCTTACTACCTTTGGGACATTGTAGTATTTTTTGCCTTAATTTTTGATCATGCAAAACTTTGGTTCTACGAATGTGAACGTTGCAAGTCTTTCTAGCTTGTTGAAACTTTTTCCGGTTTTCCTCAGTAGGGTTGGCTTTATAATTGCGAAAACTTACTTCTCAATTAAAGTTTCCGAAGAAATTATCGAGACCGTCGCTGTTGGCAATCTCATATTGCCAAACGGTTCTCATATGTGATTTTTTTTCACTGAGTGTTGTTGGCATGAGAAATTTGCAGATATGACACAATGGTCTGATGTCTGATGATGCGATAATACATTTACCGTATATTTATTAGGGTCAGTGGTAAGGAACAAGTCTAGAGTGTTGGCGGTTTGACCTGAAACGTCCGGGATTCAAGTTGGCTCGTCAACAAGCTGAGTCAGACCTTAACATACCTTCCTTCGGGTGTTGTCCGGCTCGAAAAGCGGAGCCAGCTAGAATTGTGTACATTGAAATCGCACGTAACGACGATTTCAATGCGAGGATATTGGGAAACAATTCTTTGAATAGATTCGGAGCTTCAAGTTCGTTTAAAGTTGAATTTCTGTCCAAATTTGGGCTCCGATAGATGAAACATGTGTGTATTGGTGATCGTGAATTTTAACCCATGAAATGGAAATTTGTATTTGAGCACAAACCATATTGTGGTTGAAGTTGGTACGCAACGTAATTTCTAATATATACGGCGAGACCATGGTGGTGATAGAATAATGGCACCAAGCTATACCCAAATAGATTAAATTGCGAAGGATCAGAACTTTCACCTATTTGAGTTTCACTCAATGCCGATATTTTTTTTTTGTTTAATTTAGTTTGTTGATTAAATGATTTTATTTTAAGGATTTAAAATATTTTGATGGGTGTTTTGATTAATATATTTCTTTTCCTTCACGGGTTGATGATAAAGAAAAATGAAAAGAACAGACATAAACACGCACGGGACAGGCACTTATCTTTCGGTCAGTCGGCACTCCAATTATTGAAGCGAGAATTATTTTCTTTCTTCGCCGTATTTGCAAATTTAAATTTTTGTGTAGAGGTATTTTCGGGAGAAGTTTGATCAATTTTTCTTTTCTGGTCGGTGATGTGACACGGTTATCGGGAATTGGTTATGATTTTAAGCTTAATAACTATTGTTACCTGATCAATCACAATTTTGTTAAGATACTTGAACCTTGAGAATCTTCAGAGTAAAGGATTTATGATTCTTTTCTTAGTGAAATACTGTTTAATTTAAATAAAAAAAGGAGCGTTATAAAAAATTGAACCAAGCACTTTCACAACAATATTGCCAACCTCATGAGTACTTAATAAAAGATATACACTGGCATCATTCAATAACCGAACTATAGCTATCCGGATAGGTTGGCGCTGTTGCATTCGCATGTGAGAACACAGCTGGTGACAAAGCAACTGCCGCCAAAAAAAATTGTACATGGGAATACAACAACACCAACCTATCCGGATAGCTAATATTTCTGTTATTGAATGAGGTCACTGACTTACTCCTTAAATGCTTGCTGATACTCCAATGTTAGTGCTTTGGTAGAGCGCCCCCTACCTTAATTAATATGATTTATAAAGCAACAAAAATAAATGAAACGTATTTTTGGCCTAGTTGGATGCGTAAATAATTTTTATTTCCTGTTTGTGAATAGGTGTAAAACATTGTTTTTAAGAAAAAAACACATACTTCACCAAAATGTATTGATTTTTAACTGCTTTCAGCTAACCTATTCGAATCGTTCACAAATATATTCGAATCGCTTGACTTCCGAGATAACTTCTCTAATAAATGTGTGAACGTGCCTATTGACAGGGAAAAGAACTCTACGAACAAGGACTTCCCCTTTAAGCAAGCGACTCCGTCTCGGATCCGAAACCACTTCGCAAACGGACCCAAAAACTGATCGGAACCGATTCCAAATCGAATCAAATTACGAGTAGTATGGAAATTAGAATCACCACGGAGCTATTATGTGAATGTATTGTGAGAGAAAGTTTTCTACTTCACCATACTCAGCGAAAACGGAACCTAAATGGTATCCAACAAAAATGAAATAATATAATAAAAATATGCTCTTTTACAAATATTAAGCACTTCTTTGTTGCAATAATCCCATTTTGTTGCAATAATCTCGTTTTTTTATTTTAGAGTATTATTTTATAATTTTTTACTCTTGTTATAAATTTTAAGGTTTCCGTGAAGATACAAATTTCCTTGTTGCTTGCATATTCTGCAAAATTGAAAAAAAAAAACAAATACTGTTTCTCTCCATTTGTCTTCATTTCTAGTCCATAAAAAATACTTCCCCTCGAATATCGACTACTCTCCCTATTTTCCGGCCCATACAAAAATAATATCGATTCTCGTTCTTCTTTTCACATGCGTACACAGAAACTTTGTTAATATGTGTGAGACACTCAGTTTTTTTGGATTCTAAAGTGATTCCCAAAAGTGAACTGAGAAATTCGGGTCCGTGTTTTTGCTTGAAGGGTCGAGATTCTTCAACGTCATCGGAACTACCAACTAAACGACATAATAGCATTCGATAGTCGAATAAATGTCACAAATCTATCCAAAGCAGACCTCTACTTTTACTTTTATCGAAAGCATGATCTTGTATTTGTAATCTGTGTAAATTCTGCATTGCTGCCGATGGCTTTTGCAAAATAACAAGCTAATGTATATTGCAATTAAGTTAATTTCATCAATTTTTTTTATTTTATATACGCAGGTATCACCATTGCATTTTGAGAATCCAATCTATCTCAAAACAGCGTTTAGCTCGTGATTCTATGGAACGGAATAAACCCTGGACATTTATCCAATAGTATTGCCTTTTATTCAAAAACCCGAAAATCAGACGTGATTGATTTATAACCAAACAACATCTTAAATGGAATAACGTTTCCCAGAATATTTGTTGGCGCACGGTTTCGCAATTAGACGGCTGTATTTACCTCCTCTGCCCATAAGAAGTCTGAGAGTCCCGAATCATTTATGAGAAAAATAAAAATTTTTTTCTTGGCGAAAAAATATGTGGTTGCTACTTTTATTTATCATCTAAAAAAAATTTAAAAACGTATGGGCATATTATCGGAAAAACATATCTACCAAGTTTGAAGTAAATCTATTAAACTGCCTAGGCTTTAGACTTGGGGACAGACAGACAGCCGTAATTGCGGGACACACTTGTTTGGTGTTCTATATGATCGTAATGTCATGTTTGATTGTTAGAATTGTTTTTTACGAATGCATAACTAGCCTTATAGAACCTATGTATTTATAATCATAGTAAAAATAAAGTGTGAAAAGAAAATCGTTGTTCCTTTTTTTTATTTATTTGCATATTCGGACACGACAACATTAAGTACTTTGCATATGCGACCAACGAATTAACGAATATTCGTCACATGGCCTTAATTGCATTTTGAATTTGTATTTATTTAAGACATTAGTATTATAAAACATTGATATTTTTTAAGCAACACTAAGTACAGTGTGGTTAAACAATTAGGAAAACTTACTTCGAATTAAATTTAAAGATTAGCGAACAATTTAAATATAAAGTGAAGAAAAACTTTGTTTATGAATTTGTTTACATAATAAAGAATTTATTTACAGATTTAGCATTTTAAATGATCATATAAGGCACTTTTAAATCTATAACAGGTGCGTATCCTCCGCAATACGACAGGCACAGAATTCCACAGACCAACAGTGTAGACAAAAAATTGTCTTTGAGAAACAGTATACCTACATCTTGGGGAAATAAGAACACTGCTTCTATCCAACTACGAGGAAACTAGCTTTTCGTACAGGTATTCAGGTTTCTCAGATTGCCTCAAATTAAATAGAAATATGAGTGCTTTACTATCTAAATAGTTTTGAAGGGGCATGTTGAAGATACTGTTTGCGAATATTGAAATGTGATCGAACTTGCGAAGCCCATACACAAACCGAATAACTGATTCAAAATAGCTCTTAACGGCCTTTAGTCCACAAAATTTGCGTTTCGTCCCGGCAATCCCACTTGGACCCATCAGTTGGTTAGTCAGCGCCTTACCAATACGCAATTTTTTTTAAGTTCAGTTCAACTTACATGAATTTTTTGACTGACAAAACAATGTGAACTATATCCAACAAGATTAACATTTTAATCATTAAAATTGGTAGATTGTCTCCTTGGCCAGACATAGTTAATAAGAAAGTGTTTTTTTATTATAATACAATTCTATATACTACTGAAATTACTCAGCCAAGTAGAAGACTTAGCATTATATTTAATTGGACTTGTCGAATTATTTATTCAATATAGCTTTTAGCGGCCTTTAGTCCACAAAATTTGCATTTCGTCCCGGCAATCTCACTGGGACCCATCAGTTGGTTAGTGAGCACCTTACCAATACGCAATTTTGGTTAAGTTCAGTTCAACTTACATGCATTTTTTGAAAAAAAAAAAAAAAACAATGTGAACTATATCCAACAAGACAAAACCGAATAACATTATTAAAAGCTACACGTAACCTATCTATGTTTTCGATTTAATTTAATACAGGTAACTATCGATATACAATTATTATTTTAGTTGATGCACATATCGAGAACTGAAAGTTGTTCGGTTTCCTCGATGCAATCGCCACTTACAACGCCATTGCGAGATGGTCCCGCTTTGACGACAGGAGACAGCATTGGACAATGCTGTTGAGATCAAAATTAAATAACTTCAGAACCATTATTTTGGATACAGAACGGAACCTGGGACACACCAGCATTTATTAAATGGATATTAGACTAAAAACCGTCCAATACGACTTGAATTGAGTGAACCAAAAGGTAGTTTCTAATCCAGCGAAGAAGAGAATCATGGACAACAAATGCAAGTATTTTCGATAAGAGAGCTTGATTGCAAACTCTATCGAATGCTTTTGAAATATAAAGCGCAATAATCTTATTTTCTCTAAACAATGTAAACATTGGTGTCACTGTTCTGTGAGATATATCATCAGATTATTAGTGAACCTATTGCTAAGGTTTTTTCTTTATAATTTTGCACGCGCGCAAGGGATTATATATACTTTTAGCACAGCGGGGCATCCTGTGAAAGAAGAGAAAGAAGGATAGGAAAGATGTTTAGCGCGATGTTCTGAGACAAGAGCTGGTTGTTGTCCTTATAATTCACATTGTTTTATTTTATTTCGTTGTCATATTTATGAGTAGTTTACTCAATCACATGTTGTTAGTGTTATGCCGAACAGCATGTAATGAGTAAACCAGCAACTCATTTTATGACAATTTTTAGAACTGTTTTTTAATGGCATATAAGACAACGGAAGGAAGCGAACCTGTGACCACAAGGTTGACAGGCGAGCACACAACTATCGCGCCACGGCCACCCCCACGGTACTGCTTTTCAAAAAACAGCTTTCGTTCTTCAATATATTTTTAGGCTGGTATAATTAATCACCATTTCTATGACCTTGAAGAAAAGGGACGAAGTCGAATTTTAAAAATTAAATTAAAGAATTCAATTCAAAATAGCGCAAATTAAAATTAAAGTCGAATTTGAATCGAATTTGATATATGATACTTATTTTCATTTAGAAATGATTCATAAAAGTTTTGACTATTAAAATCTTAAAAGTTATATGCAACCATGAGAATAGATGTAACAGTTCCTACTTTTAGACGATTTCGTTTTTTTTGTCAATTGTGAAGCTATTAACAAGAAAATACGTTCCACGTTCACATTTTTTCCACATATACCGAAGACGAACTGACAATTTTTTAAGGTTTGTGAATAATATTCAATATTTGCTGAAGAATTAAAAAAAGCGACCCATTTGTGAACAGATATTTTGTTTTTTAATTTCTCATTTTCGAGTTCTTTTGAAAGAAAATTGTTTAATTGGTCAAACAACTTTGAATCATCTACAACACAGTTTTCTAAATTAAGTAATCGATATTTATTCTAACCCTAATATGTTTTATAATCTCATCCATCGAAAACACAAAAACTATTCAAATTGGACTGTGCATTTATCCAAATATTCACATCCATTTTATGATAATATAAACTAGTCTTTTTTAAATGTGTTTACTTCGTCTTCAAATCCTTTTTTGTTTATCATTGATCATATCTGTTTTTTAGAACACTTTGAGGAGATTCTAAAACCATGGATACGTCTGGAAGCGAATTATTTTCCTTCTAATTGACTTTTTCAATAAATAAGAAAATAAGTGAATGTACAAAGCACAAAAAAGCTTCGGTTAAAAACGAGCTTTGGAACCGACGAGGAGGTAGAGTTCTGTACGTTTTTACTGTATTTTTTAATTCCATAATTATTTAAACAGTGGAAATTGTGACAATAACTGACAACTAAGATTATTAATTCAAGGTATTTATCGTCATCTTTATGTAGTTATTGTTTACTGTTATATACATGAATGTGATTGTGTTATTGTAATGTACATATTTTCATACCTATGTTCCATTTATGTATGTAGGTACATAGTACTCTCCTAACTGGCACAATTGAAATCTATACTCTATTTAAATATACATTTGTTGGCAGGTATCTATGTATGTCACTATTCCTTGAATCATCCATTCGACAATTTATTATACTAAGAACCAAGGTAGTCTTACCTACATCGGCTTTAAACCATCCTTATGATGACTAGACTACGTACATATTACCAGCGTCAGTGGTTAGCTACATTAAAGCTGTTAGCTATTCAAAATAAGACCAAGTTCGTACGATCCAGTCGTGCATTTTATTTCTCTTTAAGTATTTGCTTACGGTAGGCTGTAGATCTCTGATGTATGTATTTTAAAAACTAGGCGATTTGATCTTTTCCAAATCATGAAATAGAAAATTTAGTTTAAATTTCAGGAAAATTTCAATTTCTTTTAATAATAATTTCTATTTCTTGTAATAATAAGTAAATGAAACGACTCTCTTCTAAAACGTTACGGTTGACAATGATTTTTCTTTATTCATTTGGTTATAATGTGACGTCGGCGGCACAATAGATCTCAAGGTCGCAGTGCAACAACCCCATAGTAATATTCATTCATTCGGGGCTAGGGGATCAAACTCTAGTGCTATATATAGAAATTTAAATTTCGGTCTGGGCGAGAACAATTATTTCAGAAATGATCTCAACGTTTTAGATATTAGTCTAATCTTTAAAATCATAACTAATATTATTGAACTTAATTTCAGACCATATCGTACATTAACCCTCTTTGTTCTCTGTGCAATTTAAACCAAAACGAAGACGTCTTTCATATTTTAGGGGTTTGTCCTATATTGCAAGAAATCAGCAGACTTTTCTTCAGTAAGAGTTATTTGACGTTCGAAGAATGCATCAGTGTTCTGAATGGGGAATGTGGTTGGAAACTGCTGGTACAATTTATTTTCTACGCAAAGAACTACAGAAATACATATTTGAATTTGTCGTGAATTCGTGAGCAATACACACACTTTATAAATTTTGTTTTAGCTAAACTAAAAGCCCATTTTCACTTTTGAAATTATTTAAACCTCTATTTTTTTTTTGGCTAAGCTGGAAGCCGCTTTCATAATTGAAATAAATTAGAACCCCATTTTTGTTTTAGCTAAACTTAAAGCCTATCTATTAAAGATGTTGCAGTTTTTTTCATTTAACTGATTTAAAATATTTATATTCCGTGAATCTGTTTAATTTTAATCTTTAAGTAGAATGTTTTATCTATATCTAAATTTCTTTTCATCAGAAATAATACCAATTAAAAAATCACATCTTTTGCTACTTAAAACTTATTACAATATTGCTTTCGCATGATTCTGTAAAAAAATTCAATGTTTAAGCTCATTTTTATTTCTTTTTTTTTTTAAATAAAATTTTATTTCTTTATCTATTTAAATGTCTTTTTATAAACAAAAGTATTTAAAAATTTTTTACTAATTTCATTATTTTTATCTGATTTAATTTTGTAAGCTCTCAAAGTCAAATTGAGAAATCGGCTTTAAAATATTCATAAGAATTGTATATATGTATAATTTTATAATCAATAAAAAAAATATTCTAATCTAATCTAAATCCATGTTGATTAACAGAGAGCAATGGCTTACAATGAAATAGCAAGGTGTCATAGATCTCAAATATTTCAGGTATGCAGGAAAGTTTTGAAATGGACCTGTAATTTAAAAAATATCTCACCTGCATCCTTTTTTATGCACTGGTATAATGAAAGAGTCTTTCCATATTTTCGGAAACAAGCAATGCGAAGTCGAGAGTTGGAAGAGGGCAGTGAGTGGTTGTGCTAAGCTAGAGACGCATTTTTTAAGAACAACGGGGGGAACACCATCAAGACCCGAAGAGTAATCATCCTTCAGCAGACGGATTTTTTTAATAACTGAAGAAACACATATACAGGGCCCCCCAAATAACTTTTTTTTTTTAAAATGGGCGCAAAACATCGAGTGTAGCTTCGGCTGTGTGGCACGTAGCGCCGTCCTCTTGAAACCAAATATTGCCAATATCCTCCTCTTCAATTTTTGTGAACAAAAATTCGTTCAACATGGCCCGATAACGATCGCCATTGACTGTAACGGCCATTCCTTGCTCATTTTCGAATTATGCATCTGGACCAAAATCCGCACTAAACAGTGACTCGTTTTGGGTGTATCGGCTTTTCAATGTATGCGTGCGAGTTTTCTGTGCCCCAAATGCAACAATTTTGCTTGTTTACATACCCTCCAAGATCAAAATGAGCTTCATCTGAAGAGATGATTTTTTTGGTAAAATCGGCATCTTCTCTAAGTCGATCGTAATCCCACTTAGCGAGCGTTGTTCAAGCGTATACACAACCATATTCGTTCAGCGGAAGGATAAGGCTAATTATCTGATAAATCAGACATGAGCTTAGTGTTACCATTCACAAAATAAGCACTAGTTGAAAAAAAAAAGTTAGATGGCGGACCCATTATTTATCGAAGATAAGGTGGTTTGGGGGCAACCATTCATAAAGTAAAAGTAGTTTATATCAACGCCCATTTTGCTAGGAGAAAATGATTCACCAAAGAAATCTGCAAAAATATTCGAGATAACTTGACGATCAGTTGATGATTGGGCGTTGTATTTCAGTGTTGAAGGGTAACCATCGGATTTTCTTTTTGAATTAATAAATTTAAAAAGTGTATAGGGTTTGAAATTAAGTCTGATTGAATTTGGAAAAGGTGAAGGTAAAAATACTTTTTAGGAAACAGTGGAATAGATTGGGAAAAGCAATTTCGACTCTGATCATAGAAAGTGACAATCATACTGTCAATAACATAGTCATTGGACATAAAATCAAAGTTTATTTTTCCAATGAATACACATTCAGTTTAGCAAAGTCAGCTTAACGAAAGTTAACAGTCTGTGTTGTGAGGCAGTAAAGTTGGATATTATCGCATTCGAAGGCACAGGTAACTGACATTGGAGGTTGAAAATCGTCAATCTTTGAAAGGATATTTTGACTTTGCATGACTTGCGTGTTTTGAACATCTGAAGAGACGGTAGAGAAGAGAAAGTAGTATTTGTGAATTTAAGGAAACATTGGAACTCTTAGTACGTAGACCTCTAACATTTTGATAGTAGATATATAAGAATTGGGGTTTTGGCAAGCTCGAGATACAATTATTAGGAACGAAACGTATTATTATGTTTTTCCTGATACTGCGAATTGACGTAAGATGCACATTCAGTTAAGTCGTTTATAACATCAGAAGGAGAAACGTTGAAACTTTTGTTGTATAGAGTAAATATTTTCAAGAGATCATTAGAATTAGTTGGTAAACCTTCCTGATTCTAAAATATTTTTTCTGGTTGCAACATCTACACAGATAGATTCGCGTTAGAATCAGACACACGTTTGCATATATGCGACGATCTCTAAGACCAGATAGAACATAGCGACCATCATCGTTTAGATCTGCGAATTGCTTCGTCATTTTAACCTTCGGAGCAAAAAGAGCATCAAGGAAATAGGACGATTTGGGCAAGTTATGATTAACAGCGGTATTAAGAGAAACTGGTGACAAAACATTGTTATCAGTGGGAGAAGGAAATTAAATATTGGTAGGAATTTGGATAGTAAAGCTACGCGGGGGGTAAAGAGTAAGGTGTTTGATGAAAGTTGGGTATTTAGTTTTAGAAGAAAAGTCGGTTTTAGATGAATTAGGGCGTAGGAATAGATTGAAAGAAACTTTTTTACTTTTTGATAAGCTAGAAGTTGAGGTCGGTTGTGGTTCTTGGACATGTAAAAGTTTTAGATTATAATTGCTAGTGGGTGAGAAATTATAACAAGAGCGAGGAACAAACTTAGAGATAGACTTATTTCTAAAGTTAAAAGAAAATTGATAATTCCATTGCCTTATCACTAAATCCTCTAGTTTTGGCTTATTGTTGATATGGTTGAGAAAGAGCCATTCATATTTTATTGGGATCTCGAGTTTGAATGAACGAGCCCTTTTTTATACCAGCTCCACAAGTACATCGGAAATACAGTATTTTTTGGTAAACCAAACCTTTATAAAAAATATGTTAGCTATTTTTGGAGCGCATTTTATAAAAAAAGAAGAAAATGATTTATCATTTGAATGTTTCAGTCGCGATGTAGAAGGAGCAGTAGATGATGGTCGCATACATTTTATAGCAGCTGGAGGGTGAAAGTTGGTTATATCAAATGAATAAGAATTGACAAAATCGTGCTGCAGATTCTTTTGCTATGACTTCAGCAATTATCATGGAGTCGTTAGACATTCTGATTTTAGCCACAGTGAAATCCGTATCAATTGTTGTTAGGGATATCGATTGCTCTTTTAAACATTCAGCTATCCTTGACCAATTTTCTTCAATTGAATTAATTGAACTATTTCTAGGTATTTGTAGTGATTTGATAGTAGCAATAGAGTTTGTAATCTTAATCAACTAGGAGTTCAGATTGTTAGAGAGGGAATATGAACTATCAAGGGATTCGGATGATGAATTAGAAAAGACAGAGAGCACTCAAATCGCAATTTGATGCATTAGTTAAATGAATTTATTTATATTTCTTTTCTGGATCGATAGTTAGAAATAGGAAATTACACAGGCGTTAACTATATAATAATAGAGTGAGTAGCATTGTTGTAATTTAATTTTATAGGGCAGTTTAAAAAAAAATCGGAAATGTTTTTATTAATTAGCAGGGTACACTGCTATTGAGGTTTTTGTCTATCTACGACATTGAACTCGCACTTTCTTGCAAACTCATTTATTTTCATCAGAAAATTATCAAATGTTTCGTTTTTGCCTTGAATTCTTGAAAGATGAAACTTTCATATACTGTATTTGGTATTCCAATGCAAAACATTTTAAAGGCTTCTACTACCGTTGGTAGTTTTTTCTGTCCCCATCAATTACTTTAAGCACATTTTGGAATATTTCAGTGTCATCATCACCTGCAGCGTTTAGAAAAATTATAATTTGTACTTCGTCGGATTTGTTAGATAGTTCAATTGCCATTGAATATAAAACGCTAACCAGTTTTCGCTTAAGTTTTCAGAGCTTAAATAAATTGAGTTCCCTGATTTTTCTTAAGTATTCCATGCTCTTGAGATAAACCAATCGGACTTCTTTGGGAGGACTTCCCCGCGGTTTTTTAGTTTCAACTTTCGAATTTTGTGCTCTCCACATATATAGCTTTCCGTTTGTTTTTTGTCTTTATGACTGCCCGCTAGTAATGAGAAAACCTGTATTCCGTGCACAACTTCTTTATTCAACTCTTACTTAACAACTGGCTCATGGCTTACAAGCTCGTTCTCAGCGGAGCTTGGTATATTACATTATCTATATCGTTACAGTAAGTGGAGACTTTTTAAATTTGGTCATGGAACATCGTACCTACTGCAGACCCAACAGCAGAATAAAATTTTTCGTTTATGATTTCGTTACTCATTAAATTTATAATATTTAGAATTATATCATATTTTTCAATTAATTGGTTATCTTCTACTTGAACTTAGATCAAGTACTTCTTATTCCACTTGTATTTGGTAAGGGTCATCATCAGTAAGTGAAGGTGGATCATAATGTTGACATGTTTGGTGCATTGTCTTTATTAATTTTAACATCAATGAATCAATCTTAGGACTGACAACGAGACCAGACCAGTCGATATTTTTGTTAGTCTCGTCTGGGTCTCGTCAAAATCGAAAAATTTCAGTCTCGTCTCGGTTTCGGTCTTTCGCCTTTTTCCCGAGAAAATTTTAATGTGCAGGCTCGTCTCGGCTCTAATGGTTTCGATAAAAAGTACGTTTACTAATTTAGGTATGGTCTACATTTTGTCCAATATTTTTTTTTACATATTTTGCTGTTAACAGTACCTGACATACAACCATTTTTTTGATTTTCGACTTTCTCGTAAACGGCTCAACGGATTTCGATTAAAATTTGTATACAGTATGTGGATCAGTGATATATTCGTTCATTAGTTCAGCCGCCATCACTGGAGATAAAATCCGAGACAACAACCACCTACAGTCTCCGAATATCACGCCACACATCTTTCCTATCGTTCTTTCTCTTCCTTAACCTCACCATCACGCCCGCGCTGTGTTGAAACATTTAAAGGGTATTCATAATCCCTTGAGCGCGTGTAGATTATAAAAAAAAAAAAAAAAAATGCTGCGATAGCTATGTTGACCAAACGTTTTGTCTAGTGTGACCACCACGAACCAACTACCTGACGTAGGTGGCTTCTTGTTTTGCTGTATACACATAAACACCTACACAAATTCATGGAATTCTAAATAATACTACATTTATTTAAATAATTAAATATTTAAAATTGTCATCCTAATTTTTACTTGCGATTGTAGGTACTATAAGGCAAGTTATGTATTCGTTAAAAATGTTTTTTTTCTCACAATGAAACATGACATTACGATCATAGAAAACACCAAAAAAATGGAATGGTGTTTTCGGTAATAAGCCCACACGTTTTTTTCATTTTTATTAAGACGACAAATAACAGTAGCTCCCATATATTTTTTTGGCAAAAAACAAACATCTTATTTTTCTCAAAAAAGGCTCCAACGATTTATATAAATTTTTTTTTTTGAAAATTAATTTTTCTTTCAATAGATTTTTTCGAAACTTTGTATTTAGTGGTTTTTTCACATTTTCTTGAATAGTTAAAAAAACTATTTTTTGAAAATGAAAAACAACGGCACCTCCCATACAAAAGTTAAAAAACCGTTAAGAAAAAAATGTATTTCTCGGAAACGGCTCCAAGAATTTTTATTAAAAAAAATGTGTTGGGTTGTTGGGTTGCAATGGGGCAGTGGACCTAGGACGTGTGGGTTCGACCCCCACGCTAGGCGCATTCTTTTCTCTACCTCCAATTGGATGCCGCCCATGGGTTAAAATGAGACAGTCAATACCTGGTCCTCAAATCCACTGTGCCAAACTAGTGCCGTTCAAATCAGGTTGCATATAAAAGACCTTAGGTCTTACAGGCAAATAGTTAAAATAAAAAAAAATGAATAAATAAAACTGCATACTCAAATTTTCAAAAAAGAAGTTTTTCGATTTTTAAAAAATAAATTAAATTTTTTTTTTTAAATTAACTTCAAAAACCAGTCACAGAATTTTTTTTTCAATTTAAATTTTACATCTATAGTAATAATATCTTCAAATTGGCGTTTAAATTTTTTTTTCTAAAAATGTTTTCAAAATTTTATACATAAAAAATTAATTTTTTAAAACAACCGCTCCAACGATTTTTGGACTTTTTTTGATATGTTCTTATTAATCAACGAATTCAAATTCCATCTTTGATTTCCCTCAAACTATAACGACTAAGCAATATAAAAACATTTAAGTATGTGTAATATCCATTTAAGTCTACCTTATTATTATTCCCTTTATACGAATTTTTGCCTACATCACTTAATACTAAATACATTGTGGGCCCTCATACATTTAGGTATACATACATGTGTCTCAGAATCACATGAATCTTTTGTATGCATATATATTTAGATATATTTTACTCTCCTAACTTACATAATTAAAATCCATAACTTAGATTTAAATAAACATTTGTAGATAGGTACCTATGTAACTATTCATTTAATCATTAATTCGACAATTCATTATACTAATGATAATCGATGTAATCTTACATATGCTTTACTAAACCTCAATGGTTACATAAAAGCATAAATAGCTACATTAAAGTTGTTAGCTACAAGAATAAGTTCGTATGATCCAGTCGTGAATTTTTTTTAATTTAAACATTTTTTATGTAGAATATTAAGAAATAACGGCTTTAAAAATATATTTAGCCGTTTCTATTAAGAATTTTTGCATACAATGCGGTCGAATATAAGAGCAAATACGTGCGATCCAGTAGTGTATTTTATTATTATCAGAATTTATCAATATATCGGCCGTCGACAGATTACAATACAACAACAATCGGGATCACATTTGTTACGGGTAGATGGCTTCGCAATTTGATTTTGGCAATTAAGGGAAATCAGAAGCGAAACAACCTTTTGTTGCATATCGCAGTAAACCGAAATAAGTAATGAAATTAAAACAATTTTTTGTAACGATTTCGAATTTAGACTAAAACCTTAAATTTGAATTTAATTAGTTCCGTATGAAAGCGCTCTGATTGGCTTATATTTTGTGCGAATTTAGTTTTCAAAAGTGTGTGATAACGTAAAAAATAGCCTGCAAAGTAACGATATCAGAAAACATTAATGAGCTGAACATTGAAGAACGATAAAATTTGAATTTTATACAGGTTTTTTAATCCATTTAAATAGAAGCCATCCTTCAATGGATTTTGACTGTTCAAGGCTTGACAGGTAGGAAACAAACTACGTTTAGAGATTTAAGTGTTTGGATAATATTGTTTTCCAAACGTCGTCACTCAAGAGGGTTATATCGAATTCCAAACATTCGATTATTTCTGATCACTATTGAATTTTTTTATAAAAAAAAATCTGTCAAAACAGATCTTGTGTTTTTAGCAAGATTTCATAGACTTTGCACGCACACTATTTTTTGCCAGCTCCATACAACCTACAATAATATCGATCTGAAATCTATTTGATATGGTTGTTTGGAATTTGACATTAAAATCAACTTTTTCATGAGCTTTTCAAATTTGCTGAGGAAAAATTTGAATTTTGTAGAAGTATCTTAATCAATTTAAATCGGAGCCATCGCTTAATCGGTTCTGACAGTTCATAGCTTGACAGGTAGGTAACATACTTGTAACGGAACTTGTGAGGTTAAGCAAAAACTTTTGAGCAGAAAAAGGTGCTATAACCCTCAAACCTCAGTAATAATAACAGCACATATGGGATTGTCTCCATTCAATACAATTTTTTTGGCAAATCGTTTCTCTATACGCCACCATCAGGACGCTTAGCCTACAGGGAACCAAAGGCCGATTCAGGAAGCTGAAGTGAAGGGTGTTCAAAATTGCAACGGCTCGGCATGCTAGCTGAAGGCCGAGGTTTAACTCGTCGGATTGGTGGGGTTCTTGCCGAGTAATTATGAAAGTTCGGCACGTTTAATAATGCCGAAGATATTTAAACAAAAAAAACGATGTTATGATTTGATTCAGAAGAAAATTTTGAGAGCGAAGATTTCACCCAAGTTAACAGAAAAACTTAATAATTATTTAAATTCTGAAAAATTTAGCATGAGGAAGAAAATTCGAAAATTGGCAACCCGGTAAAGTAATGGACTAAGTATTGTTATTCCGACCATCCATGGCTACCGATTTTTAATCCACGATTAAATTCTTTGTAGTAGACCCCTAACTAATGTATGGTAAATTATGTATTAAATTTTTATCAACACCATTCGTCTGTGGAATTCACTGCCAAGATATGCTCGGGAGGTCGGTGGCACTGTCAATTTTCGGCGGGAAGTTAAAACCTTTTTTATTCAAAACAGCATCTAATTAAATAAATAAATATAAATATAAACGTAGTAATATATAATATAATTTTGAAGTTCAAACTCTCAAGAAATTGTAATTGTTTTTTTTCTTTTGTTCAGTTAAATAATTTTTTACAGTCGTTTTTTTTCTAACATAATATAAAATAAAAATATGTACATAATATTATATATAATAACATTCAAATTAAAATAACAATTAATCATCACTATCTATAAGAATACCTATTTTCTTAATGTGTATGACCCTTAATAAATAAATAAATAAAATAAAAAATTAAAACCTTACAATATTTCTTACAATTGTCTGCGTCACGGAGTTTTTAGAACTCTGCCGTATTCACCCCTTTAAAGGTGTCTTAACACAACATTGTATCTATATCTCAACATAAAAAAATTAGCTGAACAAATTCCTATTTTAGAAACAACCCCTAAATCACAAAACCTTCAATTTTTTTTTCCAACCGCATTATAAAATTATTTTTTTATTAAAAGCAAATTTCAATAATATTAAAAAAAATATAAAGTGATATTTAAGTATGATTCGAACTAAGTTTTCTAAATATATTTCTTATTGCTTTAGAATGTCAATAAAAAAATAAAATCACAAAAAAATCAATGAATTTGCTCAAAACCAAAAAGCAAAACAAATTCTATTCAAAAGAAAATCATTCCCAATTCTATTCACTATTGTATTTTCTCTTCGTCTGGATCTAATATCGTAACATTCAATTGTTTTTTTTTTGTGTAAGTATGGACGATATTAAGAGATCGTATATATTTTGATTAACCTTGTTTTTCTAATATAAATGTATCTACCAAACCTGCGAAGGTATATACTTATAATTTCTGTCCATAACTCGAAAACAATTTCTGAGCGCACTCTGGCGAATACTTAACTTTTTCTTCTCTGAATTAAATTATTGTTTATCATTTATTTGTTTTCTTTTATTCGCCCATTTTTTTTTTATTTAATTTTATTTTCATTGCCTACTTTTTAGTTACATGTTGAAGCGAAGTCGATTAATTTAATTTTCAATCTTTATAACTTAAGTTTCAACTTATTAAAACGTTTCATACAAATTGCAATGTTTCAATTAATAAAAATAATTCTTAAAGTAGGTGCTAACTTGTTTTGGTTCTAATAAAGCTCCTACTGATCAACACTAAAATATTTGTATGGAAATCAACTACCATAGCAATATCGAAGTCAATTCAATCAAAATTTAAATCATTACCAAAAGCACTTCCCGATTTAATTTGTATGTGTGTAGGTATGTTTTGGCGATGAATTTACGACTGAATGATGATGAGCCGTCGAGCAGGTGCACGGCTTCGTTGGGATGATAGAGATTTTCTTTCCTTTTTTTTTCTTTTTATGTTTGCTTATGAATGCATGTTGTACCTATAGAATTAGATTTAAATTTATTAAAGAAATTAAGCATCGAACATTTCTGTACAATAAAAAATCTAAATAAAAAAATTAATTATTGTTTTTTTTATGCAATGCAATATTTTCTATTTTAAGTTGATTTCGCTAGTTTAATTTATTTAAGTTATTTTAGTTCTTTTAAATTTTCAATTACTTTTTGTTCTCCTTAATATTTAATAATGACATTAATATTATATTTTTTTTGTTAAATTTTTTGTTTGTGAGAATTTATAGAAACAAATTTAAGAGTTGATAGTGGGTATTAAGCTTCGTAAATGTGGAATTTGGCGATTTGTAGTTGTTGCTATCGTTGGAAGATTTTTATTTGTTCGTAGTTAGTTAAAGTTGATGCTGTTGCCGTTGTTCATTGAGGTGGTTATGAAGTTGTGGAGGGTTTTGTACGTAATTGCTGGCAATTTGGCTATTGACAAGCTTATGTCCTTGAATGCTGTGTGTTGTAGTAGTGGTCGCATGCTATTGTTCTTATTGGTGTTCTGTTGCTATTATGTTATTTTGACGGGTGGTTGCTTTTGAATATTATACGAGGTGACAACGTTGCCTTTAAGCTGCGCGCATGCGCAATCGTGCATACAAAATAATTTGTTGTTCACAGCATTCCATGGTGCGCGCATAAGAAAATTGCTCGCGAATATTTTTTTCTTAAATAAATCACCGTTTTTTTGTAAATAATTTTTAATATCGATCCAAGTAGGCTTATTTTTACATTACTAATTGCTATTATAAAGTAATATATTTTTAGTATATTTCGAACATCAACCGAATAAAGTTAATATTTTTTTACGAATTTCATACTGTGCTGTGCAGAGAAATAGTAAATGGTAGTGTTTGTGTTATTATTTATTTTTGTTGATTCTTTTAAAATAAATTCAATCCCAGCTTCAACGGTGTCAAAAAGAAATTCCTCAAGTCAACTGACGTCAACATCCAAGAAGGTATGTCCAAATTTTAAACCCGCTTGGCTTTGGAACTTGTTAAGACTAAAATACCAACCTCATGTGAAATCGACCATGTGAAGAAAGTACAATTAAGTGCAAATTTTGTAACGAAGCGAAAGTAGATGGAGATTTTTCCATTGGGAAAAAGTGGGATGATTGGAAATTGGATTATCTGAAACGTCACCTAAAAACTAAATCACAAGACACACATTGAACCGGTTGAAATTCTTTCAGCTCCTAGATGTGGTAGATTAGTACGACTGATTACTGAGACTCCTAAGGACCGTGAGGTACGAATAGAAAATACTGGAAGAAAAAAATCAAATCCAAAAATGGTTAAAATTTTATTTGACAACGTAATTTTAGCAACAAAATTTAACACTTCAATGAATTCTGTGCCTGAAATAAATAGCCATGCATCGAAATATGTTCAAATTCCTGAAATTCGGAGCAGCAAAAATTATGCAAAAATTATGGAATGCATAAACCAAGTTGTTCAGAATGAAGCTTTTGATGCTATTAGAAAATCAAAATATCATTCCTTAATAATTGATGAGAGCACAGATATATCCTTTCATAAAATGCTTAAAATTTACATACAATTCAGAACAAACTTTGATTACATAACTTCTTTTGCAAATATAATTCAGTTAAGTGCTTGCGACGCTCTCTCAATTGTGGCAGCTATCAAAAAATTCTACTCTGATTTTAAGTTGTATATGGATAAAATGGTAATGATGACATCGGACGGAGCTGCGCTGGGGTGTTATAATGTAGTAGCAAAGATACTACGACGAGATATTCCGTATTTATCAGCTCAGCTTTGTGTGGTACACAGAGGAGACCTTGGAATTGACGATGCTTGGAGGGGAATACCTTTAATAAAAACTCTAGAGACTTTGTGAAGAACGGTGTACACAATGTTCAGTAGATCATCTGTAAATAAAATGCACTACTGGATCGTACAAACTTGCTCTCGTAGCTAACACCTTTAGTATTACTCACTGTAGCTGTTGGTAGATAGCTAGTCTATTATAGTTATCCTATGCAGATTTAAAGCCCATGTAGGTAATATTACCTTGATTCTTAGTATAATGAATTGTCGAATGCATGATTCAAGGAATAGTTAAATAGGTACCTACAAATCTATATTTAAATGTATTTTAATTATGTACATTAGGAGGGTAATAATGTAAATATGTACAAGAACATACATAAATATAATGAAAGTCAATGGTGTATAGGTGGGAAAAAATCGTTTTTAAACTTATTTAAACTGCCAAAACCATCACTTTAATCAGTTTTTCGAAAAAACGAAGAACGCCATTAGATGGCACGGATCAATGAAAATTTAAGAAAAGAGTATCTCGAAAATTGTAGCACGGGTTTTGATTAAATCCTGTTTTTTATTTTTCGTTTTTTGAAAACAAAATTCTTTTGAAATTTTGGTATGCAATTTTTTAGAGACTATTAATGTTCATGTGAATATAAAAAAATTAAAAATTATTTTAATAAAAAAAAAAAGTTTTTCAAAATTTTGATATGCAAAAATTATTTAGCTACCTAGATCTTCTCAGATATAAAATTTGACAGAAATCCAATGTACCGTTACCTAGAAAGCTAAAAATTAAGAAAACCGTTACAGAAAGGTACCGTTAATAGAATTTGCCTGTAAACTTGGTTCATATCAAATGATAGCTATTACCAACAAAATCGTTGGAGCCGTTTTAAAGAAAAATAAGATTTTCCTTCAAGGTCATGAGGCAGGTACCGTTATTTTTAGGCCTAAAAATAAAATTTCAATTTCCCCTCTGAGGAATGCCAAAATAATCACACATAAAAAATTTGAAGGCAATCGCTTAAGCACAGACTGCCAGACTGACTGACTGACAGACTGACAGACTGACAGACTGACAGACTGACAGACTGACAGACTGACAGACTGACAGACTGACAGACTGACAGACTGACAGACTGACAGACTGACAGACTGACAGACTGACAGACTGACAGACTGACAGACTGACAGACTGACAGACTGACAGACTGACAGACTGACAGACTGACAGACTGACAGACTGACAGACTGACAGACTGACAGACTGACAGACTGACAGACTGACAGACTGACAGACTGACAGACTGACAGACTGACAGACTGACAGACTGACAGACTGACAGACTGACAGACTGACAGACTGACAGACTGACAGACTGACAGACTGACAGACTGACAGACTGACAGACTGACAGACTGACAGACTGACAGACTGACAGACTGACAGACTGACAGACTGACAGACTGACAGACTGACAGACTGACAGACTGACAGACTGACAGACTGACAGACTGACAGACTGACAGACTGACAGACTGACAGACTGACAGACTGACAGACTGACAGACTGACAGACTGACAGACTGACAGACTGACAGACTGACAGACTGACAGACTGACAGACTGACAGACTGACAGACTGACAGACTGACAGACTGACAGACTGACAGACTGACAGACTGACAGACTGACAGACTGACAGACTGACAGACTGACAGACTGACAGACTGACAGACTGACAGACTGACAGACTGACAGACTGACAGACTGACAGACTGACAGACTGACAGACTGAAAGACTGACAGACTGACAGACTGACAGACTGACAGACTGACAGACTGACAGACTGACAGACTGACAGACTGACAGACTGACAGACTGACAGACTGACAGACTGACAGACTGACAGACTGACAGACTGACAGACTGACAGACTGACAGACTGACAGACTGACAGACTGACAGACTGACAGACTGACAGACTGACAGACTGACAGACTGACAGACTGACAGACTGACAGACTGACAGACTGACAGACTGACAGACTGACAGACTGACAGACTGACAGACTGACAGACTGACAGACTGACAGACTGACAGACTGACAGACTGACAGACTGACAGACTGACAGACTGACAGACTGACAGACTGACAGACTGACAGACTGACAGACTGACAGACTGACAGACTGACAGACTGACAGACTGACAGACTGACAGACTGACAGACTGACGGACTGACAGACTGACAGACTGACAGACTGACAGACTGACAGACTGACAGACTGACAGACTGACAGACTGACAGACTGACAGACTGACAGACTGACAGACTGACAGACTGACAGACTGACAGACTGACAGACTGACAGACTGACAGACTGACAGACTGACAGACTGACAGACTGACAGACTGACAGACTGACAGACTGACAGACTGACAGACTGACAGACTGACAGACTGACAGACTGACAGACTGACAGACTGACTGACTGACAGACAGACTGACAGGCAGACATTTTTTGGCGATCACTTTTTTAGGCTTCTCTATGACCGTAATGTCATTTTTGATTGTTAGAACTTATTTTGTTTTTACGAATGAATAACTTGCCTTATAGTACCTATAATCGCAAGTAAAAAAGGCAAATTTGAAGATGTAGATTCAGTAATGGAATGCGATGTTTTGAGTTTTAGACCTCCAAATGAGGTAAGGTGGCTTTCACGGCACTTTGCAGTGATTCCATTTATTCGAAATTATGATGTTTTGATTAGGTATTCTAAATGTGAAGTTGAAAATTCAAATAATCCAAACTCTAAATACTGTGTTAAGGTTTTTACTAATTCTTTGAACCGATTAGCTTTAACAGTGCTAAATGATATTTTAACTGAATTAGCTAAAATAAGCAATTTTCTTCAAAAAACTTTTAGCCTATGGAAGCTCATCAATACGTAAAATATATAATTAAGAAAATTCGTAGTCAGTATCTTGCAGAAATAATTTTTTGGAGCGAAGAAGCAATGAAACTTCTCAACACAAGCGATAATACTGCTGAAATTGTTGAATTTATCACAAAACTATGTGGTCATCTATATTACAGATTTCCTGAAGAAGAAATGAAAGACATTTTGATCATATTCTTTTTTTTTGTTAATTTTAAATATATGCCTGTAAGACCCAAGGTCTTTTAAATACAACCTGAATTGCACGGCATAGGAATCCCAAACAGCAACAATTTTAATTTTGGAAACCAAAGCTTACTGAATCTTCAACAAATACTCGAAAATTAATCCAAATTATAGTGAAGAAGCTAATTCTAAGCCAATATTCGAATTTAAAATTTGTATACCAAACTAAATTTAACTCTAACGTCTTAAGCATTTTCACGGTTATGGTAGACCTTGCCAACAAGGAGGAGGAGTTTCAAGAGCAGACATTTCTGCAACCAGAAGGTGTTTTTTTATAATACAATTCTATATACTACTGAAATTACTCAGCCAAGTAAACATAGCATTATATTTAATTGGACTTGTCGAATTATTGATTCAAATAGGTTTTAACTGCCTTTATTCCACAAAATTTGGGTTTCGTCCCGGCAATCTCACTTGGACTCATCAGTTGGTTAGTGAGCCCCTTACCAATACAAAATTTTTGTTAAGTTCAGTTCAGCTTACATGCATTTAAAAGCTATTTTGAATCATTTCTGCAACGTTTCAAGCATCCAGTGCAGATTGCGAGCGTGGGTTTAGTCAAATGAACTCCATTAAAAGAAAGGCCAGAAACAGATTGGACACATTTCATTTGCACCATCTCATGCGTATCAAATTATTTTTAAGGCGTAGAAACGAAATTGATGTACAAAACGTTTTCAATTTTTGGAAAAATAATAAATATCTTCGTTTTAATTAATCTTAAATGTACTTAATTTCTTTTTCTTATAATAAAAAAAAATTTATAAAAATAGAAAGTCTTAATTTACTAAAACAAAATTATATCTTGCGCACAATGTGGTTACTTTTTAAAATATGGGCACATAACGTTATTTTTTCGCGCAACGTGAAAAAAAAATAAGAGCGAACGTTGCAGTTGACTATTGCTGTTGTCGTTATCCTGGTTATATGTTCGTGTTGTTGATGAGATGTAGATGTCGTGTAGAGTTGCCGTAAATAAGTTTTTCGATTTAGGTTTGAATAAAGTTACTGCTGATAAAATGTAGATGTCGTATTGAGGGGCTGTTGAATATTTGTCGAGTGTAGTTTTTGTATGAAGTTGATGTAGCCTTATTGGCGTAAGTGGCTGTGTAATATTTCGTTAGCTGGTTTGTCGATTTCATGTGCGTGAAGTTCTGTTGGTGGTGCGGAAATCACGTGAAGGTAGATTTTTCGTGTCGGCGGATTTTTATCTTGGGGAAAGATCTCGTTTTGGCGGAAAAAACTGGTTTATGCAGAATATCTATTTTGTATTTTTGTATCATGTACAATGCATTCACCATAATTAGTTTTTTTTAGATTTTTAGATTATATTAGAATGTTTATTTCTTATAATTTCATAACAGTCACTTCAAATAATTAAAATATTAAAATTTAGTGGGTGACCCTGAAAAATTCATAATAGTTAAAAAGAATTATGCAATACAATCATTATATAAAATGCAATAAACAAAACACAAAAAAAAATAATGTTAATAAAAATTTATTTAATTGTAAAAGAAAAATTAAACCAAAACATCAGAAATATGTGATTCCAGAGTAATATAGTCTAGAGATAAAAATAAAGCAGATAAGATATAATAAACGGTGATTTTTTAAGAGCTTGGTTTTTGAAAATTCAAAAAAACACAGAAACTCGTAAAAAGTGAATGAAAATTTTATTTGGATCGATAAATCAATTTCTGCCATTTACTTTTTAAAAATAATTTCACTTAAATGTTTCCCGCGGCTACGCTGCAGGCGGTCCATTCTGAAGGTCCAATTTTGGCAAACTTTTTCACACATTTCGGCCGGAATCTCACCAATGACGCGTTCAATGTTGGCGTCCAAGGCAGCAATCGTGTTTGGCTTGTCCCCATAGATAATAGATTTAACATAGCCCCACAAAAAATAGTCTAACGGGGTCAAATCACAAGATCTTGGTGGCCAATTGATTGCGCCAAAACGTGAGATCAACTGCTCACCAAATTCGCCTCTCAATTGATGCATGGTTTCGCGTGCAGTGTGGCATGTGGCACCGTCCTGTTGGAACCACATGTCGACCGAGTTCAATTCTTGCATTTTCGGCAAAAAAAAAATCTGTTATCATCGAACGGTACCTTTCTCCATTGACCGTAACCCTGCGGCCTTCATCGTCCTTGAAGAAGTACGGCCCAATGATGCCGCCTGCCCATAAAGCGCACCAAACAGTGCATTTTTCGGGATGCATTGGTAGCTGCTGAATTGCCTCTGGCTGCTCTTTACTCCAAATACGGCAATTCTGCTTATTCACATATCCATTTAGCCAAAAATGAGCCTCGTCGCTGAAACGGACGTAGCTTGCGAAACACATTTTTCACAGAGCACGAATTTTGATAATAAATTTCAATAATTTGCAAACGTTGTTCCGGCGTAAGTCTATTCATGATGAAATGGCAAACAATACTGAATCGAAATGTCAAATGTTCGTGGAATTTGTCATGTGTGATCTGTCAAAAATATAAACGTCAAAAACCAAGTAGCAAAAACATCACCCGTTAGAAAAAAAAATTTATACGCAGTGGTATGAAAAACAGGTACATATAATAAGTTCGAAATGTTTCCACGAAGATTGTATCTCGAAATTAATCGAAAATTCAGATTACCAGACGTCATAAAGAATATTTTTAACGTCTTGAAACAATATAAATGACGCACTAGAAGAATTTTAAGAGCACAGAACAGAGAAAATCTAGAATGCCTACGAGACTTACGACAAATTAATCTAACGGCATATTTTTGTAAGATCAAAATTGGTTGTATTTTATTAAGATAAATACCACCCCAGCAAGCAATTCCATATTGTAGCTTGGAATGGAAAATACCATAATAAATAATCTTTAATAGCCTAGTTGAGCACACGTTTCGTAAATAATAAAAATGACGCAAGGTACACCGGAAATACTTTTTCAGGGATTCAGCATGATTTGCAAGAGACATACGAGAGTCTAAGGTCAGTCCCATATATTTGAACTCGTTGACATTCTCAACTACAAAACATTTATCACTACAAGTCAATTCAAAAAGAAAAGAAGGCGAGGAGAAGCCAGACGAACAATTGCAAGTAAACAGTTTATATCTACGGCACTCAGGCGCGTGGAAACAAACATTTGCATCTAACAATCTAGATGAAGATAAGCTATAAAACATTATCTTGGTTTTGGAGCTTATTACCAAATTATGTTCAAAAAACCAAAGTCGCAATAAGTCAAGATCAAAATTAATATTTGAAATCAGATCTAAAGGACTATTAGCACCGTAGGAAAGTGCAATATCATCCGCAAAAGCTGTCGACGAGCCCTTGAAACCCAAAGTAAAAAGCGAATTGATGTATACCAAAAATAAAATTGGACCCAAGACAGAACCTTGTTGAACACCCAATTTAAGAAACATTGCGTCACTCCTTGTATCATCAATCTTCACTCTCTGCGACCGATTTTCAAGGTAAGACTTAAACCAGTTAAGAATAAATCCTCTAAAACCAGCTTTCTCCAACTTTCTTAACAAAATATTGTGGTTGACCATATCAAATGCCTTGGTGATGTCAAAAAAAAGGCCAGCTACACATTTTTTCTCATCGAGATGAGACATTGTTAAGGAACAAAATTGTAGCAGTGCATCTTCCGTCGATTTGACTTTTCAAAACCCAAATTCGGCTGTATTAAAAAACTTAGTTTTATCTAAAAAACACATAATCCTTTTTTTCATAAGTTTTTTTCAAAAATTTTACTAAATACAGAAAGAAGTGAAATAGGCCTGTAGTTACTAATTTCAGTAACAGATCCCTTTTTAAATAATGGCAAGACATCAGCACACTTGAGCTCTTCTAGAAATTTACCATTATAAACGCACCGATTGAAAACATAAGCTAGAACATCAACTAAGTAAAAAGCAATTTTTTTGAGTACATAATTTGAAATACCATCAGCTCCACACGAAACGAATTACGTAAGCTCCCAATAACTTTCAGTATTTCAAATGTAGTTATAGGCTGAAAAACAAAACTGCTGCTTTGAATATTCTCAGTACTTTGACAAAGAGAAGAACAACTACAACATAAATTACTTGATATAGAATTACAACCAACACTAGCGAAATAGCAATTAAAAGCATTAGCAATATCAAGCTTATTACAGATAATTAAATTATTCACATGCAGAACAGTAGGTTTCTTAGAAATAGAAGATTTGTTCAGTAAACCATTTACTACACGCCATTCAATTTTAAGATTACCCTGTGCAGAGCTGAATTTGTCACGGTAAAAGGTGTCACGGCAAATAGGAATTTCTTTTTTTAATTCAGCACACAATTTCTTATATCCGTTTTTTAAACGTTGGTTGACAGGATACTTTTTGCATCTTAATCTTAGTTTATTTTTTCTCGTAACTTTATTTACAATACATCTAGATATCCAGGGCTTAAGATGTTTAGCAGTATTTCTTGTAGGTAGAAAAGAGGAAGCGGATGTTATATGTTAATTGAGAGAGTCGATAAAAATTGTGTAAGCAGACGATGAATCACTTGAAGCAAAAACATCTTCCCAAAACTCGTAGCACAATTTATTTTTGAGCTTAGCAAAAATTTCAACTTCCTCTCACCAGAATTAGAATATTTGCTACGCCTTTTATTATTTATGGCTAAAGCAAGTCCCGTCATGCAATGATCAGTGATTTTAATATCGAAAAAACATTAATCACACACAATACATTCAAGATTACTAAAACGACCATGAATATGATCTAAACAACTTCCAGGGACAGGCCTAGTAGGCTCATAAATAAAGCACGTAAGCCCTTGAGACGCAAGTAAAGTAAGGTAACTAGAGATATTATCATTCCCATCCAAATATTTATGTTGGAATCACCTACAATAATTAAATTCTTAGATTTTTCACTAGCTAAGAAGTTAGAGAATTCAGTTATAAAAGTTCCAACGCTAAATATATGCAGTCGATATACACATACAAAGATATACGTAACATTATCAATTTCCACGGAAACCTTTAAAACGTCAGCACTAAGTAAATTAACACGCAAGAATTCTATGATTACAAGATTATCTTTGACAAATCAACCAACTCCACCTCCAGCATAATTTTCATTCGTTTTTGAATAAAAGTTAAACCCAGGAATAGCATAATCATTCTCCTCAAAGCCATAAATCCAAATTTCAGATAGAAAACTATATCTGGAACGCAAGCAAAAGAATCAATGTGAGTAACAAGAGATGCGAAATTTTCTCTCATACTTCTAATTTTTGATGAACAATACAAAATTTATCATTACAAAAGGAACTATAAGTAAAAACATTATCACAGTTGGAAGTACGTACATAAGGGAGAGAAAAGTCATCATTAAAATCTATATCAGAATTCATGTGTATAATAAAAAAGAAAACAAAGATATTGTAAAGCAATTTCACTAAATTTGTGCAAGATCATTAAACGATTTAATAGAAATGACTTTTCCCCCCTCAACCTTTCTTATAAGGATTTGATTATTATTATACCAAACATATTTGCCGTTTGATTTCTTCATAGCCTCTTTTGGCTTCATCAAAAGTGCTTTAGTAAATTTAGTGAGAGCATTGCTGATAAAAATTCCACTACCTTTACTCTTTTTACTGCTGCTGCCGCCGTTGCTGCTGCTGCGCCGTTGCCGCTGCTGCCGCCGTAGCTGCTGCTGCATCCGTTGCTGCTGCTGCCGCCGTTGCTGTTGCTGCTGCTCGCTTTTCTGTTGACATGTCCATGGATGCTGAGAGAATTTAAATTGATTTTATGTTTCCTCTTTGCGCACATAATTCGCTGCTTCGTTGTTAGGCTGGAGAATCTCAGACATATGATTGATTTTAGAGTAGACGTCGATGATTTTGTTTTTATTTTCTTCACATAGCATTTCTCGATGTCATTATCGGGAACATCAACTAAGAGTGCTTTAGAAAATATTTGTTGTGCAATTCTAATGCAATTTGATTCGTTTGTATTTGATACACCCGCAATTTCAATTTCATTACTAAGCAGCTGTTGTTGTTGCCAGTTCAACCTACTTTCAAGCACATTGACTCTCAATTTCAATTCTTTATTTTCATTTAGAAGTAAGTTCATTTGTGAGAGAAATTGTTTATTAGTATCCTCTAAAGCCGAAATTTTTGCATAAACCATTTGAAGAGTGCAATGACTTTCACTGTCCATGTTTACCATGGCCTCTTCAGCTGCTGCTTGAGTTTTGACTTTTTTCGCTGCATTTTTGTTATTTTGCAGTGGTAATACCGGTGGCACCGGCAAGTTATGAAGAGAGCGTCTTCGTAACACTGCACATTTATCACAACGATAAGGTTGGGCACCCGATTTATAAAAGTTTGCATCGTCTTCAGTGATATTTACACATTTAAAATGAAAAAAATGTTTGCAATCCTTACAATTAATTTTTGTATTGCAATTGCGATCAATTTTATTTGAACAAAACAATTCATATTGAAAATAAATATGTAGTAATTAAATGCGTTCTACAGATGCGCACCCCACGACAATCAAGTGAGAACTGAGTTTGTTACTCGTAATTCTGCTTACGCTGTCCACAGTCTCACAACTCTCAGCGTGGTCTGGTAGATCCAACCGCTCGCCACACTCCCAGGTTCGAATTCTCTTCCACAACTTTTTTTTATTACTATTATTTTATTATTAGATTAAAATAATTTTATTCTTATACAAGTAATTGTTTTGGATCGTCCTATATTAACTATCGGACTTTTAACGCTTATGGTTAAGTATAGCTTCTTCACCAATATTGGAAACACAGCAACCGACTATTAAATTCAAATTTGAACCGATTCAATTCGTCCATCAACGGATTCTCTAAAAATATGATACGCCCTTTGTCGAATCATACTCTTGAAATTTCGTTTTCTCAACTATTATACTCCTCATTCCGTACCTTCCTACTCGTCACATACTATATTTTGTCGTTTGGATAATATTTTTTTCGAAATGTCACAAAAAAGTCCTAAAATCAACTTTTCCCGGAGCAAGAAATAAGATCCAAAAAAAATTTGAATTTTCTGAGATAAATTTAAATTTTCTAGAAGGTCTTATATCCTATAAATCGGAGCCATCCTTCAATGATTTTGACAGTTCATTGCTTGACAGTAGGAAACAAACTATATTTTGACGTTACGATAATATTTTTTCCAAGTGTCCCTGTAATTTTATTTTTTTCTTATAATCAACATGCGCTCTAGGGTTTATACTACAATTTAAATGTTTCAACACAGAGCGGGCGTGAGGGTAAGGAAGAGCAAGAAGGATAGGAAAGATGTGTGGTGCGATGTTCTGGAAGTGGTTGTTGTATCAGATTTTATTTCCAATGATGGCGGCTGCACTAATGCGGATAATCTTCCGTGTCTTATTTATCTATGTCCCTTATAATTCGCATTATTTTTTATTCGTTGTTATATTTTTTATCGGTATACTTATTTTACTCCATTACATGTTGTTATTGCTACGACTAAACAGCATGCAATGAGTAAACCAGCAACTCTTTGTATGACATGTATTTAAGAATTGGTTTGTAATGGAAAAATAAGAGTTCATAGACTACAGCAGGGAGCGAACCTGTGACCATTAGGTTGAAAATTTGACATGCAAACACACAACTATTGCGCCACGGCAACCCTTAAATGTCTTAAAGTCACCTTTTTCCGAAGGAGGAAACAAAGTCTAAAAAATGAGCAAATGCATACATACATCCTTCTCTGGGTTCTTGCAGTGCGCCTATCTGAGTATAATTATACACATTATGTGGTTTAATATAATGTGTGTATGTGCGATATATGTGCGCATAGAATATTTCGCAAAAAACTTGTGAGTATTATAAAAACTGAACATGAGTACTAAAAAATAATTAAATACAAAAATATTTCTTCTAGCGAAATTCGACGCCGTGAATTTCTGTACCAAAAATACGTCCTCGATCTCTGTGCTTTTAAGTCCACGAGACCGAGTAAAGTCATGGTCTTATTTCCAACCCTAACCAATCTTAAAATCAATTTTAGTAAATTTAATCTAAATAAATAAGAAATTTCAATTATCGTCCAATGAGGTCATTTTATAATTCGAATAATTTAAATAAAACTTATTCTAAAATATTAATTTAGTTAATTTCGTGTATAATAAAAATATTATATTTTGTGTTTTTTTTTCAGTGTGGTCGAGAGAGAATTAAACGTTCCACTTCCTCTTTCAAAAATTATAAAAAAATGGAATAATTTGCTCCAAGAATATAAGGTGAGTATACCATACACAAAGGAATATGCTTGGATTATATTCATAATATGTATATGTGCATATGTTTTTATATATTTCCTATAATTAATAGGCTATAAAAATGTCTGAAGAGCCAAAAAGGAGAGACTGGCCATTTTTTACATTAATGGATGTTTATTTTAGTGACCAAGTAAATGATCCAACATTACGTTTATTTTCTTCTACGAAAACTTTAAAAGAATCATTGGATGAGAGTGTTTTTGAAGATGACCCGATTATAGTATCAGCGATTGCTGCCGTTACATCGGGTGCTTGCATGGAAATAGAAGAACTATTAAAACGTCAAAAAGATAGAAAAACAAACGAGCAAAAATTTGCTTCTGAGAGCCAGAGCCAATTTACTTCTCACAACAAATTTACCACAGAAAACGAGTTTGCTCCCGAGAAATTATTAAATTCAAAGGCGGAGAGTTTTAGTTTTAGTGGCAATAAGACGAATGTGATTACAGTAAAAAATTTAAACTTTACGCAGCACAAACTAGATAGTGAAAATAGTTTTAAAAATCTGTCTGATCGTGTTAAAAACGAGAAAACAATATCTCCTAAGCCACGCTTCCAGCCACATCAATCAACGCCATCTCCAGCTGTTCAGAATACATTTTCAGATACAAATTCAATTGATCAATACTTATTATCTTGGAACAACTTTTTGGGTAATATGTCAAGGGGTTTCCATACTTTACAAAAAGATAAAAAAATGGTTGATGTGACTATAGCAGCAGGAGGTAAAATTTTCCAGGCCCATAAATTGGTAAGTAATTCACTATTAATAATCAACCACTAATCATGATACTTGCAGGTGTTATCAGTGTGTAGTCCATATTTTCAGGAAATATTTTTGGAGAACCCATCAAATCATCCAATCATTTTAATGGCCGATGTAGAAGCCAATCACATGGAAGGTCTCCTAAACTTTATGTACAGCGGTCAAGTGAGTAACAAAGTATTGGCATGCTTGTATTAGAATATTTCCACGATTTAATGAAACTACAATATTTTTAGTTAAAGATACAGAAAATATATAATAACAAGAAATAAGTTTTAAATCTCTCACAAAGTTTGTCAGCTTAAACCTGTGCTTTTTTTAATTTTTTTGCACACTATCAGAATTGGTCGAAAAGAGCTTATACCAAACTCCGTCTACCATCTTTCGAGTAAACCGATGCTTCGCCAACACATAAAATAGCACCACCGGCTCATCATTTATTGCAGTGTTAGTTGTTAGTGGGCAATATATTACAAATAACACTTACACAAGTACACGTGCTTAAGGATCAGTATTTTTTTTTAAACTGACCTTAAAGCTAGGTGCCAATTGCTCGGGATAAAACCACTAGAATCCCGAAGAAAAAAATCATAATGAAATATTTGCGAGAGATATACATACGTTACGCTCATATAAGAAGTTCGTTCCTGATTTTCCAGATTTCCATTTATGTATTATGTATTTAGACAGCTAAGAACAAGTTGTTTTCTTTTAAACAAATGTATAGAACAAATTATGGAGCAATTTCCTTGTTCAATGAAATCTGCATTATTGGTTTGCAATAATTTCAAGAAATCACTATTATATATAATTATATGTTAAATCAAAACTTATGAATTTTTTCCTTGCGATAGACATACAGTCGTATGCGGAATAATAGGTGTGTGCTAAAAAATCATCAAAAACGCTTGACAAATTGTAAATGTTGGGTTGGACTTAAAAGCTCTTGTAATCTGTCGATCAGTGGCTTTAGTTGTTTTTCTTTGGTATTGCTCGGGACTCTAGATGGATGGTCCATTTTAAAGCATTTGTGACCATGTTTTGAGAACAACCAACCTGTCTCGCGATTGATTTATAGGTGTTTTCTTCACTTCGAAGCTTTTGGATAATTTCTCTTAACTGATGAGAACAATATGATTTACGACTCATTTTTACTCCGTCTACCAGCTTAACAACATTTATAAAAAACTAATAATTACTTCTCTTAATTTAAAACCACGAATGAGAGGAAGCAAGAGGATACAAGAGCGGTGCACATATTTTATAAGTCATTTTAGTAGCATTTTTTTCATTAGTTCTTAAGAACTTAAAGCTAAAAATCGTACTGGAGATTTTAATCAAACATGACATGACGACGATAGAGAACAGCAACAAAGTGGGTCCGCTCTACAGCCTAAACGGCTGAATTTATATTCTTCAAACTTGGTATTTAAGCGTTTTAGGCGATTGTCTAAAATAGATTTTTGAATTGTTTTTTAGGTCCAAAACTAATGGAACCTGCCATACAATTGTTGCTACCATCTCAATTATCTCGAAAACGGCTCCAATGATTTTGATAAAAAAAAGTGTGTGCACTATTTTTTTTAATTCATTTTTATTTACTATTAACTTATAACTATCTTAACGCTCAATACCTTATATCTAACATACTGGCTCTTTACGGGCAGTCTAAGCTTAACTCTAACTCTTAAAACTAATGTTTTTCGACCTAAAAATTATTTTATATTTATGCAAATTATTTAATTTTTAATGCTCACCATGAAAACTAGGGATAAGAAACTTGGTAACTTATCATTTTTTCGATTTTATTTTATCTTTCACTAAACTAATTAGAAATAGGTATAACTAACTTTAAATAAAACTAACTTAAACTACTTAAGATACCTAAAAATATATAAAACTACTTAAATCTACTTAAAAACTAGAATAGGCACAGCAGCAATTTTTTTTGTTTTAATTTTTTTTGGGTATATCTTTTGAATATGCATACAGAAACACATGCAGACATACATGCCCATACATATGCGTAAATACATACATATACATATACCCACATATATAAGCCTATGCAGCCGCACACATAAATATTTTTATTTTTTTTTTGGTGCCACCCTGACTGTCCCTTACCTAATTACCCTAAATCTATTTAAGTCGGCCAAGACAAAATCTTATCCGACTTTATATATCGGTATCTTGACCAGAAAGCCACCAGAACTGGTTCTCATGCTTCACCCTATCCCTTCGGTCCCGATCGGACACAGTCCTACTGAACCGAATGCGCTCTTCTCCACCTTGGGCGATGACGTCTCGACCATACAGGAGTCGCCTATCTACAGTTTTGCGGCTGACGTGATAGATTAGCGGAAACCCTATTCCAGCCTGTATCAGCCCTCGACTATCTAGATAGATGAATGCCTCGGGGGTGGGGGGATGTAGCCACTTAACGCGCACTCTCATGATATTCGTTGTTGGGGTAATGAGCAACAAAAATTAAGCTGTTGGTTGAGGACATCGCTCTTACAATGTGGTCCCGAATCAGCTTAAACAGAAAAGTATGTATTCTGTTTATGTTGGCTCCGTTGTACAGAATCTGGTTAGAATAATAACGTTTGTACTCCGACTCTGGTGCTCTGTGTAATCCAGGGCAATGTCTAAGATATTGCCTCTCAAACACCCGAATCTCTTAAATTTGAGATGGGGCAATATTGACCCACACCGGGTATCCATAGGCAATCATCGGCCTGATAAGGGTCATGTAGCAAATCATCTTCACCCTGCTTTTAAGACGGCGGCTATAAAACAGTCGTTTTGTCAGGGCGAAGGCTCCCCAAGCCCTGGCCAGAGCAGCACTTATCTGTCTGTCGAAATATAAATACTGATCCAACCAGATGCCAAAGTATTTTACTATACTTTTACTCGCCAGTGGATGTACATGTGGCCCTACGATCACCAGCTTGCGCCAGTTCTTTCTCGTATTCCTTGAGGCGCTAGACAATGGGGTCCTAAACAGAATAGTTTCTGATTTCTGGAAGTTGATTTTCAAATTGCAGTCATTACAATATCACTGAATCTTGTCGAAGTCACTCTGCAAAAGAATTTTGATGACCTCAAATCTATTAGCTGTTCTGTGCGCAAGTAGATCGTCGGCGTACGCAATTGCCTGAGTTAGACCACCTATCAGATCGCTGGTGTAAATGCTGAAGATAATCCGTGAGCTAACCGCTCCCTGCTGAAGATCATTATTAATATTAAAAATTGCGTTAGCAGATACATTGCCACTCTTGACAACAAACTTTATACCATTTAGCATGTCATAGATCATATACAATAGATGTTTACTTATACCTAGTCTGGAAGGCTTAAGATAGAAACCCTCTTACCATAAGGTGTCGAATGCCTTCTCCAAATCAACTAGACAGGCATCCGTACACTGCTTTTTAGTTTTGTTCCATTGGATATCAGAAACCAGTTTAGACGGGGCATGAATTGTGTCATGTCCCGCCTTAAAACCGAACTGATTATCTGGTATGATATTGTTGACCTCCGCCCACTTGAACAGAGCCCTATTAATAATCTTTTCAAATACCTTGTTTATACTCGGAGGAAGCCTTATCGACCGGAAATTCGCCGGATTGGAGCTGTCCTTTCCCTTTTTCGGGAGAGGACGTACCACAGCTGTCTTCCACCGCACTGGATAAAATGCATTATTCAGCGCGTTGTTTAACAGTGTTGTATAAATGTCAACTGCTTCCTGAGGAAAATGTCGTAGTACAACTTTGGATATACCATCGACTCTCGCTGATTTCTTTTTCTTTAATGAATCGAGGATGAGCTGGAGCTCATTCTTCGATACTAACAGGGGACTGGTCCCATACCGGTCGGCGATTTTGGCGTTTGTCAAATCCTAATCATTAAACCCGGTAAAACCAAGGTTCTCAGATCGCCATTTGGTTATATCGTTCCGGACCATAAGTCGTGAAGCAGAGCTCTGTTCTCAAGGTCATGATTCGGGCGAATGCTAGCATTCACTTTGTACACTTGCTCGAAAGCAGCCCCCAAGGCCTACACTCTCTCTTGTGGAGCTTCGATTATATAGAGGTTATCGTCCAATACGACGTCCACTGGTTCTAAGCCTCCTGTCAGAAGTACGTCTCTGTTGTTTGTCGTCCTCTGAAATTTAAGACACGGAAGATCGTTTTGATCCTTTCTTCTAATAATCTTATTAATTTTTGGGAACATACTCGGATCGTTAGAGTTAACGGCCCGAATTTTAGTGTCCCAAAATAAACTAATACACAACCTATAATTTTCTTTGATCAATTGGTTGATATTTTTGATGGACGACTGAGTGTCCTAATCTCCAGATCTCGTGTGTCAGTAAACCGTCTGTAGAAGACTTTTAGTCTTGTCAGTAGTCCACTTTTTTGTCTGTGTAGTGCGTCAATGGTCGCGTTACGGTACATGGCGGTTGCATTCCGTTCTTTGTATTTCGGTATTGTTCTGTTCATTGTTCGTGGAATTGTTTCGTCCATTTGTTCTAAATATCTGTCGATTTCCGTATTTGTCAGATTCCTGTCATTTGGTGGGGATATACCATTTGAACGTAATTGACTCAATAAGGCATTGGACACACGTGGCCAGTGCACCTTACTCTAGTTGTAAGTATGGACAGGCACATACTCTTCCCACTCCATAAGCTCGTTCTGAAGTTGTATTACGGCGGCGAGTCCGCAGTGGTCACTGTCGTACTCGATCGTTCGTAAACAATTTCTTGGCCGTTGACCCATATTGTCAGTAATTGTTAGTCTAGCGTCTTCCAGCAATAGATCCAGATAGGCGCTGCTTCTAGGAAACGATGGCCTCTCTGTAGCGAGAAGATCGATGATATACCCAAGCTTGTATCGACCCACCCAATTAAGTAAATGGTTACCCCGAGGATTTTGTATTTGATTTCCCCAATCTATGTGTTTGGTGTTTAAATCACCGGCCAATAAGTAAAAGTTTTCTTTCGAGCTCAATCTTAAGCATTCAAAACCTTTTCAATCTCTGTTATAAGCTGGGTGGGCTGAGCTGTTTAGGGGCATAGGCAGCGATCAGATACATTCGTTTTCCCTGTTGGAGATGAATGCATATGATACATGCCTCTTACGCCCGAAATTTTCGCACATAACTATTATATATTACCTTAACCTTACCTAATGCCTTTACGTATAAAGATTGCAACGCCTCCTCATTGAGTGGAGTTGGGTAGGTCTCTTGTTACGATATTGTAATTGTTGTTAGTCAATTTATGTTTCTGGTTACGCTTAGTTTCGCTAGCCAAAAACACATCTGGACTTAGGTCTCTTAGCAATTGGACTTAATTCGCTCTACGTTCGGTCTCAATCAGTGAATATACATTCACAGCTAGGATCTTCAAGGGCTTCTCCGGCAGCGCGCCCTTAACCTGTAAGTTGCATTAAGCTCGGCAAAACAGAGTAGAGATGATCCACCCTAGTCGCCTCCTCTATGATCTGATTCTAAAGTCCTGTCAACTAGTACTGAATGCTCATAATATCCGCCTGTGCCGCCTGCGCCTTAGGCGCGGGGCCTGTTGGGCTACCTTTGGTGTAGGCAGTACCGTGCTTCCCCTTCCTGACGACATTTAGGCGTAATAAATTTGGGGGTTGACGGGCGTTGTTGTAGGAGGGCGCACTGTTGGGCGTTTCTCCACCAATGTTTGCTTTGCTAATTTGTTATTTTTCATTAGCTAAAACGTAGGGCATCCCCTATAATTAGCGGGGTGTCCGTCGCCTCGGCAGAGTGCACATTTTAGCTGGGTCCTATCTTCGACCCGTTCCTTCGCTAACTTGCATTCATCTGAATTGTGGTTCTCTCCACACTCAACGCAGCGTGACTGCATTTTGCAGTTTGGCAGCGCATGCATTGAAGAATGTCGCCGCGTCTTTTTAGTTTATCCCAAGTTACAACCTGATAGTTGAGGACGGAGATACTCCTCAAACTATCCAGTTTGCTGCCGGGTGAAAGCTGCACAAAGAAAAATGGAAGATTCCGCTCCTCCCGCCTATCTCTTACTGTAGCGAATGGCTTGATTCCGATAACGTCGGGATCGTTATTCGCTTTTTGGCGGAGTTCATTTAAGAGCACATGTGGTTGCGTGCAGGAATAGGACCGTTTGAAACTTTTAGTTTTTGGGTGTGAAGCTAAAGAATTCAGTGGTGGATAATTTTGGCAACGCTTTAATTTTTTTTGTGCTGTTCATTACTTAATCTCTTAATTGTGAAATTTGGGCCTATGGCAGACTTACATTATTTAATTGTGTAAAGAAAGCAGGCTGTTATGGTGAATGGTAGGTTATCGAATTTTCTTTCAACATCAAGAAGTGTACCTCAGGGATCGATTCTTGATCCCCTTTTGTTCTCCATATACATAAATGAACTGCCTCAAATCATTTCACAAACTAAAATACAAATGTACGCTGATGACGTTCAATTATATAAAAGCTGCCCTCTTGGATTGATGATTCTTCCTCAGTCTTGAACGAAGAATTACAAAGTATCTCATCTTTCGGTAAGAAAAATGGCTTGTTCTTAAATCCTAGCAAATCTAAATGTATTATCAGTTCCAAGAAACCTATAGACTTGTCATACTTTCCACAAATCCTTCTTGATGGTCTTCCTATAGAGTATGTAGAAACCGTGAAAAACCTAGGAATGATATTTAATCGGAAGTTAACTTGGGACACACATATCAATAGAACTGTAGGTAAGGTATATGGAGTGCTTCATACTTTATGGGCCACCCAATACTTTACTCCACTTAAAACTAGAATAATGCTCTCCAAAACGTTAATTAGTCCTATACTGATTTACGGATGTGAAATATACGGAAATTGCATATAATAGCATTGCTAGATATATCTTTGGCTTAAGAAGTTATGACCGAATATCTTTATTTTCAAAAGCAATATATAATCTCACATTCGATAATCTCGTTCGCTATAGGACATTAATCTTTCTGTTTAGGATAATGCAATCTCATCAACCGTGCTATATTTATAACAGATTGCATATGTCTTCATCAATTAGGTCACCACATCTTCTAATACCTCGATTTACTTGCTTAACTTTTGAGCGGCAATTCTTTATTTTTGCGACTCGGTTATGGAACGCACTTCCTCGAAATTTAAAAAGAATTAGTGACATTAATATCTTTAAGAAAGAGTTAGGGGTACATTTATCCCAACATTAATTAATTAATTTTCTCATTTCTTATATTTTGCTCAAGGTAGAAAGGAAAAGGAAATGTTAATTGAGGTAAAGAAATATGAAAAAAAAAAAATTAAGAATTAATATTAATGAAAATTTCATAAATTTAATTTAAGTAATAATTGATTAGAATAAGTAATTTGAAAGGCTGTATAACATATTTAAATTTAAATTAGCTTATAATAAATATTCATTACAAACTTGTATTAGTTTATAAGATAATGTATCTTAAAATACAAGTATACAAATAAATAAAATAAATAAGATCGACTGAACTGATGTGCACTAACTTAGGTACACTCTACATTTTGGTCAAAAAAAATTAAAATATTTTGCTATTAACGGGACCTGCGATACAACCATTTTTCGATTTTGAACTTCCCTATAAACGGCTTGTCGGATTTCTATGAACATTTGAATAAACTAGGTCCTTAAAATTTTAAATAATACTGAATACCAAAATGTTCGTAAAAATATTTTTTTGGATTTTGAAAAAATATATTTTGTTTTTGAAAATTCGAAAACGGGTGTATGATTTTTTTTTAAATCTTGCTTTTAAGTTTATTTTATTAAATATTTAAAATTATAACACCAAAAAAAATTGTATACACAAAATTAAGTAAAAAAAGACTTTGAAAATATACATATTTATATTCTTAATAGATAAATTTAGCATACAATGTGGTCGAATATAAGAGCAAGTTCGTGCGATACAGTCGTAAATTTTATTTGTTATTGCATCTCTTAAGCAAATCACTTGTAGATACATACAAAAATAATTAAAATCTATATGCAACTTAAGCACAAACGTAGAGCTTACTTGCATTTAATTTATTGCGTTTGAGACCACTTTTTTGCTCGTAATCAACTTGTCACTTACGAGCATTTTAAGTAATTAAAGTGCCACTTTTGACAGATGGTTGCTTGTATGAGTTTGTGTAATGCAAATGATAAAGCATCAATACGAAAATAAAAATGAATCTTTTTGTACGTAACTATGTATGTAATTAATGTCGTTCTCTATTCAAAAAAATTCAATCAAAATAATCAATTCCCAATTTTTTGTTGATCTGGGATCAAAATCACAGGTCAGGATCACAGAGAGGGATTTACACGTACATGAAACACGCCCTTGCGCACACACCAAAGTAAATCTAAATTTGCGGAAACGTCAAACGGATATGATTAAAAAAAGGCTGTTTGCCAAGAAATATTCACAATGCCTGATCAAAATCAATATTGGCAAATATAAAACAACATAAGTTCTCAGCAATGTACATACATACCAGGGACTGTTTTAAGTGGTAAAAGTTATTTTTCTTGTATTTACTATTTGGAATTTGTAATCCTAAATCATGTTTATGGTAAGAACTTTTTGGTACTGCACCCTAAAATTAGCTCTTCTTTTACTTTTTTAAATAACCCATGCTCTGAACTAATATCAACTTTAACTTAGATCGAATACAAACTTCCGAACAAACAGAAATAAAGTGAGATACAAAAATGTCCTCTAAACAGAAACTTTTAGAAAAAAGCTACCTGGATCGTTAAAAAACAAAGACGCTACTAAGGTTGCGGGGCTAGCCTCTCCCATTCGTACCCGAACGCGGGCACTAATAATCATACACTGTTCTGTCGATTTCAGTGTATTGTATTTTCTGCTCAGATTCGTTGACAGTTATTATTACTTGGGTGTAAATGATCACATTCTTCCAAATCCGGCCCTCTCTGTGGAATGGAAGATCTTTTTGGACACGATTTCGGATATGACGTTATTCAGAAAAAGATCTCGGTGAATTTGGTGGCATGTGGGCAAAATTAGAAAGACAAATTTCTGAAATACTAAAATTATTTGAACTTTCAGTCGATTTTCATCTTATTTGCATGTCTCAGCCATTCGGACAACGGATTTCAGAAAATAGCACTCGAAATCAAGTTGAAACCACTGGCGATACCTAAAACATTTCAAGTCCGTTGGACGAAATATAAATTTCAACTAGTGCGAGATATTTCAAATAATTGGCGAGCCATTGGCATAAATTCTAAATGAAATAATGATGCGCACTCAAGATAAAATATTGAAAATTTACATAAAAGCTTTTGCAGCATTGGAGCTTTTTTGGGTGACATTTTATATATTTCTTAAAGTTTTCAAAAAAAACTTCCGGCAGTTTCATTAAAGATTCATGCAAGAGACAGTTCCAACTGGTTTGGTTAGAAAGCAAGATTGTGATTACTGACGGTAAAAAGTTCCGGCATTATATCGAGAAATACGGCCAACTCACGAAATCGATGGTTGTACTATAAACCAGGACAGAACCACATTTCAAGGGAATATTCAGTAATTGTGAGAACGATGAAGATGAATACAAGTGCGACATCGAAATAAAATTCGATCTATTCCAATGAAAAAAAAATATTATGTATGTATTCTTCGAATAAAGGGGAAGATTCTAAATAAACACAAATATTATTGCTGTTTCATTACCTTTGTATAATGAATTTTATAATTTGGTGGTAATTCAGATTTTTCCTTAAAACAGTCTCTCGTACCTACATAATAAAATTAGCGGGTTTTTTAGACGTGTGGTTTTCAAGAAGAAATAAAACGCATATAATTTAATGTTATGGCCAAGAATTTTGGTTTATTATAAAAATAATGGTTTGCTATTATGTTTTTAAAATGATCTCGGGCAAGTGGTAGCAGCAGCTGGCCCGAATAAATTCCAGCCGAGACACCTAATTTTCTACCACTTTTCGCAGCATTTGGGATCGTATGTCAGCAATAACGCGCCAAATATTCTCTTCCAAGGCGTCACTCGTCTCGGGCTTATCTACGTACACGAGCGACTTCACATAACCCCACAAAAATAGTCCATCGGTGTTAAATCGCCCTACTTGATGGCCACGCCACAGGCCCACAACGCTAGATAATGCGCTCACAAAAATTTCCTACAATAAATTGATTGTTTCATTGGGTTTATGGCATGTAGCGCCGGCATACATTGGTTGCCTTGTTTTTTTTTTTAAATAACCCGTTGTTATGGTAACTTGACAGTCAAGTTAGCATTACCACTCCTCAAAAACGGTGTATACGAAATCGAAATATAAAGATGGGCATGCCATTACATGTCGGAAATATGTTGTAAACTAATGACAAAACAAAAAAAATTGTCGCGTTCGTGTCGTTTTTAAATAACCCCTGGCTATGCTAACTTGACAGTCAAGTTAGCATTACCTCCCCTCGAAAACGTTGTATATGAAGTCAAAAAACAGAAAAAGGTATGCCATTAATTGTTGTAAATTTTTCGTAAACGAATTGCGAAACAATATATTGTCCCGCTAGTTTTTTCAAAATAACCCCTGATAATGCTAACTTGACAGACAATTTATAATTACCACCTCCCAAAAACGGTGTATATGAATTCAAAATATAGAAAAGGGTGTGCCATTAATTGTTGTAAATTATTCGTAAACCAATGGCGAAACAAAAAAAATCTCGCTTTCGTTTTCTTTTTAAATACGCCCAACTTGACAAGCAAGTTAGCATTACCACACACCAAAAAATAAATAACCCCTGATAATGTTAAATTGAAAGTCAAGTTAAAATTACCACCCCTCAAAAACGGCTTATATGAAGTCAAAAAATTAAACGTGGTATGCCATTAATTGCCGTAAACTAATGGAAAAACAAAAAGAAATGTCGTGTTTTTTTTTTTAAATAACCCCAGGTAAAGCGAACTTGACAGTCAAGTTAGCATTACCACCCCTCAAAAACGGTGTATATGAAGTTAAAAAATAAAAAGAGGTATGCCATTATCTGTCGAAAATGTATCGTAAATAAATGGCGAAACAAGAAAAAACACTTGGTTGTTTTTTTAATAATTAAAACATTACTACCAAAACGACGATTTTTCACTAAATCTAGCACTACCATAGCAAAAGTTCGTCTTTGACTACGTTTTTGGCAGTAAAATTTGTTTAAACAATTGTCGGTCGATGTTCTTGAATAAGTTTTGTAATAAAATAATTTGTCGTATGCCCCTTTCTAAAAAAACACGCTTTTAGTTTGGCCTATCATAAATCAGAATTTATTATCCTGATTGCTAACTTGACTGTCATACTAAAAGCTTGATTTTTTTTGGAAAAAGGCGCACTACAAATTATTTTATTACACAACTTATTCAAGGACGTCGAGCGACAATTGTTTGAACAAATTTTATTGCAAAAAAATAGTCCAAGACAAACTTTTGGCATGGTAGTGCCAGATTTATAGAAAGCCCGTGGTTTGGTAGTAATCCTTTTACTATTTAGGTTTTGAGGGGTGGTTATGCTAACTTGACTGTCAAGTTAGAATTACCAGGGGTTATTTTTAAATAAAACGAACGCGACATTTTTTTCTTTTGCCATTAGCTTACGACAATTAATGACAGACTTTTTTTATATTTTGACTCCATATACGCTGTTATTGAGGGGTGGTAATGCTAACTTAACTGCCAAGTAAGCATTACCAGAGGTTATTTGTAAAAAAGCGAACACTACAACTTTTTTTGTTTTGCCATTGGTTTACGACAATTAATGTCATACTCTTTTTATTGTTTGACTTCATATACACCGTTTTTGAGGTGTGGTAATGCTACTTGACTGTAAGTTAGAATTAACAAGGGCTATTTAAAAAAAAAAAAACAAGCGCGACAATTTTTTTTCTTTCACGACAAATTTACGACAATTAATCCAATAGGAGTTTTTTAATATTTTGAAGTGGTAGTGCTTTCTTGACACACATCCTACATCGCAAGTAAAAATAATGTGAAAATAGAATAAAATCTGATACATAATGTTCAAAGCCTTTATTTAGTTTTCAAAATAAATTGCATGAATATAATAATTTCTTTAATGAATATTTTCGAAATAATAAAAAAATTTTGGTTTTCAATCTTGCCGGCATTTCATTTATTGTGCGAAAAGTGTAGCTGCAGTATGAATTGCTGTATTCTCATATTCTGGAGCTAGTTCCAATAACATGGGATTTTTTTAGTGTTTGATAAATAATATGTAGTCAAGTGTGCGAAGGCGAATACCGACTGCGTCGAGGAAATTCAATGTTGGACGACTTCAATCGGAAGAGACCGCCGCTGCCTTCGACTGATGATATGAACCCGGAAGAGCAATGACATCTATCTCAGCAAGCCATAAGAAGTGCTGCATCAGAGGTTTCGGCTTCCACAGCTTCCCCCCAGAAACCCCTGGTTCGACGCCGAATGTGCTCAGGCAAACAAAGCTAAAATGGAGGCATACAAGTCGTGGCTCCAGAGAGATACTAGAGCATCCGGAAATCTCTATGGTGAGCGAAGGAAAAATGAGAAACACCTTCTCAGGAGGAAGAAAAAAGAACACCAGAAACGCGAAGTCGAGGAGTTACTGAAATGTTATTGCAGAAAAGAGGTCCGAAGCTTCTACAGAAGAGTGAAACAGTATACATCAAGTTTCACTAGCCGCCCTGGGCCCTGCAAAGATCAGGATGGAAACACCATAGTGGAAACACAGGCGATGTTAACCATCTGGAGAGGCTACTTTAATCAGTTGCTAAATGGCGATGACAGTCACGATCAATTTGTACCAACTAATATAGATGACAAATATGAGCTACATCCGACTAAAATGAAATGAAAATAGTCATCACCAGACTTAAGATGAACAAAGAAGCTGGATGCGATGGTCTGCAAGCGAAGCTTTTTAAACACGGTGGGGATGACTTGGTCAGGAGCATACATCAACTCATCTGCAAAACAATGTCGGAGGAAAGTATGCCCGATGAGTGGAATCTCAGTACCATCTGGCCGATCAACAAAAAAGGAGACATCCTAGTCTGGGCCAACTATAGAGGCATAAGTCTTCTAAACATCGCTTATAAGATCTTGTCTAGCGTTTTATGCGAACGTCGCAAGCCTTTTGCTGATGATCTAATAGGTCCTTACTAATGCGGCTTTAGACCTGGAAAATCTACAACCGACCAAATATTCACATTACACCAGATCCTGGAGAAAACCCAAGAATATCCCATCGATACCAACCACCTGTTCGTCGATTTTAATGCAGCCTACGACAGTGTTAATAGAGGTGAACTGTATCGTACCATGTTCAACTTTGGAATCCCTACTAAACTGATTCGCATTATCAGGATGACATTGGAATATGCTCGCGGTTCCGTCAAAGTTGGTAGAGACTCTACTGAATCCTTCGAAACCACCAGAGTGCTAAGACAAGTTGATGCACTGTCATGCAGCTGTTTTAACATTGTGCTTGAATATGTCATACGAAACACGCATGCCAGCACATTGGGCACTATCTTAAATAAATCGACACAATCACTTGGGTTTGCGGACGACATTGACGTGATAGGAAGAACAAAGCGAGCAGTAACCGGTGCCTTCACTACTATCTAGTCAGAAGTAAGCAGAATGGGACTTAAGATAAATGAGGACAAGACGAAGTATATGCTTTCATCAACAAACGTCCAATCCCACCAATGGCTTGGTCAGAACGTGACCATTGATAGGCATAACTTCGAGGAAATCAAACGCAGGCTAACTCTGTCTAATCGCTGTTTCTTTGATCGGAGTAAGCAACTGAGGAATAAATCCCTATCGAGAAGAACCAAGGTGACACTGTATAGAACACTTATTATCCCTTGAGTCTTCGAGAGAAAAGTTCTGCGTATAATCTATGGTCCTGTCTGCGTAAATCAATAAAACAACATTTGGCAAAGAAGATACAACGACGAAATATACGAACTGTATAGCGACATAAGCCTAGCCAGAAAAACTCGAATTCAACGACTTAGGTGGCTATGCCATGTAGAGCGGATAGACATCGACGCTCCAGCTGGCAAAGTCTTCAACGCCTTACCAGAGAGAGCCAGAAGCCAAAGAAGACCTCATCTTCGATGAAGCGAACAGGTAGAGGAAAACCTCCGACAACTTGGAGTGCAAAATTAGAGACGGCAGGCTAGAGATCAAGACGGCTGGAGGGGCATACTAAGCAAGGCCAAGAAGCACCTAGTAGCGCCATCATAAGTAAGTAAATAAGTCAAGTGTGCTTCGGCAAGTAAAAGAAAGTAGATAAAGAAAAAAAGTTATTGATTTCAAATAGGAAGAAAGTTATTTTATTTAATGTTTCCTTACGTAGCTCTAATTAAAATTGCAAGAGAAGAACAATAAATATAACAGCGTATTCATATTTATACTTACTTCGGGGACGAATTACTCGTACAATCGTAAAATTTCATTGTAAAACTTTTGGAATTCTTAAAATGTTTCCCATCAAATTTTAACTTTTCATTAAATTTACCATGCTTAAATGAATACATATATTTTACTGTCACCTTGGAAAATCACTTGTAGATACATACAAAAATAATAAATATCTATATGCAACTTAAGCACAAACGTAGACCTAATTAATTGAGTTTGAAAGCACTTTTTTGCTCCTAATTAACTTCTTATGAAAGTGTTTAATTACTTCTAAGCTCTACACTTAAATTATTTTAAATAAAATAATTAAAGTGTTTGTTTGTATGAGTTTGTGTAATGCGAATGATAAAGCATTAAGAAGAAAGTAAAAATGAACCTTTTTGTAGCAGGTACCTATGTAGCTTAGTAGTGTCGTTCTTTATTCAAAGAAATTCAATCAAAATAATCGATTCCCAATTTTTTTTTTATACGGGATCAAAATCACAGTTTTGGATCACAGAGAGGGATTCACGCGTATATGAAACACGCCCTTGCGCAAACACCAAAGTAAATCTAAAATTGCTGAAACGTCAGACCGTTTTGTTTACTCCTCATAATAAAAAAAATAAAAACACATACAGTTGAAAAAAAGCTGTTTCGTTTTATTTGCCAAGAAAAATTCACAATCCTGATCAAAATCACTATTGCCAAATATAAAACAACAAAAGTTAACAGCAATGTACATACATAGCAGGGCAATGCCATAGCTATAAAATTCATCAAAAATTATAAACATTATATCAAAAACGAAAACGAAACAATAAAAAATGAATTCCTTACTGAAATTCCTTACATAGCAGGGACTGTTGGTAAGTGGTAATCGTTATTTTTTCTGATAATAACTATTTGAAATTTGTAATTCTTAATCATGTTTCTGGTAAGAACTATTTTGCACTGCACCCTAAAATTAGCTCTTCTTTATCTTTTTTACATGACCCATACTCTGAAATAATATCAACTTTTACTTAGTTCGAATACTATCTTCCGAAGAAAAAGAAATAAAATGAGATACAAAAATTTTCGCTAAACAAAATCTTCCTCCAGGTATCGTTAAAAAACAAAGTCGCTATTAACGTTGCTGGGCTTGCCTGTTCGTTTCGTACACGAACGCAGGCACTAATAATCATACACTGTTGTGTTTCAGTGTATTGTATTTTTCTGCTCGGATTCGTTAAGAATTATTATTATTTGGGTTAAAATGATCAAAATCTTCTAAATACGGCCCTCTCTGTGGAATGGACGATCTTTTTTAAGATGTTATTCAGAAAAAGATCTCGGTGAATTTGGTGGCATGTGGGTGAAATTGGAAAGACGAATTTCTGAAAATGATTCTGAAATACTATTAAAGGAGATCTAACAAATTCTTTTTTCTAAAGTCGCTAAAATTCTTTAAACTTTGAGTCGATTTTCATCTTATTTTCAGCCATTCGGTCAACGGAGCTTCAGAAAATAGCACTCAAAATCAAGTTGAAACTACTGTCGATACCAAATATATTTCAAGTGCGTTGGATGAAATATAAATTGGCGAGCAATTGCAATTAATTTTAAATTAAATTATGATGCGCACTCAAGAGCATATTATACTTTTCTGACAAATATTGAAAATTTACGTAAAAGCTTTTTATAGCATAGGAGCTTTTTTGGGTGATATTTTTGTTGCGTGATATTTTAAAGTTTTCAAAAAAAAAAACTTCCGGCATTAAAGATTTAGAGACTGTCAGTTCCAACTGGTTTGGTTAGAACGCAAAATTGATATTACTGACGGTAAAAAGTTCCTGCATTATATCGAGATATACGCGCCAAGGTCAACTTGCGAAACCGATGGTTGTACAACCGATGAGTTCCCTGAAACTGTTAGCTATAAACCAGGACAGAACCGCATTTCAAGGGAATATTCAGTAATTGTGAGAACGATGAAGATGAATACAAGTGCGACATCGAAATAAAATTCGATCTATTCCAATGAAAAAAAAATATTATGTATGTATTCTTCGAATAGAAGGGAAGCTTCTAAATAAACACTAACATCATTACCTTTGAATAATGACTTTTTTTGGTTGGTAATTCAGATTTTTCCTTAAAACAGTCTCTGGTACATACATAATAAAATTAGCAGGTGTTTCTTAGACGTGTGGTTTTCAAGAAGAAATAAAACGCATATAATTTAATGTTATGTCCAGGAGTTTTGCTTTATTATAAGGATAACGGTTTGCCATTATGTTTTTAAGATGACTTCGGACAAGTGGCCACAGGGGCTGGCCCGAATAAATTCCAGCCGAGAGACCCAATTTTCAACCACTTTTTGCAGCAATTGGGACCATATGTCAGCAATAAGGCGCCGAATATTCTCTTCCAAGGCGTTAATCGTCTCGGGCTTATCTGCGAAACAAGCGACTTCACATAACCCCACAAAAAATAGTCCACCGGGGTTTAATTGCCCGATCTTGAAAGCCACGCCACAGGCCCACGACGATAGATAATGCGCTTATAAAAACTTTCTTACAATAAATTGATTGTTTCGTTGGCTGTATGACATGTAGCGCCGGCAAAAATTAGTTGCCTTGTTTTTTTTTAAATAACCCCTGGTTATGGTAACTTGACAGTCAACTTAGCATTACCACTCCTCAAAAACGATGTATATGAAATCAAAAAATAAAGATGGGTATGCCATTACGTGTCGGAAATTTGTTGTAAACCAATGACAAAACAACAACAAAATTGTCGCGTTCCACCCATGAAAAACGGCGTATATGAAGTCGAAAAATAAAAAGAGATATGCCATTAACTTTTGTAAATTTGTCGTAAGTAAATGGCGAAACAAAAAAAACACTTGTTTTTTAATAATTTGTCGCATGCCTTTTTCTAAAAAAACACGCTTTTAGTATGGCCTATATCATAAATCAGGATTTAGTATTCAGGATTTAGTATCCTGATTTATGGTATAGGTCGTACTAAAAACGTGTTTTTTTCACAAAGGGCGTGCGACAAATTATTTTATTACACAACTTATTCAAGGACGTAGAGCATCAATTGTTTACACAATATTGCAAAAAAAAGTAGAAAAAGACATACTTTTGGTATGATATTGCTAGATTTAGTAAAGCATCCTGATTTAGAGTATAGGCCATACTAAAAGCGTAATTTTTTTTTTAGAAAAAAGACGCGCGACAAATTATTTTATTACACATCTTATTCAGGACGTCGAGCGACAAATGTTTGAACAAATTTATTGCAAAAAAAGTAGTCAAATACAAACTTTTACCATGGTAGTGCTAGATTTAGTGAAAAACCGTGGTTTTGGTAGTAATTTTGTTATTATTAAGAAAAAGCAACAAGTGATTTTTTTGTTTCGCCATTGATTTACGACAAATTTACCACAGTTAATGTCATACCGCTTTTTATTTTTTAAATTCATATACACCGTTTTTTGAGGGGTGGTTATGCTAACCTGACCGTCAAAGTAGCATTACCAGGGGTTATTTTTAAATAAAACGAACGCGACAATTTATTTTTTGTTTTGCCATTGGCTTACGACAATTAGTGGCAAATCTTTTTTTATTTTTTGACTTCATATACGCCGTTATTAAGGGGTGGTTATGCTAGCTTGATTGTCAAGTAAGCATTACCAGGGGTTATTTAAAAAAAGACGAACAAGATGTGAATTTTTTAGTGTTTGATAAATAATATGTAGACATGTGTGTTTCGACAACTAAGAGTCAAGGAAAGTAGATAAAGAAAAAAAGTTATTGATTTTAAATAGGAAGAAAGTTATTTTATTTAATGTTTCTTTAGGTAGCTCTATTTAAAATTGCAACAGAAGAACAAAAAATATAACAGCGTATTCATATTTGTACTTACTTCGCGGGCTAATTACTTGTACAATCGTAAAATTTCATTGTAAAATGTCGACCGAGTTCAATTCTTGCATTTTCGGCAAAAAAAAATCTGTTATCATCGAACGGTACCTTTCTCCATTGACCGTAACCCTGCGGCCTTCATCGTCCTTGAAGAAGTACGGCCCAATAATGCCGCCTGCCCATAAACCGCACCAAACAGTGCATTTTTCGGGATGCATTGGTAGCTGCTGAATTGCCTCTGGCTGTTCTTCACTCCAAATACGGCAATTCTGCTTATTCACGTATCCATTTAGCCAAAAATGAGCGGAAACAAAACGGACGTAGCTTGCGAAACACATTTTTCACAGAGCACGAATTTTGATAATAAATTTAATAAACGTTGTTCAGGCGTAAGTCTATTCATGATGAAATGGCAAACAATACTGAATCGAAATGTCAAATGTTCGTGGAATTTGTCATGTGTGATCTGTCAAAAATATAAACGTCAAAAACCAAGTAGCAAAAAAATCACCCGTTATAATGTAAGGAGTGTTCTAAATGTGATGTGTCGTGCGTTTGATGGTCATAATGTTTGTTGTCTGAATGCTGAGAGTATAAGACCTAAATATTCAGTATTTTATCAATTGTTTAGCACATCTAGAGTGGATGTCATTATGGTATCGGAATCATGGCTGAGTGCCCATAATACAAATGCTCTTGTTGCTTTACCTGGTTTTAAATTGCACAGAAATGATCATAAAGACAGAGTTGGAGGTTGTGTGTGTATGTATTTGCGTGAACATATTTCGGCTTCTACAGTCTATAGGTCAACTGCTGCTAATATTGAATTTATTTGTGTTGAATTCAAAAATGCAGTTGAAAAATGTTTACTTATTTCTTTATATAGCCCACCAAATATGTATAGAGAAGAAAATCTATTTGAACTAAAAGAAACATTATTAAGACTGAGTTCTCAGTACAGTTGCATTTTGATTGGTGGTAATTTTAAAGTAAATATTTTACTTAACAACAATATAACAAGATTATATTATTACTCTGAGTTCTGAATTGAGTGGGATTTATTTTTCATCAGATGTTAATTCTAAAGTTTCCATTTTTAATAATGTTGTTACCAGGCTATATGATGAATATGTTCCAATTGTTACTAAAGAATTTAAAATTAAAAAATGTAACGGGTTTTCCAATAAGAGGTGTTATTTTGAATAGCCCTCTATTTCGGTAGCTGTCACTTTTGAAGCTGTCATTTTTTGACATTTGACAAGTAGAAACTACGCTATTAATAAAAATGGAACGATACACGCTTCAACAACGCATTGAAATTATTAAAATTAACTATAAAAATGGTGAAAATTTGGCAGAGACGGTTCGTAAAACTAAAACATTTTTGGGTCGTCGTGAAGCACCTTGTCGGACCGCAATACAGAAATTGGTGGACAAATTCGAGCTGTTGGGACAAGTTAGTGATGTGAAGAATAAAACCCGTGCACGTCGCTCAAGAACAACTGAGAATATTGCTGTTGTAGCCCAAAGTGTTGAAGAAAACCCAGGTTTGTCCATTCCTCGTCGTTCTTTGGAATTAGGCATTCCACAAACGTCATTACACCGTATTTTGCATAAAGACTTGGGTCTTATGGCTTATAAAGTTCAGTTAACACAAGAACTCAAGCCGGCTGATCATCAACAACATCGTGTCTTTGCTGATTGGGTCCTTGAAATGCATGAAAATGAACCGGAATTTCATCGAAAAATCATCTTGACTGATGAGGCCCATTTCCACCTCGGAGGCTACGTTAACAAGCAAAACTGTCGCATCTGGGGCTCGGAAAACCCAAGAGTTATTGTTGAAAAGCCTCTCCATCCTCAACGCGTGACTGTTTGGTGCGGTTTATGGTCCCGCGGGGTCATTGGACCTTACTTTTTCGAAAATGAGGCTGGAGCAACAGTTACGGTCAATGGATTGCGCTATCGAGAGATGATTAATGATTTTTTATGGCCTGAATTGGATGGTATTAATTTGGACAACGTTTACTTTCAACAAGACGGCGCTACGTGCCACACAAGCAATGAAACCATCGATCTTTTACGGGAAAAGTTTCCGGACCGTGTTATCTCTCGAAGAGGTGATCACAATTGGCCACCGAGATCTTGTGATTTAACACCTTGCGACTTCTTCCTTTGGGGCCACGTGAAAGATAAGGTCTACGCCAACAGCCCAGCGTCGATTCAAGACCTCAAAGATGAAATTCGTGAGGCTATCGAGGACATAGGGCAGCCACTTTGCGATTTGGTTATGGAAAATTTCATGAAAAGGATATGGTCCTGTAAGCGTGGTCTTGGCGGCCATTTGGCTGATGTTGTGTTCCATTATTAACGGCATACCTTTCTCTTTATAATGAAATAAACATCCGATCATTTATCTCCAAAAATGCCATTTTTCTTTGAATATCAAAATAACACCTCTTATTGGAAAACCCTTTACTTGGTTTAATGATAACATAAAGGCTATGATTCGGGAAAGGGAACGTTTCTTCCGGAGGTTTAAGGTTTAACAGAACAGAATACAATAGAAGGCAATATACAGTAGCTCGTAATAAAGTTATTTCTCTCATTCGTAACTCCAAGCGAAGCTTGATCCGTCTCTCGGTTCAAAAGAATTATGGAATAATTTGAGAAACCTTGGTGTTAAAGAAGACAAAAATGAAAACAAATGCCCTTTTAGTGCTCAGTCTATGTCTAATGTCTTGATCCCACCTTCTTCCGGTTCATGTATCCCTCATGATTTGTTTAATGTTTCTGGTGATGGTAATACCCTCTCATTTGTCTGCATTAGTCCTTACGTGTTACTTTTCTCTGTGAAGTTGGTTAAATCAAATTATATTGGTTAAATCAAAATATTTCACCAAAGTTCTTAAAGCCTTTACTCCCTATCATAATCAACCATCTTTTTCATGTAATTAATTTCTGTATTTATAGTGCTCAGTTTCCTGATGCATAAAAAAAGCTAGTATAATACCAGTCCCTAAAAAAGCTAATCCTTCTAATTTCAGGCCTATCAGTATTTTATGTTTTTTTATGTAAAGTGTTTGAAAAAATTATTCATGACCAAATCCAAGACTATTTAACTGAAAACAACTTACTGTCTGAATGGCAATCTGGGTTTCGAAGCAAGTATAGCTGTGAGTCTGCGGTAGTTAAAGTTACTTCGGATTTTAGATTTGCACTCGATTCTGGTAAATTCGGTGTCATGGTGTTACTAGATTTTTCCAAGCCATTCGACTGTATTGACATGGGTACATGTAATCCTACTATAATCAACGCGGGTATACCGCAGGGTTCAGCCTTGGGTCCGCTTTTATTTTCCTTATTTATCAATGACGTTCCCAACGTAATTAAAAACAGCCAAATTCATCTGTATGCTGATGATGTTGCAATATACATCTTTCGTTCAGTTGGTCTGATGGAGGATTGTATATGGCGTTTTTCTTTTTTATCTCTGAGCAGATCTCTGAGCAGATATCCCCGATTTAATTTTGAAATAAACTTAAGCGCAGAACTGTCATACACATATTATTATAATTGTTTTTATTAAAACTTATTTACCATCAAATCCAAAGCTTTCGTTTTCCGAAATCATTTTTGTTTTTAATTGGGTTTACTTTAGTGATTATTGTTAAAATTATGAGTAAAGTTAGCCGAGCCCAGCACTTTGCTCCATTTGATCGGTCATTTTATTCTGAGCTAATGGTTCATGCCCCGATTTAGCTCCGATTTAAAAAAGAAACACGAGTTGAGAGATTAAATGCGTCTGAGCTAAAAAAGAAACACAGATCTTTTCTTGACAGCTGAGTTCTTTACTCGGAGCTAAAAAAGAAAAACGCCAATAGTAAGATTAATTGAAGATCTAAGTTATGTTCTCAATTGGTCGATCAACAATGAAATGAAACTAAACCCTGCTAAATCTGTCTCCATGCTATGTTCTAGGGATCAATTAAGTCTTGAAGAATTTCCTCCGGTAATTCTTGACAATGAAAGAATTGTGTATGTGAAAGATGTGAAATATCTAGGATATAAAATAAACAGTAATTTAAGCTGCTGTGGAGCAATCTCAGATACAGTTAGGAAATTTTATTTTGGTCTCCGATCTTTAAGATCTTCCTCTGAGTTATTTTCTTGTGATATGAAATCATACCTTATAAAATCGTTGATTTTGCCATATTTTATTTGTAATTGTTCGGTCTATCCCATTCTTGATTGGCTATGTAAGCGTAAACTCTATGTTGCTTTTAATGACTGCATTCGTTTTATATATGATATTCAGAGACATACCAGTGTCTCACAGATACAGACTTATTTTAAGGTTCCATAATATCATCCACAATAGATGTCCTGCTTATTTAAGTGAATCGCTTCAGTTTACCAATTCTCAACGAGGATTGAAACTAATTGTACCGCGTTTTTCACACATCATTGCAGAACGCTCCTTCTATGTATCTGCAGTTCGTTTGTGGAATTCACTTCCGAACGAGCTGCAGAGTATAACCTCACCTATCACTTTTAAGAGGAAACTATATTTGCACTTTTCTGGTCTTTTAGTACTATTGTTTTTGGTTTTCATTTTTGAGTACTATTTTTCTACTTACTAAAGTTAATTTCTTTAATTTTTGTTTCATTTTTATATTGCGAAATAAATAAATTACTATATTTACTTCCCTTGAAAACATATTATATTACATTTTACTCTTATTTTTGTACATGATGTGTATAATTAAATCTAAATTTAATTAAATTCATTATTGAAACATTTTGTAAATTTTATTCTAGATACTCTATAAGATTCATATCTTAATGTGTCATTGTTAACCTTATATTTTGTTGAAATAAATTGAAATTGAAATTGAATAGTATAAAATATCTTTTTTAAATAAAATTAATCTTCGGAAAATGAGTTTGGCAAGGCTTATTCAAAAAAAGCACCACCCAATTATGGCCTCTAAAAGGTGTAAAACGAAATACGGTGAATAGATATTACTAGAACTGCGAAAAACTGTACAACGCTCAACTTAACGATGAAGACGTTCAGAATTTCGAGAGTAGTCGAACCATATGGGGAGGTTTCCTTTCTTGGATTTCCACTTAAGCCGCAGGATCTACATGAAGCACAACTACAACAACACCAATGGTCAAACATTTTTACTTAAATAAAGTGAAATTAAGCAAGCAAATTTATGATGTGTTTTTATTTATTGAAAATTAAGATGTGTTTTTTTCTTTAGGTATTGATTTCAGCGTTTTTCAATATTGAGCAATGTGGATTTGATCTAAATAATCGCAAAATTGATTTTCATCATTGGGAGTTCATTTGATTTAAATGGTAGTGTATCTAAGAATGAAATGTTGTCGATTTTCATTACATATACAAGTGTTGTGTATTTTATTCTAAAGGCGGTATATTAGCATATATTATACGACTAATGCTGTCATATAAATGTTGCAAAATATTGTATGTATCACAAGCAGTGCTGACGTACGATGATTTTGAGAAAACTGGAGATTTCCTGTTCAATGAGCAGAAAAAACACGAGATTACAGTTTACATAAAACCTCATATTGCATTTAATTGAACTCAAATTCCTAAGTGAACCTTCAGTACCCAGTATTATCAATAGGGCCCTTTCAATCGTTTTATTGAAAATTACTTACAATCAAATATCATTGATTTTTGTACCAAGTTTTCGTCTGAATTGAATATGCTCTGAGTTTTCCAAAAATTCGAACGTTCGATTCTCCAACCTTAACTTGGGGTAAAATGATCAAAAAAATAAGATCTCGATTTGGTCTAATCAGACTAGAAATAATTTTTTATATTTTTTTTAGTCCAAATTCCAGATCAGTTATGAAGTGCAATATTTCACAAACTGTCAGGCACACTTAAAAACAAGGATGAACTTGAGGAAGAACTGGTCCAGTTATGTTCTATAGTAACATTGTTTTATAGAGTTGAAGATAACGCATAATGTGTTAAGAAGTTACATACATTTTAGGAACCTTGTAATAAGTCATAAATTGTTTTATTAAGAAGCTTATAATTGTAATAGTAAAACGATCAGAAAAAACAGGAGAATTGAGGAAAAAATGTTGTTGAAACAGGAGACAGTAGATTTAATTTTTTTTGAGCGAAAAATAAGTAGTCCACTGTCGCAAAAGTAGAAACGGCAGCACTGATAACAAGTGGTATTAGACTTTGCCATACAAATATTGGACATTTTTATGACCGAAAGCGTTGTCATATAAATGTTGATTATATATATGTCAAAGCTAAAATTATATAAGGAGAGGGCATGTGAGGTCGGCCACCTCTAGTAGTCGGCAACTTCGTTGTAAAGTGCAAGTTATTACCTAAAGTTTTTGTGTAATCTCCCGGCAAAATATATTTTCCGAAATGCTTTCAATTTTTCTTCTAAGGTGCAAAAATTCATACCATTGTAGCTACCGGTTTTCTTGCAAAAAATGCATGTTTGGCTAAAGTTTTCGCTTTCGTTTGAAATGTGCCTTTTTGGATAAAAAGAAAATAGTGGAGGTGATTTTTAAAAAGAGCTATGATCGCCAAGCAATTGAATGCATGGACGAATTTTGTGATTGTTTTTTATTTACTTAAAGCTTATATTTGTTGTTTTTGGCTTTAAAACTTTAAAAATAATGTTGATTAATAATTTACAAGGTGGACCGGGTTTAAGAGGCAATTTTTTTCAATTCTCCCGAGCTCGGTAAAAACGGTCCAAACTTAAAATGTTAAAATTTCAATAACCCACTCTAAAATGGAAGACTTGCTACTATGAGTTCTTCAAACATCTTCGAAGTTGTCAATACAAACGACAGTGATGAAGTGGTTCCTGGAGCTAAAATAGTATTTATTAAAAACAGGTGCCTCGAAGACGTTTTGGGAGACCCTTCATGTATTTTGATAATGTCAACGAAACATCCTTCTACCTGTTTTCGAAATCAGGCATTTGCTTAGTTCCCAAATGATACAAGAAATTGCATAATGATTCATTAGGAAACCATTAGAAGGCTAACTACTCTGTATTCAGTGCAAATGAAAGTATTTGGTACAAATAGTGTTCCTTCCTCTGGCGACATCGTCACTCTGTTAAAACTATGCCCGGCAAGTAGGTTTTAGGTAGGTCGAAAAATGGCCAGGCAAGATGCGATCGAAAACGGCTTTATTATTATTAAATTAATATCAAAGGGCCAATAATGTTTCGGGTAGGTGATTTTAGCAGTAATAATTTCATTATTTTGTATACGCGCCGTCCAAACATTGACCGCCCACATTACATTACTATTGCCTTGAAGCATCGAACGAAGACCGTATCATCGCGATCCCAATGTTCGGCTTCAGGATACAATCGTCGCTGTTGCATCGGCAATACAGGCAAATCCAAGTATTTCGACTCGAAACTTATCGGGCCAAATTGGAGTTAGCAGACGGTCATTACAACGGATACTTCATGATGACTTAAACTTGTTTCCGTACAAAGTCTAAATTACAAGCAAGTTAAGCCCTCAGGATTTGCTGTTCGCCTGGAATTTTGCCGAAAAATGATTGCAATGGCCGAAGAAGACAACACATTGATAAATTATTTATGCATGCCCCCTTTTGGGGCAAGCAAAATTGCCGTATATGGAGTGAATCTAATCCAGAAATGCTCCATGAGACGGAACGGCATCCAGAAAGAGTCACTGTGTGGTGCGCAGTTTCATCAAGGTGTATTGTCGGGCCATACTTCTTTGAAGAAAACGGTGTAACACAAACTGTCAATGGGGACCGTTATTTAAAGATGTTGAAGAAGTTTTTTTTACACGGAACGTTGCCGAAGACGTATCCCTTTCAGAAGGATTTAGTTTCAACAAGATGGAGCAAGTGCACACGTAGCCACACAAGTTATTGCGGAGCTCCAAAGAAAATTCCCAAACAAATTGATATCCAGAAACTGCACTTTCAGCTGGACCCTAAGGTCACCTGACCTGACTGCACCAGACTTTTTTATGGGGTTATGTCAAGCAGGAAGTGTACAAAATGAGACCCAGGAATTTGACTGAATTGAGGCAGTCAATTAAGACAATAATTGAGGCGATCCCAATTTCAACCCTTCAGGCCGCAATGAACAATTTTCTGATCAGGGGGTCAATTCCCGATCTGTGAAGATGTGAAATGATACATTTTATCACGCTCTCACGTCTAATTCGATTCTCGATTCGTGAAAAAGTGAAGTTAAATGCCAAACATTTTTCATATGATAATTTTTTTATCACAGTCAATTGTTTTGTGAAGAAAATGTTTCTAATCGAATATTAAGAAGAAAAACAGGATTTGGCACATGACAAGTAAGCAACAATTATATTTATACACAAATTTATTTTGGTTATAAGTTATATTTGTGTTTATTCGACTAAATAACGAAATTGTTAAATCAACAGATTGACAACAGCCGACGCGACGGTGCTCATTCCCGCGACAGATCGTTGGAAACTACCCATTGCAAAAAAATGCAGAGCACTTTGCCATATTTAAATGGCTTTGAAGCGCACTTAAAAGTTGAGTGTTTTTCAAGAATGCTCTCAATTCACGTATTAAATCCATTCATAAATGTTTTGGGAATCTATAAAGTTCAATAAAGTGCTCCTAGTTGTAACTTCGAATAGATTCTGCCCATCTCGAATGGAAAGCCTCAATATCCTCACATGAAAAAATAATAAATCTTACTCAAAACAGAGATACTATTGAATATAATTTAAAACCCACAATTGTTCAGTACGACGTCTTTTATTAATTTATTAAACGAATTGGTATTCCGGACATTATTCTTAAGCAAATTTAAAAACTGAAATGAAATATTTACCTTTTCCAACAAAAAATCTAATCAGAAATGACAGAATTTATCATTTAGTACTTTTTAGTACAAACTTTATCACAATGAGTTCTAGAATCGCATTAAGCGTGTGCGTGAAGTTGGAAAATGATAAACCTCTGTGAAAACTGAAATGATATTTTTTTTATCACTTCATAACTTCAACGATCGGGAATTGACCCCCAGGTGCCGCATATGCGTGGATGAGCGTGGAGGCGTGCGCCATCGTGTATTAAATGCGAGTACTAAAATGATTTCGGAATACCTACAATGTCACTCGTCTTAAACTGACAATGTCATAATTTCTTTATTTATTTACATTTCAGACAATTTTCCTTTCAAAAATAAAAGTCCAAGGTGTATAAATAAATAAATTTAAACAAAAATAGTAAGCGACTTTCGCGTTTTCTTTTTCCTTGTGACCAGCGACCATGAAGTTATAGTTCACTACCTATGCCTTTAACTGTCTTCGCTATTTTTGTAAATTTAATCTGGAGAATGAATGCTTCCTGGTGCTTTCTACGGTGGAATGAATAGTTTCTTGATTCTCTTTCGTTTAAATGCAATTGTTTAAATTATTTTTAAGTCATTAGCAATTCAATGCATTTTCCAAGGACTTTTATCCTTAGGAGATTCGATCATCTGTGGTAGTGGTGGTTGGCAAAATGCCGAAGCTTCTTGAACACCATCATAGATACACCATTTCTGGGCAGTCAATGTCCGATCATAATAATACGCGGAACTAAACCGTTACACATTCCCATGAATCCAAGACTCGATCGAAGACAGTTGAACCCTTGGGTTGGTTGAGATTCGATCGGCTGAAAGACACATTATTTTCACTATTTATATTAAAGATTAGAAATTTGTTTCTCTTAGTCGATAAAACTTGTAATAAATATAAAATATCGAAAAAAAATGTTCAGCTAGAACAGTCAAAATCAACAAATCAGCTGGCTGTCACTCATTTTCGAAAACAGTTTGAGTGTGCCTAGTGAGAAGAGAACTGTTCTCATTTTCGGACTTCGAAAGCAAGCTATGAGTGCTTGGTGAATAGCATAAATATTTTCTAAGTTATGAACTTCATTAACTTAAGAGCCACTTAATAGCGGTTTGTCTTAGTGCAATATCAAATTATAGGAGTCATTATATACATATATATTTAAGTTTTATGACATATAGTCATATAAAAATCCCTAATTTTTATATATTTCATACTTGCCATATAAAGTAATGTTTTTTTTATTTTTTGCATATGCATGATTTCGTCGATATCGATAATTACCAATGAATAGATATGTAGTTCTTTAATAAATTGAGTTTGTAAAGCAAATTTCGGTATTTATCAATAATCAAATTGATAACTGACAATCGCAATAAGGACCCTTTTTTGGTGGGTACCTATCTAAGAATTATTTTAAAAACATGGAAAACCAAGAAGTTGTTAAGTAAATCCGCTGGTGTCGTGATATGCCTTCGATGTATCGATCTCAAGTATTGAGGAAAATTCCAGCGATTAGAAAGCAAAAAAAAAACATTTAAGAAAGAATTGAAGAGCTTAATAAAAATACCTGATGTACTACACTACGCATTAGGCACCAACAAATGTTGAACTTTTAAAGAAATGTCTCATGAACGATTTATGGGTGGTTGTGAGATGAGAACGAATAGGAGAGAGATTTAGAACTATCCGAAGTTGTATCCTATCTAAATAGGTTTGTTCGCTGAGGAGTGAAGTTGCTCTTAAACATTTTTTTTTTTTGAAAAACCTTGGTGCTTGGTGAGCAAATACTGTATGTGTTGTGACCTTTGGTTGCGCTGAAGTAAATCTAGGTTTTAGTGTGTTGCGACTTGAGGTAACGAATTAGTTGTTAAAGTCACATGAAATCTGAAGAATTAGTGTTGTTTTGGATTCGCCTTATGTATGCACTTTTAAAATTGAAAATTAAAGATCACGAAAATTTAATTTAACAAACACAAATAGTGATGGTACACGTAGGAAAAATCCCTACACGTAAGGACTTTTTTCATGAAAAACACCCCTTAGGGAGAATAGTACAGATTTTGGAAATATCAGAACTTGTTAGAAAACGTATAAAAATATGTAAATACTATTGAGAATTCCTTTATATGTACTACGTTTATTAAACTATTAAATGAAAATTACATCAAAACACAATTTTGTATTTACTTAACGTAGGGATAAAATTCATCAAGTAGGGATTTTTTGTGTATACGGTAGGAAATTTCCTTTTTTTCATGTTCCATCAGTAAACAGAAATAAAAAGCTTTGAAGTTGTGGATTGTACATAAAGCACAATTAGCACGCATAAAGCGAGCTAAAGCACATTCACAGAGGAATTAAATTTAAATATATTTTATGCTTTAATTTTAATTAGAAGACATACTTGCTTTTCAGCAACACAAACATTAATAGCCTTTGGGTGTTTTTGTAGAACCGAAAAGTTGTCAACAATACCTCGGTCAGCCTTGAGTTATGTTAATATAAATGTTACATTAACTGTTTGCCTTTGATGGATATGGTTAACCAAAATCAATTCAAAATGATCTCTTGAAATGTGCGAACTTTTTCTTGTCTTTTCTTTTCTTTTCTTTTCTTTTCTTTTCTTTTCTTTTCTTTTCTTTTTTCTTTGCTTTTCTTTTCTTTTCTGCTCTTTTCTTTTCTTTTCTTTTCTTTTCTTTTCTTTTAACCAAGCGTTCATGGACCAAAACTCTTCTAGCATTCCGTTTCCTCCAGTTTAAATAATATTTTGAGAAAGCTACAATAATATGCACCATTTTAATTAATATAAATCGCCTCAATAAAATATGTATGTACATATGTATGCAATACACATATGTATGCAATACACACATGCTTGTCAAATAATTTTGTTTGTTTAAATTTGTATTTAAAAGCCAGTGTAATAGGTATATGTTGTCAGATATATATGGCGATCTCACTTATGCCGGACTTACACGAGTGACAAATTGCATTATTTCGTCCATTTTATTGACATTACTGACAAAATCGTGTTAATGGTTTGAAAATTTTTCATTATTTTCGTCATTAAAAAAATTGCAGTTTAGACTGGCATTAAATACTGCCATTATAATGGAGTAATGTAAGTCCAGAATGATGCCATTAGGAAAATTATGGCACACCGCGAGGAGGAATGAACTTGCGCATTCTTTAATGGCAGATTTCGATTATCAATAAAACAGTCATTATTTGACCCCGTGTAAATGCTTATCATTATTAATTGGATTTTACCATTACTTTGCCAGTTTAATGGCATGAATTAATGGCAATTTGTCACTCGTGTAAATCCGGCATTATATGATAAGCTTTTTATATATTATATGCTAGTGTAATACCGCTTTTACATTAGTTTTTATGTGAGCTTACGAACTTCACTAGTAATTGGGTTGTATTCTACTATGCTATCAGGCAAGATTAAGTAATGCAAAGACGTCTGTGGTGGTACATATGTAAGTGTTTTGACTTCTAGTTAAACACGTATAGGTCCGCTTTTAATAGTCTCGATTTAGTGAGAACAATCTATGACAATAATTGGTGCATCGTCCTTAAATTCGTGTTTGGATAGAAGTGGTGAAGGTTTTCTACGGTAATATGATTTTGTGTAAATTTCATAGAGAACAGCACATCTTTCTTTTCTAAATTAGACATTTAAATCCTCATAAGTGTGAGCTTCAAAATTAAGGCATACTTTTATATTACTCATACTTATGAGTTAAAGTGACATGACGTGGGGGACTCTTCCATTGCAGTTTAAACATTTTAAGTCCTACTTCATCAGTTGGTGAAATAATTCAATTTTCATCACTTCTTGTTCGAATTAAGACTAATTCATGTCTTGCATTTGTAATTATCTTTTATTATAACCGTCAGCAAAACCCATACGAATTTTCAGAGGGCCACAAAACTTAAATACTTCGGAAGAGAGTGAAATAATATCTTTTCTAGTCCATGAAGCATTTTGTAAGCTCTTACTTTCATTTAAAGAAATATAAATTTTTAGTGTAGTTGATATTCCAACATTCTTATTTTTTCAATGACAACTCCTCTAAGTGCATAATAAATTTCTTCAAAGTGGAAAGCCACAGCGTTATTACATAGTCTTGCAGTTGGGAAAACGGTCAAATCTTCTTTTGTGAGACTTCCCTCAATATAAAGAAAACTTTCACTAGAAAAAGTACAAAGATCTTGTCGGTGTATGGTAATATGTATTTCATCACTATAATTAAATGATTGCAGGAATGGTAAATAACTATTATATTAAAATTTGATATGCTATTATCAAAGCTAGTTATATACAATATATCATTCATCTCTGAAGTTTTAAAATAAATCCGAATGATTGCAGGTAAGCTATATTTTCATCAGATAGTCTAAGTCTCCGACTAACTTTTCTCTGAGACGGTTGTAGATTAATTTCCAAAATGTCTAAGATTTGTGCTAATTGCAATCTAGCTATAAAAAGATCTAAAAGTGTGGTTTTTTCTGCGGTCGTCATTTCCATAAAAACTGTATTGAATTATCCGATGATATTCATAAATCATTAATTAATCGAAATTTATTTTGGAAATGCAATTCTTGTGTAAATATAAACCTCTCTACATTCATTAATAATTTTCATGACCTTTCTTTGAGTGTTAGAGAGATTAAAAATGATCTAAGTGCTCTTTAATCAATATTCGCAAGTAATTCACCACCGCGAAAAACTGCAACAAAATTCCTAAATCCACGGAAAGAGACAATGACTCATCTTCTCTCACCGCATATAATATTGAACCAACAAAAAAAGATCTTCCGCCTACCCCCCTTAATATACCTGATAAGCCTGCAATAGTTGAGAGCGATACAAAATTATCTGCTTCAGCATCTCAAATTAATTCTATCTCGTTAAAACAATCTAGTGTAATAAATCAAAATTCTGAATGGACTGAAGTTCAATCTAAAAAAAAGTATTCAAACTCAACTAACATTAAAAAAATAATTGGCACCGACTCTTCGGCTACTCTCTGTGCTCTCCCTGATTATACGTGGATTCACTTGTCAAAGTTTAACAAAATCACTAAGCCTGAAGATATTATCAATCACATTTCTCAAAAAACTAATATTTCACCAAACCATTTTAAATGTTATGCGTTAGTTAAAAAAGATACTGATTTATCCAATCTGAAATTCATTACAATTAAACTAAGCATTCCGGCCTCCAAATATTCAATCATCAGGGATTCGTGTAAATGGCCGTGCTTTGTTCAAATAAAGAAATTTGTGCCGCGAGAAAGCAGCAATAACAATAACAGCAAAAATAAAGAATTGTCTCTTCACAAATCTGCATCCCAGTCCACTACAACGTCATCATCATCATCATCATTATCATCATCACAGCCAACAGCACCACCACCACCGCCACCACAGCCATCAACCACAATATCACAGTCATTACCATTATTAACTCCTACACCGACACAACAACAATTACAACAGCCAGCAGCGGTCAATTGACAATCAACATCATCATCCCCCTATTCTCCTATTGTTTCTTGCTCTTACGGACACACAAATAAACGATCTAATATCTTTGGTTATCATCAAAACGTAGGTGGAATGCGCACAAAAATGCAACAAATGTTCTTGTCATTGTCTTCAGCTTATGTCGATTTCGTTTCAACAAAAACATCGACTTGCCGTCGATCCGCCGTCAATTTTTTTCTGAAAATCAAATTCGTTTCAAATTAAAACCATTATTTTTCTGGAAAAACAGATCCGTGTTGAATCTCTTTTTGGAGACGGATTCAAAACGGATTTGTGCACAGATTCGTACACACACTACAATATTTGTTTTGACGTTTCTCAATTGTTGTGTTGTGAATTAATTTTTATTTTGTGGCAGTGTACAGAAAAAGTAAATTAATATATTAAAAAATTAAAAAAATTGTTAAAAACTTCTTAGAAACAAATATTAAAAAAGTGCAAGTGGGTTTAGGAACTCCCCCGCATCGGAATCGGGAAATTAAAACGAAATAATGATGTTTTAACGAATTGAATATTTGTTTTTTTTTTAGAGCTGCCAAGCAACACACACAGTTCCAAAAAGAGATTCGGTCCATAATCGTTCTTTTCAAAGCCAAAAAGTATTGGTTTTAGTAGCGAATCCTAATTATTGACACGAAATCGACATCAGTTTGATTTCATTGCACTTACTGAAACCTGGCTAACAAGTAATCATAATAATGCCGAAATTTGCAACAACAACAATTATGCTCTCTTCCGCAAAGATCGGTGTTCTCAATCAACTGTTTTAGAAAGAGGTGGAGGTGTTCTCCTTGCAGTAAGCTCGTTATACTCGTGCATTGAATTAGATTTACCTTCTGCTCTTTCTCCCTGTCCATATGACATAGACCAATTCATAGTAAAAATAAACTTCGCAATTAAATATGTGGTAATTGTTATTGTATGTTATATTCCGCCTAAAAGCTCACTAGATATTTATAAGGTACATGTACAAAATTGTGAATTCTATCTATGGAAACTTAAAAAATTCGAACATATAATTATTCTTGGAGATTTAAATCTGCCTAACATTGAATGGGTATTTGATCCCGAAGAACTACATCTCTTATCATTTAATGTAAACACAGATTTTGAATGTGAAATAATCGATTCTTTTGCAAGTCATGACTTAATCCAAATTAATTATTGTAAGAATAGCTTAAATCGTGTTCTCGATCTTGTTTTTGTAGACAGAGAATTAGCTATATCTATAGATAAATTATTATGTCCTATTTTTTCTAACTCAGTTCATCACAATGCTTTAGATATTTGTTTCTCTTTTTATGATTTTATTAAATCTACAAATTGTACCAAATTGAAATTTAATTACAAAAAAGCTAATTTCGGAGGCATAGCAAGTTATATGTTGAGTATTCCGTGGCATGAGCATTTTTGCTCTCTCGATTTATTAAATTTTTATAATTTTTTTATTGATAATCTGAGAATGGCAATTGATATGCATGTTCATAAAGTCAGAATTAAAATAAATTCCAAGTCTCCTTGGTTCAATAAAAGGCTTAGTAACTTAAGCAACAGGAAAAACAAAGCTTATAAACGTCTACGCGTAGCAGAAAATGATGACAATTTAAGAAGTACTTATATTCGGTTGGAACGAGATTTCGATGTTCTAAACAAATTTTTGTTTCAAAGTTATATTTTATCAGTTGAATCTAATCTACAAAAAAAAAATAGTAAATCCTTTTGGTCTTATATCAAAAACCAAAAAAAATCTTGGTGCATTCCAAGCTGTATGAATTACATTGGTTCAACATTTTCTGATCTATCAAGTATTTGTGATTCCTTCGCAAACTATTTTGAATCTAATTACACTAGACGTAATGTAAATTCATCCTGGACAGCTGAATATTTATCTCATGAATGTAATGTAAATATCGGTTGTTTAGAGTTAAATATTTCAGAAATTGAAGAAGGTCTCTTGAGTTTAAATGCTGACATCAATCCAGGTCCAGATGAAATCCCACCGATTGTTCTTAAAAAATGTGTTGCTTCTCTTTCTAAACCGCTTTTCTTTATTTTTAAGAGCTCTCTCGAGAACGGTAAATTTATTCCTGTATGGACGAAATCATTCTTAAACCCAATTCACAAATCTGGGTCTAAACATCAAATATCCCACTACCGTCCGACTTGTAAATTGTCATGTATACCAAAACTCTTCGAGAAATTGATATATGAAAAACTGACATTTTTAGTTAAAGAATACATTTCACCGCATCAACATGGTTTTGTTGCGGGAAGATCAACAACCATCAATCTATCTATCTTTACCAATTTCATTTTAAATAATCTCGAAAATGGACATCAAATTGATGTAATTTATACCGATTTTGCAAAGGCATTTGACAGAGTAAGTCATTTTATTTTAATAAGGAAGTTGAAAAACTTTGGTTTTCATTCAAAGCTCTTGAAATGGTTGGAATCATATCTCACGGGTTGAATTCAATTTGTTTGCATTGACGAAGTTATCTCGAAACCAGTTTTGGTCTCATCTGGTGTGCCCCCTTCTTTTCCTAATTTTTATAAATGACTTACCTAGTATTTTCCTTAAATCTAGTCAACTTCTTTTCCGTGATGACCTAAAGTTATTTCGGTGCATAAAATCTATTGGTGACTGCCATCTTTTACAAGACGATATTTTAAAATTGTCCCAGTGCTGCACGAAAAACCAATTATATCTAAATGTTTCTAAATGTCAATGTTTTTCATTTTGTCGCAACTTTTCTGAAATTACTTTTGATTATATAATTGATAACGAAGTTCTTGAAAGAGTTAGGGAGAAGAAAGATCTTGGTGTAATTTTTGACCCCAAGCTGAACTTTTCGAAACACATTGAATTTAGTGTATCCAAAGCAAATTCCATGCTAGGTTTTATTAAACGTAATAGTAAGGAATTCACAGACCCTTTTGCGCTTAAATCGCTTTATACGTCTTACGTAAGACCAATCTTGGAGTACTGCTGTGTAATTTGGAACCCTTGTTATAACAGCCATTCTAAGAGAATTGAAATTGTCCAAAAAAAGTTTACACGGTTTACTATTCAGAAATTTGGCTGTAACATCGATACTCCATCGTATAATATTAGATGTCAACTTTTAGGAATTCAATCACTTGAAAACAGACGCAAAATTTATTCTGTGATGTTTATTAGTGATATTTTATCTTATCATATCAAATGCCCTTATCTGTTGTCTTTAATCGACTTATATGCTGCATCACGTCAGCTTCGAGTACGTTGTTTGTTTCGAGAAGATGAACACAGAGTTATCTATGTGAAAAATGAACCAATAACTCGTTGTGTCAAAGAAACAAACCTCATATTAAATCTTGTTGATTTTGATTTTCAATTAAGTAGATCTTCTTTGAGAAATAATTTAATAATGCATTTTCATTTTAATTGATTATTAAATTTAGATTATGATTTTAAAACAATTTTTGTTTTTCATACTTTAAATTATAGGTATTTTAAGTATTTATATTTAAATAAAGAATTATTTAATAAAATGTACACATATATTTATATTTATCTAGTAATCTAATTGTAGATTTTAAATCTCATATTGATGAAATAAATAAATAAATAAGAAACACGCATATAAAAAAAGCACTGTTATAATAAAGCATTTCTTACACCTGTGCCAAAACCGTTTGAATATACATCTTTGTGTTAAGACCTTCATTACAAGTTCCGACATTCCAAAGGAATAACAGCTGAAAATTGGAAAGGCCGCGAAAATTCTGACCACAGACAAGTGTATATACAGCTTCAATTTTCGGGGGAGGTCACTCTCAAAAAAATCGGTAACAATATAACGATGAGTATAAAGTCAAGTGAGTGTGAATTGGATTTAATTTTCAGCACAGTCAACAAAAACTAGATTTTAATATTAAAAATCAAAGAAACGTTGTAATTAAAAACAAATATTTAGTTTTCTTTAACATATGAATAAATAAAGCACTTATAGTATTTAACAACTTTTGTATGTACTTTTATGTATGTACATCCATAAACATAAAATTTTATTTTAAAAAAACAGTCTAACATTCTTAACTTAAAGGTAATTTTACTAAGCTGCTTAAGTAGCACTGTACATATATTAAGGCTTTCCAACTTTGTATATGTGAAAAATAATAACATTATAGAAAAAATATCAATAATTTAATTCAAGAAGATATATGTACAAAAATCGTTTATATGATGCCTGTTTGGTAACTAGAAATTTGTTCACCCATTTTCCAAACTTTGATTATTTTCTATGGCTTTTGGCAGCAAAATATGAAAATGAGTGCTCGAAAGAAACACACCAAGGTAGTTAAGTAGTTGGTGTAGAATTTTTTTCACCAGATATTTGTTTTTATTTAATGTCGAATTCCTTTCAACCATTTAACGTGTATTTGTTTTTTTTTTTGAATGAATGTGTGGAAAAATCGATTTTTAATGTATATTTAGCGTGTCGTTTGACAGAAATGTTTACACAAAAATTACTGCAGCCAAAGATTCATAACGATTCAGAATTCAAAAGTTGAATGAATCAGGTGGCACTGGAGAATTTGTTCGCTATATCCGGTGTTTCAATATAACTGATTTTCCATTTGTTTGATAGATAGATAGATAGATTTTATTTCGTTTTAACTTTTACAATGGTTTGTTACCGCACATTTTACATTATAGAGATTCGATACCATATTCATATCTTTCAACTAAAACATTATTTTTTAAGGGTTCTATAAGTAATTTTGAATTTAAACATTATATTTGGAGGAAACACGATAAAACCTCCATTAGAAAAAAAAAAAAAAAAATTTTAAGATATACATAATGTATATTACTAAAGATAACTTAATACTAATGACTAGAAGAAATGCATAAAACATGCGTTCAATATTAAATAAATTAGATACATTCAATAAATATATACAAAAAATATAATATAATAAGTTTAGATAAATTAACAGTACAAATTTAATTAAATTAAATTAACATACAAAAACATAAATAAATAAGGAAATAAATAAATTAATAGTAGATAAATAAATAAATTAACAAAACGGAAGAAATAAATAAGTAAATTAATTAAATAATAAATAAATACATAAATAAATAAATAAATAAATAAATAAACAAAGAAATAAATAAATTTATAAATAAATAAATACAAAACATGAACACAGAATTTAATAAATAAATAATCACAAAGTTAGATAGTATATGAACAAATGTAATTAACAGTAAATAAAAAAAAAAAAAAAAAAAAAAAAATCATCATGAATCAATATAAAATAATTTTTATGATCATATTAAGATCGATTAGCTAGTTGGCTTACGAGAATATTCTCAGCAAAATCAAGGCGATTTAAAAATGAAGTATTTAATTTTTGAATTCTTTCCGAAATCAATTCAACATTCGCTCTCGCGTGGAGATCAGAAGTCGAGTGATGCCAAGGAAGATCTAGCATCATTTTAAGGATTCTATTTTGAGAAACTTGCAACTTTTGCATGTGACATTTAGCCACATTATTCCAAACGGGACAGCCATACAACAGAATTGCCTGAAAAACAACTTTATGAATAAGTATTTTGTTTTCGTTTGATAGTAATGATTTTCTATTGATGAAAGGAAAAAGCATTCTTATAGCAATGTTGACTTTTCTTATAGTTTGTGTTATATGGTAGTTGAATGTTAATTTGGAGTCAAGGTGAATTCCAAGATATTTAACTTGACGTTCCCAAGAAACTGTTTTTCCAAGGATGCGTAATTGATTGCTTGGGAGATAACAAGCTTTTCTTTTCCGTGTGAAAAAGATGGCTTGCATCTTATCAGCATTTAATTTGATTTTCCATTGGTTGTAATATTGTTCCAAAATTGTAATCGCATTATTTAAGTTCGTCTCAATATTAAGACTAAGCTTATGCGAAGACAATATGGCTGTGTCGTCAGCAAACATTGCTGCTTCACAATCAGTTATTTTGGGAAAGTCAGCTGTATATAAATTATATAAAATCGGGCCTAGGACTGAACCTTGAGGTACACCATAATTAAAACATACTAAATCGGAGACACCACTACTGACGTGAACTTTAAAACATCTATTGGACAGGAAACTTTGTACAATTTTACACAGGTAAGTTGGAAAATTGAAAGACAACATTTTATATATAATACCATTGTGCCAGACAGAATCAAAGGCTTTTTCTATATCTAATAAGATCATTCCTGTGGATCTTCCTTCAACACGGTTTCTTTTAACATGATTAGATATTCGGAGCACTTGATGTGAAGTGCTGTGAAATCTTCTAAAACCGAATTGCTCGTCTGGGTATAAACAATTCTCAGTTATAGTTTTAAGCATTTTTGCTTTTATTATTTTTTCGTAAACTTTACTGATATTGCTTAGCAAACTGATAGGCCTATAACTTTCAAGTCTTACTGAAGGCTTGCCCGCTTTTAAAATTGGCACAACCTTAGCCATTTTCCAGGCATCAGGAAAGTATTGTATTTTAATACATGCGTTTATTACAAAAGTAAGATACAAAATTCCAATTTTAGGTAATTTTTTTAAATAAATGTTCCTTATTTGGTCGAGACCACCCGTTTTCCTTACCTTTAAATTACAAACAATTTCCGCAACATCCTCTTGCGATATGAAACTATCACCAGTTACTTCAACAGTCATCTGGCTTAAATTTTCTACTCTACAATTAACTAAATGATTTGTTGCAATATTACCAAGGTTTTGTGAAACATGATGATTTTTAGAGAAGTTAAGTGCAAGTGCATTTGCTTTCTCAACATCAGTAAAGAATGTGTTTCTTTCGGTTTTAAGAAATGGAACCTGTCTGTGTTTGTTCTTTATAATTTTAACTATATTCCAAAATGGTTTTGCATTTTTTTCCAGAATTCGTAATTTATTGTTCCAATCATTATTTCTTTTGATTGACAATTCTTTAGAAATAAGGTTATTAAGAAATGATACATTTTCTCTAAACTCAGGTTGACGGTATCTTTGCCAATTTTTTCTTTGAATGTTTCTATTCTTAATAAGTTCCAAGATATGTGGCGGAAGGGATGAGGAATAGTTTTTATTTACAACTTTTGGGATGCTTTCATCAGCGGAACGTATGATGTCTTGGGTAAAGTTATAAACAATATTATCAACGTCATCCTTCCCTGAAACTACTGCTAAGTCAGTATTAATATGTTGAAGCTTTGTTTTAATATTTGATCGAAAACGTGACCAGTTAGCATTTTTTAAGTCTTGGTAATATTGTAATTTTTTTTCTCCTGAACAAAGAAGACGACACATTACAGGATTATGATCGGAGCTAAGCTCATTTAAGGTAATTGGAGAAGTTAGCTGACTAGAAACATTAGTAACAAAAATGTCAAGGACAGACGGACACCCACGAGAACTTGCAGGAAAATAAGTAGGACTAGGAGGAAACAAAATAGTTACAGGCAAAGTTACAGACAGATAAGACAAAACGTTTCCGTAGGCATTTGCCCTATTACAACCCCAGTCTCTATGCTTGCAGTTTAAATCTCCTCCAATCAAAAAGTCACCACTGATTGCGAAAAGTTTTCTCAAGTCATGATTCAAACATAATCTCTTGTGGATAGATGATGAACCTCCTGGAAAATAAACACAATATATTTTAATTGTCCTAAGATTTCTTAATTTGATCTCAATTCCAATATTTTCTATCAATCGAGTTCGTATAGCCGGCAAGAGCGAATGTTGAACTGACTTTCGGATAAGAATTGCAACTCCGCCACCTTGGCTTTCAACTCTATCAACTCTATAACACTTATAATCCGGTGTGGATAAATTCAAATCATTGTCAAGCCAAGTTTCTGTTATCAAAGCTATGTCAATATCATAGTTATTTAAGAAAGAGAAAAACTCTAAACATTTGTTACGAATACTTTTAGCATTCCATGTTATAATTTTTAAATTACTATCTACCATATTACTTATCATGACTATACAAAAACTTAGTTGCTAAATGTGCGATAACATTAAATTGATCTAACTTTGTCTTACAAGTTGAAAGTTTCGTAATCATTTCCATAGCTAAGGAATTTAGTTCTTCGATGGAAAAAAGCTTTTCATTATTGTTTGCATCGGCATGGAAGCTGTTGACATTTGGAGCGGGAGAATGATCTTCCAATGCATTTAATCGTTGAGTATTATTTACATTAATATTCTGCATATGAACAGGGTTTCGACGGTGAGGTTGTGGGAGTGACGGAAAGTCTACCATAGAAGAGAAAGAAATTTGTCTCTGAGAGGCAGGATAAACAGTAGCAGCAGCAGCAGCTTGCGATGCTGTTGGTGATCGCACAGTCTGTGCTGTGTAAATAGTTCTTGCTCTGGGTTGCGAGGCGAATGTTCTCTTCGTTGATTTATTTTTTATTTCTAGGTATTTAGCTCTATTGCCACACGTGACATCAGTAGCTTTATGGTTTTCATTGCAATTTGCACATTTGTACATTGAAACATTGTCACATTCGGCAGTTTTATGTGCACCAGCACAGTTGGCACAATACGTTTTAATATGGCAGTTCCTCTCGCCGTGGCCAAACATTTGGCAATTGTGACATTGTGTCAATTTGCCTTTTATTTTTCGTTGATAACTCCATTTGTTTGATTTTTCTTAAAAAGTGAACAAACTTCTTTATTTTAGCAAAACTTTTATTACCTGGGGTGGCCGTGGCGCGATAGTTGTGTATTCGCCTGCCAACCTCATGGTCACAGGTTCGATCCCTGCCGTAGCATATGTCCTTTTATTTTTCCATTAAAAACCAATTCTAAAAATAAATGTCATACAATGAGTTGCTGGTTTACTCATTATATGCTGTTTAGACATAGTACTAACAACATGCGATTGAGTAAAACTAATATACCGATAAGATATGACAATGAAAACAAACTAATGCGAATTATAAGGGACTTAGATAAATAAGACACGTAAACTCTCCGCATTAGTTCACCCGCCATCCGTGGAGATAAAATCTGAGACAACAACCACCTGCAGTCTTAGAATATCGCGCCACACATCTTTCCTATCCTTCTTTCTCTTCCTTAACCTCACGCCCGCGCTGTGTTGAAACAGTATAATAAAAGTATAGTATAATCCATTGAGCGCGTGTAGATTATATAAAAAAAAACACATAGTACATTTTATACGGGTGCCTGTTGTTTCGTCTTTTTTTTTTTTTTTTTTTTTTTAATTTAACTATATGCCTGTAAGACCTAAGGTCTTTTAAATGCAGCCTGAATTGCACGACACTAGTTTGGCACAGTGGATTTGAGAACCAGGTATTGACTGTCTCATGTTAACCCATGGGCGGCCTCCAATTAAAATTGGAGGTATAGAAAAGAATGCGCCTAGCGTTCACTTCGCATTTCGTTGTTTCCCCCTTTCTTACATCGATTTCTGTTTACTTAGTTAATATTTACTTCGTTTCTGTATCACTTTGTTTTTGAATCATTTCGCTCTACGATCACTTCCCATTTATATCTTTCCCTTTTTACTCATTTTGCAATTCCGTTAAAATTACAATGATTTATTTAGGTCAAGGTTAACTCGCCAACGGTTAAGTTCGCATTTTGTTTGTTTTTAGAATCTATTATCTTAGCGTGGGTTTATTTTGTCTTCAGTGTGATTATAACCGTGCGCGAGAAGCTTACGACTAAACAAATTATTAGAAAGTTTGAAATTGAATAAAAACAATATTTGTAGTTTAAGATCCCTCTTATTCCAAATTCCCGGTCTATTAAAATCCTGCTTTTTAAAATCCCGTTTAATCCCGCTTAGTCTGTTTTGTATTTTGATAAATATTACACCAAAAACTTTGTATACACCCAAATTTGACCCCACCCCAAATCCTATAATATGCCCAAGCAGGGGGGTTGCGATGTCCTTTTTGCATTTTGTATTGATTTCAAAAGCGGTAATTTTTTTTTGTATGTAAATAGACCAAGGACATTAAAATTCGCGTGAATTTTAATGTCCTTGGTCTCTTTACATGCAAAAACAAAATAAAGACGAAAAGAACGTTAGCGAAGTAATCGAAATCGAAATGAACAAAAAATTAAATAATCGAAAAACTAAATTATAAAAACCGGAATGAACTTAAGACGAACTAAGTAAAAGACGTAACGATTTTTTTTCAAAATAAATGTAAATAAAGTAACTGAAAAACATTTTGATTAAAATGCTGAATCAACGAAATGCGAAACGACTAAAACGAAATACTACAAAAACGATATAAAAAAACGAAACAAACCATACACATTTTATACTACTTCGTAGATAAATCTACGAAGTAGAGACACTGAAGCAATGACAACTAGACCATTGGCTTTAAACATTACATACATTAATACAACAGAGAGAGGCAGAGGAAGGAACAACACACAACAGAAGAAAAGCGTTGCCGGAAAAAAAATTGTAAGTGCCAATACTAACAACCGAAAGTGCCATTTAAGGCCACTAGGTGCCACCAACAAAAAAGTATAAAAATTCCGAAGATTTCATATGTAATTTTTAATTTTATTTATTGCACCTCAAAACTTAAAAAGAAATTAAAATTAATCTTACTAATATTATAAATGTGAAAGTTTGTATGATATATGGATGTTTGTTGCTCAATAACTCTGGATCTGGATGAAATTTGGTACAAAGATAGATTATGGTCTGGAATAGGTCACATACTACGTTTTACCCCGGAAAAACATATGGTTCCGTGGGATAGGTGTGTTTTAATTTTTCATAGAGCTCATTCTACAAATAGCCAACATAGCTTTTATTCACAAGGCGCATAGAAGCACACGGACTTGCATAAAATTCGATTGGTAGATGGATGAGCTACTGGATTTTCACATAGTTCATCTTTATCCAGAAAAAAATTAACGGTTCATATGGAAGAGGCTTAAATAGGAAGAAATATATACATATACTTGGGTGTATGTTCCGCTTTCACGCCTCAACGACTGAACGGCATTTTTATTATAGGTGTATAGATATCATTAGATTCCCGTGGGATAGAAAGTCCGTATACCATCGCACGTTAATCTGCTATTAAAAATGGTGTGAAAAAATGTATTGTAATTCATCAAATGAGAACGAATGGGCCGATTTGGCTCGAACTCTTTTTTAGTTATTCGTAAAATCAAGGAGAAGGTTTTTGCGAAAGAAAATTTTATGTAAACCCTCCAGAAAAGATGTAAAATTTTAAGAATCGAAAATTGATTTTTTGTATTTAATTGTGTATGCAAATGTTCCGGAATGGCTTTTCGAATGAAAAAATTGAAAATTCTTAGTGGAAATCTCGAAAAATTGTAGAAAAACTCTAACATTTTTTTCTCGATGATATAGAGATAAATTTAAAGCATGATTGAATGATTTTGGATAATGTAAAGTTGGAAAATTCGTTGTGAAGCTTGGAAAATTTCGGATAATCCTACTGATATTATAAATGTAAAATTTTGGATGGATAGATGGATGGGTGGGATGGATGGATGGTTTTTGCTCAATAACGCCAGAACGGCTGAACGGATCCTGATAAAACTTGGCACATGGACACACATATACTCGATTATCACATAGGTCAATTTTATTCCGAAAAATGGAACCTAACAGTTCCTATGCCTATATGGGAGAGGCTTATATATGAACAAAATATATACATACATGGTTGCTTGTTCCGCATTCATGCCTCAACCATTGAATGGATTTTAATGAAATTTGGTAAGCAGCTGGGAGATTAGCCATGATTTATTTTTTCCAACTTTATTTTTGTAGTTCTTACTTTTTGAATCCAATATTAAATCTTCGCTTTGTTCGCGAGCATGACCATACACGACGAACATCGAAGCCAACGAACACGACAAAATCTAAAGTTTTGGCCAACAGCAAGCGGCTCGCGAACCAGCCCACATACAAGAAGAACACAGCGAGCGCGAGCATGTTCGTCGTTTGTGCCTACATTCAACGACGGAAGGTTGTTGAATGAAATTTTGTAGGTGGATGGATGATTTCATTAGATTCCCGGGGGTCCGTAGCTTCGCACGGGTTTCTACTGGTAAACAATAAATTAATAGATAAAATAAAAAAAAACTTCATTAAACGGGGGTAAAATTCAGTTTTTTCTAAATTACTCGAAAACCATAAGGTTTTTTTTTGAAAAAAAATTTGGGTACGCATTGTAGATCATGTACAATACACATTTGTACACAAAAAACGTTCAGAACCTTTTTAGGTACAATTGATAGATTTGCAGCAAAATGGTAGAAAACATTAGAGTTTAGTATCTTTATTCCAAAAAATTAAATAATTTAATGTTTGTGAGTGGGGAAATTTTCTGTTTTTAGTTATGTTTGCAAAAACATGTTGTATTAAAAAAAAACAAGCTTTAATAGTGGCACCGGAGGGAAATACTGCCATCTTAAAAATCCTAATTTATTTTATTTGGTTCAATAACTCCCAAAAGCATTATTTCTCCTCAAAAGTATAATTCTCTACAAAATGTCATATTAACGATATCTGTACGTCAATTCGTTCATAGGTAATTTTGATAAAAATAAAGGTTTTGGAAGTTATTGAACAAAATAAAATAAATTAGGATTTTTAAGATGGCAGCATTTTCCTTCTGGCGCCACGCTTAAAATTAGTGTTTTTTTTTTAAAGAACATGTTTTTGCAAACATAACTAAAAACACAAAATTTCCCCATTCAAAAATATATATTTATTAATTCTTTTTGAAAAAATGTATTACACCCCAATGTTTTCGACCAATTTTCTCCAAATCTATCGATTGTACGATAAAAAATCTTTTAATCTTTTTTGTGTAGAATGACATGATATAGGGCACCAACAACTTTTTTCAAAGAACCTATGGGTTTCGAGTAATTTAAAAAAAAAACTGAATTTCCGCTTTCCCCATTCCAAAATTTTTTCTTCCACTCCAAATTTTAGGTACTTTTTAGAATGGACATACTTTCATTATGCATATAAAGTTTGTATAACCTGCTTCGTTTTCATGAAATTTTGTAGGCACACGTACAAACTATTTTCCTTTGCCAATAGTTTTTTGTTAAGAAATTTTCTTTCTTATATCCGTGTTTCTTATATAATAATTTTTTTTCTTATATCCGATATTTGGATATTAAAAAAACTCCGATATAAGAAATACATTTCTTGGATTTGCAGAATTTCTTATACCCATTATGTGCTGTATTTCTCCTCTTGAATTAATGAAATCCCCGTCTTGATCAACGAGCTTAAGAGGCAGTGAACTTATTTGCTTAACCCTGCGGCTCCACAAGCAATAATTTCCTTCACAAAATCGAACATGCAATGGAAATTTCCAATGCAGACCAAACATTTCATGAAATGAATTATTTTACGAAATCGATTTCAGCATTTATTTTTTACCATCTCTGTGGAAATAAATGAAGAAATAATTTGAGGTATAATGTCAGTTCGACTGACATTTATGCTTACTTAGCCTTACATGTGTATCCTGATGGGTTGAGTTGGATTTAAAGTTAAATTTAAAAATACAACAATGTAAACAAATGGGTTTTGGAGGGCAAAATGTACGAAAGTTTTCTATCTTTGTCTTGCTTGGCACTCTGATTGTCAATAAGATTCCATGAAATGATTTGCCTACTGAAAGAAGAAATAAAAACAAAAATAAAAATTGATGTGGAAGAGCAAAGATATTTTACATTTTTAGGGAGTATTATTTTATACCCTGGTTCTACCTGAGGTGAAAATTCCTGTACTGCATGAACACATGTGTTATTGACGTAAGATCCTGTAGTTATATTGCAATTATGCAATCAAAAGGAATTTGAGTTAATTGACAATTTTCAATGTCTCTAATAACGTATCGATCATTCGGGAGAACCTTATGCACTTCGTAAGGACCACGGAATTTGGGATCTGTATTTCTTATCATATCAAAATCTACTTCTGAAAATTAAATATATGGTGTGTGTGTGTTTGCATATTCTGAAGCTTTAAACTTATGGTATTCAATGCTATCAGAAGCTTTTTATCGTAAGTTTCTTATATCATGCAAAAAAGATAAGAGCGTATTCGACTCTTGTTAAAAGTTTCGACCAATTCGAATGTTGAATTGGTTCCGTAATTTTGAATAATATCGACTTAAGAACTCGATTGACACGCTCACCTTGATCATTACTCTGAGGTGATGCTGTATTTTCACATGTTCAATATTATTTTCACGTAGCTATGATTCAAAATCAAGCGATGAAAACCGAGAACCACGATCACTTATGATTCCACGAGGTCGCCTATAATATTCAAAATACGTATCTGGTCAAACACACACTTCCTTAGTACTTATTGAATTTACGGGATAAAGTTTGACATATTTTGTAAAAACATCTCCTATAACCAAATTGTGTTTTCTCTTAGAAATAATTGACGGAAGAGGGCTAAAATGATCTGCATGAAGAGTATCGAATGGAATAGGTTTTTTTTAATTTGGTGGAGAGTATGACTTGAACTATGTTGTGGCACAGAATACGTTAAACACTGAATACAATTTTGAATATACTTTTCAATTTTTTCTCCCATACCTGGGAACCAATAATGTATTTTAATTTGTTCAAGACTTTCATAACACCCATTTGACCATGTTTCCATGTGCCACTCTTATAAATTGCAATTCCATTTCTTTTGGTACATATAACAACAGATTTCCATTTTCTAATTTTCTACAAGCTAAACCATCATCAAGGACAAAATTTGGAACTTCTTCTATTTCTTACTTTTCTTGTAATTTAACTATATTTTCGTCTCTATTTTGGGTTATTTGTAATTGCATATCTACATCATCTGCATTAACAACTGTAATCATTTGTTTAACACCTTTGTGACTCTGAACGCATGTTACTAAGTATCTGCTTAAAGCATCAACATGACCCATTAACAGGCCACTTCGGTGTTGAATGGTGTAGTTATAATTCGCAAGCTCAAATGCCCAACGAGCTATTCGGGCATTTACACATTTGCGATTCAAAGTCATCGTAAGGGTGTTACAATCCGTTATAATTTTAAATGGAATACCTTCTAAATAGACACGAAACTTTCGTAGTGAGTATATTATAACTAGAGATTCTAATTCAAAACTGTAAAATCGAGATTCAGAATAAGTTGTACGGTGTTTAAAATATGCTATGGATTGAAATATATTATCTTCCTGAATTTGCATTAATATTCCTCCAAAACCCTTAGTGGCTTTCCGGTTATACAATGCTAAAACAGGTGGCGCTACTAATCTATATTTTAAGGCAGCAAATGCAGAAAGACATAATTCAACGAATACAAACTTAGCATTTGGCTTAAGAAGATTTCGTAATGGCATAGCAATATGTAAAAACGAAGGGACAAATCGACTGAAATACTGTAAATAATTCTAAACATTTTTTGTAGTTGAAAATTCGTTTTTGGAATAGGGAAATTCTTAATTCTTTCTATGTGTCCATTGTTAGGATGGATCCCTTTCTTATTGATTTCAAATCATAAAAAATCAATTTCGTTATAGCAAAATCAACACTTCCTAAATTTCAGTTCAAGTCGAAATTCAGCAAGTCGTCGAAGTAATCTTTGGAGTAGGTCTAAATGTTCTTCAATGGTTTTGGTTGCAATTGTAATATCATCCATGTATATGACAACCACACCTTCTTTGATAAATGAGTGTAATATGTTGTTAATACACCGCTGGAATACTGCTGGTGCATTTTTCAATCCAAATGTCATTTTGAAAATTCAAACTGTCCGTCTGGAGTAACAAATGCTGTATACGGAATTGAATTTTCAGAGATAAATATCCTAATCTTTCCAAACAATCATCTATATGAGATAATGGGTAACTATCTCGCGCCATAATTTTATTGAGGGGTCAAGAGTCAACACTTCTTCATATGAAAGCCTTTGAGGTGGTTAACTTACTGGTATGTAGGAAGTTAAGTGAATTTTCATGAAAAAAATGATCGATACAATTTGACAAATCAAGTATCTCAACAACGTAAGAGAATTAACATTTGTTGGAATTAGGCAAACAGTTTAAATTCTCATTCGCAGTGGAATCATGCATACAATGTAATACTTTATTTGATATTTTTATTTCATTATTGTTTGGATCATCTGAAATTTTAACAATTTTTTCTTGAATTTTATTTAAGGTTAAATCAACTATTATAAATTTAATGTTAAATGCATTCAAAAAGTCTTGACCCAATAAGAGGGGATATGGAATAACCGAATCGGGTACAACATAAATATTAATTTGTTTACTCAAATTCCGAAAGAAAACTTAAATTTTAATTTTTCCGAAGGAATATAACTTAAAATGTCGCAATCTTTGGAAACCAGAATATTAAGTCCATTGATTGGTTAAATAATTTGGAGCAGCAGATTTCCTCATTAAACTAATTGGACTCCCCAAATCAAAAAGTGAAAGGAAAGTATTACATTTGTGCTTAAAACCATTAACCAAAAAGGTAACACTTACATAATTTAACTCGGAAATAGGATCGTTATATTTTGTATTTCCATTTTCGGTGTCCTAAGAGTTGAATTCATCTAAAAGAGCCACTCGATTAGTAGGTTTTTGCTGAAAATTTCTTAAATTATGCTCCTTGGAACCACATTGAAAACATGAACCTTTTTCACGTTTGGGATAAGGACATGAATTTGCAAAATGTCCAACATTTAGCAATTAAAACAACATATTTTGGAACAATCAATATTTGGGTTTGAAAAAGTTGGTCTTGTAGAAAACACCCTCGTAGTTAATGAAGATTTAAATACTTCATTTGCTTCACGTTTGCAGCGCAATTCACTATATTGATGAGACAATTGCTTCGGATATTGTAAACTCCAAGCTGGATACAATACAACAATGTTTACTAAATTATCTTGAAAAACTTCAATTATGAATTGAATAACTTGTGTTTCATCAATGTTGGCACGTGCAGTCAACTCTTGCATTATAAGAATATAACCCATAACAGATAGCATCGATGATTGGAAAGTTGTTGTTCGTAGAGTACCGATTACATTAGAAATATAGCATGAATGTCCAAAGTTGGACAAAATATTGTTGCGAAACGCCGCATAGTTTGTTGAATTATACACCCGAAGAAAAATTCGGCAGTGGAATCCGTTTTCATCAAACGTCGAATTGAATTTAAACGATATACATCACCACCACTTACCGAATCGCAAGCTCTCTCAAAATGTTCAATCCATTTACGGGCATCACAAGCTTCATCACTAGCAAACGGTATAATGGTATGTTGAATATTTTCAAATTTTGGGAGAAGAAAAATATTCATGCTAAGAACCAGTTCCTGTTGCAATTATTTCAAACGTTGACGTTTTTCTACTGTAAGAGATAGAATCTGATTTTCTGATGCGGGTTCCCCGACTTGATTGTTGTTTCCAAGTTCTTTTTGGCTTATCAAAGTGTTAAGTGCATCTATTTGACTATTTCCGGAATTCTTGGAATTTTCAAAATTAAAATTCTCTTGTACTCCAGAAAGGTTGTCTTCATACAGTTTTTTAATTGTGTACAGGGTGGCAGACGAATCGTGCTACAAAAATAAAACGTAATAACTTTTTTTCAGTGTGAGTAATCCGCTAATTTTTTTTTATTTTATAGGCTACTATTTAGATTTATCAAAATGAATGCTTGGGATACTGAAAAAAGGCTTTGGATAGTGCAGCGATACCATTCTTTGCAGTCCGTCATTTCCGTCCAAAGGGAATTTAGGCTGGAGTTTGGCGGTACTCTCCCGAGTAGATCGATCATTATGAGGCTGGTGAACATGTTTGCCGAATATGGAAGCATCGAACGAAGACCGTGTCATCGAGATCCCAATGTTGGGGTTCAGGATACAATCGTCGCTGTTGCATCGGCAATACAGGCAAATCCAAGTGTTTCGACTCGAAACCTATCGGGCCAAATTGGAATTAGCAGACGATCATTACGACGGAAAAATCATGATGACTTAAACTTGTTTCCGTACAAAGAACACTTTGATAAATTGTTTGTTCATGTCTGATTAGGCCCATTTTGACTTAAACGGCAATGTTAACAAGCAAAATTGCCGTATATGGAGTGAATCTAACCCAGAAATGCTCCCTGAGACGGAACTGCACCCAGAACGAGTCACTGTGTGGTGCGCAGTTTCATCAAGGTGTATTTTCGGGCCATACTTCGGTGTAACAACAACTGTCAATGGGGACCGTTATTTAAAGATGTTGAAGGAGTTTTTTTACCCAGAAGTTTTTGTTTGGTTTCAACAAGATGGAGCAAGTGCACACGTAGCCACACAAGTTATGGCGGAGCTCCAACGAAAATTCCCAAACAAATTGATATCCAGCAACTGCACTTTCCGCTGGACCCTAAGGTCACCTGACCTGACTGCACCAGACTTTTTTATGGGGTTTTATCAAGCAGGAAGTGTACAAAATGAGACCCAGGAATTTGACTGAATTTAGGCAGTCAATTAAGACAATAATTGAGGCGATCCCAATTTCAACCCTTCAGGCCGCAATGAACAATTTTCTGATCATGGTTTAAAAACCATTAGTTTTTTGAAACAAAATTTAATTTTTAATCCAATAAAAAAAATTAATGAAGTACATCGATTAAAATAAAAGGTATTTAAATTTCTTATTGTAGCACGATTCGTGCGCCACCCTGTGGCAGTTGATGAAAATTATAATTTATATTTTTCAAGCCAATTTTGCAACTCGGTTCTGTTCATATTTATTTGTTTATTAGTCGTACTGATGTCTTAATATTCAAGCTTTCCAAAAGCATCCCACTTCTGAAGTTGTAGGATATTTTTTTTATTATAAAATATTAATTTCTTAAAACGATCTTATTCTTTGTATTTATTATTATTGAATGATTTTGTATTATTAATTTAATGACAAAAAAATAATAAATACTAAAGTATTTAACAAAGTAAAAGTAAAATATAAAGTATAATTGTAACAAGTACTCCTACAAGTTCTAGAAAAAGATTCAAGTAAAAATCAAAATGCAAGGTTGTGGTTTAATTTATTTTTGCTTGAATGCCAGAGATAAAAAAATAAATGAAAAAAAATACCCTGAAACTTTAAAATTATTCTTGAAAGGACCTGCTTTATACTACGTTTTCACCTAAAGATAATCCGGTTTAAATTGAGTGGATACAAAATTAATCGTGAAGTATTTTCACCAGAGAAAAAAAGATTTGTTTGACGTTTTCAATCCGAATTGTCATTTAAAAGTCAATATAACAAGAGTAAAATAAAATAATAGTTAGAAAGAAGAATAATAATTTCGGTGCAGTGCACAAATTTAATTTCAATAAATAAAAATGAGCACCTAATAACTTAAAAATATGGTTATCGCAACATTTTATCCTTCAAAATTCAAGCAGTTATAATTTTTCTGGTGCATGAAATTTGGCCAGGATATAAGGTCGATAATCTATAAGGAAAATGAAAAACCAACTTGCTGAATGAACAATATTTGAACATTTATCTGCCCAACACTTCCAGCTAATGGATTCCCTGTCAGCCTGAGTGCCTCAAGCACTCGAAGACAAACCACACTATCCACCACGTCCAAATCGTTTATGAGACTGCAACTCGTCGTCGACATCGATTTTATGAAGATTATAACACATTAGTATCTAATTGATTTGAGACTTGTCGTATTGTGAACTGAAATATGTCATAGACTCGGTTTAAGAAAAGCTGAAATAGCAAACAGTTTTAATGAAATAATTTCTTTCAAAAAACTTTATCTCACCTCAAGAACTGAAAAGCTACGAGTATGCTCTTTCTTCGTACTTAGCACCGTGTCTTTGCACGGTTTTCAATTTTATATAATTGGGAAAGACCAACTTGAATGTATTACTGTAGGATAGCTAAAACATTTTTCATTACAAATTCAAGGCACCGCTTTGGTCTTTGTGGCTTTATTGCATCTTTAATTTTTATACATTTTTATAAACAAAAACAGAATTTGAAGGCAACGACAAATTTCACTAGACAAAAAGAAATTAAATAATGTTGGGCAGTTTTTTTTTTTTTGTTTGAATGTTAATGGAGGAAATGACATTAGAGTAGGCGCGTTTTATGAAATAAGATTTGTTTCTTGTGACAATCTTCTACTACGGAGAGGATTTCAATTAGATTAATTTCTACCCTTCTTTTGAGAAGATTAAAATTTGTATGGGAAATCTTCAAGTTTTCAGAAGATTTCAAAGAGGATTTATGGTTAATCCACTTCAATCTGGATTAAGTGGTAGGTGAAATCTTAGAATTAGGCTGGTTCTCAAGTTTATATAAAACGTGTTCTATGAACAAACCTTGGAGAGAAATCATAGAATGAAATTGATTACGCTTGTTCTTTTCATTGGCTAAATGGTCCATTCCTAGATTTTGCTTTAAAAAAGATAAATCTTCTTCTTATTGATGTCGATCCAGACCTTAGTAAAAATCTTAATCAATTTTATTGTATTATCTTTACCGAAATTTGTTAGATTGCGTTTAAATAAGAAAGAATTAATAACGATTGAAAATCTTATGTCTAGCTTGAAACAACGCGATCCGATATCACACAATAATACAAATGCGAACAAATCTGAATTAGATGTAAATAGACAAAAGCGAAATTTCGCACAATATCACATCTGAGAGAAAGCCCCCTACGCGAATAGAATTCATTCAGAAAATGTATGCAGAAACAAAGTAAAACTAGCCAGTATAATGCCGGACTTACACGAATCCGATCCGATGGCAAATTGCCATTTTACGTGCCAAATTATAGCAATATTTTTGCCAAAAAAAATTGGCACAGAGAATTCGGCATAAATTCTTCCATTAATATGACTATGTATAAAGAATGTACTAACGCCATTTGCCAAATTATGCCATTCTAAATGGCATAAAAAAATGAACTTGATCATTCAAAACTAAGCCCGAAGAAGCCGGAAAATAACCGGAGAAACGTTCGTTAAAGCATGAATTGGGTTTTTAATTAATTGCATAATTTTTTACGGATCATAAGGTCCAAGTTTTCTCATTTAATTATTAAATTCATGTGATCAAATAGCATTCCACATAAGAACTTGCTCATTCTTTATTGGCAAATTGCCATTTTAAATTTCAAATCTTATTAAGGCTTAACTACGTTTAGCACACTTATTAAGCCTTAACACATTCAACACAAAAGTAAAAAATGTTTATTTTTCAACATACTGCTTAATCCTAACTCATATTTGAAATTTAACAAAAGTAAAAGTTATACCGCTTTTAACTTTTACTTTTGACCAGGAGCACTTTGTAAAATTTAAAACATGAGATAGGTTTGAGCAATTTGTTGGAAAGAAGACAAAACATTTCTTTCCCTTTTGTACAAAACTGTTGTTATCTTTTAAACTCAAGACTGCCCCTTATGGCGATTTTGTTCCAATAAATAGGATTTGCTATTGAAACCTATAGTGTTTTGCTTTGAAACGAACGATTACAGATAAATCTCCTTTTGTGACTGTGTGTGTTGCTTGGCACCTCTAAAAGAAAACAAATCTTCAATTCGTTAACACATCATTATTTCGTTTTTATTTTCTCATTCCTCCGCGGAAAAATCCTAAATCCACTTGCACTTTTTTAATTTTTGTTTCCAAGAAGTTTTTAAAAATATTTTTATTGCAAAAAGTTGAATTTGATTTGAAAATACTGTAATAATAATTTGTTTTTTCTTTAGACTGCCACAAAATAAAAATTAATTGACAAGACAATAATTACGAAACTTCAAAACAAATATGTGAGTGTATGTAAGAATCTGTGTACAAATCCGTTTTGAATCCGTCTCCAAAAAGAGATTCCATACGGCTCTGTTTTTCCAGCAAAAAATTGGTTTTAATTTGAAACGAATCTGATTTTCAGATTCAAAAGTTGACGGCCGGCGCTCGGGTCGACGTCAGAGCGATGTTTTTATTGAGAGGAAATCGACATTAGTTCTTGATTCCATTTTTTTTCTAACTTTATGTGTTGAGCTTTGGTTTTTTTTTCTTGATAATTTCAAAAACTCCCGTAATAGTGTAAATACAAAAATTCCATCCTTGCCAATAAATGTTGGCAAAATGATGCCAACATTGAAATCTGCCATTTATTGAAGTCGTGTAAATGAATGTCATTAAAAAATTATTTCTTCCGTTTTTTTGCCATTCTTTTAGCAGAAATACTGGCAACTTTGCCATTATTGTAAATCCGGCATAAGATTCTGTAATGAAGCATTACGTATACCAACCACCACCGTTTATTACAATAATTTCATTTTCTGACCAGATAGTAGTGTTCTAAATAGAATATTATTCCTACTAGAATACTATTATAGTACCTACAAACTCTCTTTGCCTACCAGATAGTAGTGTTTGTTTTGTTACACTATCAGACTTGATCGAAGAGAGCTTATAGCGAGCTCCATCTTGCGACCAATGGTTTACCAACACAGATAACTGTGTTATACCACCGGCTCATTATTTAGTGGAGTGTTAGTTGTTAGTAGGCAAACTCTATTCAAATAACACTTACACAAGTACAACATGAAAATATAAGCAAATAATATTACGTCAATACAAATCAAGAACATAACATGAAACAAAAAAACATTTAGGAGCGTGGTGCACTGGTTTTGAGTAGATTTTTCTTCGTAAAAAAAAAATGTTTCTAAAAATCAAAAGATGACATTATGATCATAGAGAACACCACAAAAGTCGGTCCCTCAATTCCGTGTGTCTGTCTGTTTGTCCTCGAGTCTGCAGCTTAAGCAGTTCGGTGGATTTGCTTCAAACTTGGTACATATTGTTTTTTGTAGCTCCCAAAATTTTTTTTTTGGCCGAAAACAAAAATCTTTTTTTTTCAAAAACGGCTCCTACGATTTTTATAAAAATAAAATGCATGACTGGATCGCACTTACTTGCTCCTATGTTCGATCACATTATATGCAAAAGATTCTTAACGAAAACGGCTAAAAGTATTTCTATAGTCGTTTTTCACCACATTTTTTTTATATAAAAATTCTTAAATTTTCTAAAAAAAAATTGGTATGAACTTTTAAAAACAAAATTTCAGAAAAAATCGTCCACCCGTTTTCGAAATATTGAATTAAAAAAAAATATTCTTTATTTTCAAAAATCCCAAAAAAACTATTTTTCGAAATGCAGTATTATTTAGAATTTGAAGGAGCTTCTGTATAACACTTTTGATCGAAATCCGTTCACCTGTTTATGAGAAAGTCGAAAATCAATAAAATAGTTGTATGGCAGGTACCGTTAATAACAAAATATTAAAAAAAAAATGTTGGCCAAAATGTAGATCATACCCAAAGTAATACACTTACCAATTTTTATCAAAATCGTTAGAGCCGTTTTCGAGATAGTTAAGATGGTAGAAAAATCTGTGTGGCAAGTACCGTTATTTTTGGTGCTAAAACAACAATTCAAAAATCTATTTTGTACAATCACCTAAAACGCTTAAATACCAAGTTTGAAGCAAATCGCTTCAGCGAGGCTGTAGAGAGTAGAGAGTTGTACAGACAGACAGACAGACAGGCAGACAGACGGACTTGCGGGCCCACTTTTTTTGATGTTCTCCATCATCGTTATGTGAAGCTTGATTAAAATCTCAAGTTCGATTTTTTTTCCCAATGCAAAACTTGCCCTATAGTACCTAGTTGTAAAAAATCAGTTCATTAATGAAGGGAAAGGGTAACTTTTGATATTTTTTTTCTGGAAAAAAATTTAATTTTTGGTACCTCTAGTAGAACCATTTTTTTGGTTTTCGATTTTATTGGAAACGGTTAATTTGATTTTTTTGGAAATTTTTTACGAGAAGCTAGAGAAAGCCAAAATTAAAAAAAAAAAAATTTTGGAAATAATTTTTTTTTTTGAGAACTCAAAATTTTGAGATCGACTGAATAGATTTTTTTCGGAACTTCCGATTTGGTGGTTTTTGACATTATCTTGTATAGCTAAAATAACTATTTTTATAAAACAAAAAACAACGGTATGGGAGGTACAAATGTTTTAAAACCGTTAAGAAAAAAATTTATTTCTCGAAAATGACTCCAAGAATTTTTATAATAAAAACTGTGTGTTCTAATATAAGGACAGTTCACTTTCAAGTATAAAAATATTTTTTTTGTGTACTTATTAACGGTACTTCCCATTGAACCACGTTTCATATTTTCGTCTTTCTCAATATTGGATGAACCGATTAAAATAATTTTTTTATACAAATCCTCCCTAAAATTTTTAATAAAACTGCGATAGATGTGTGCTCGCCTGTCAACCTCGTGGTCGCAGGTTCGATTCCTGCCGTTGTCTATGTCGTCTTATTTTTCATTAAAAAACTAATTCTAAAATTGTCATAAGATGAGTTGCTGGTTTGCTCATCAATGCTGTTTAGGCATAACACTAACAGCATGAGATTGAGTAAACCTACACCCATACAATATGACAACGTAATAAATAAAATAATGCGAATTAAGAGACATAGATAAATAGAACACGGTAAATTCTGGAGATACATTTGAGACAACAACTAGCTCTAGTATCAGAACAACGCGTCACACATCTTTCCTATCCATCTATCTCTTCTTTCTCACGCCCGCGCTGTATCAAAAATCATATAAAAGGTAACATTATAATCACTTTAGCGCGTGTAAATTATAATTCAATTGAATTCAATTCAACTTTATTGAGACATTTAAAAATCAGAACATTTGTTTTATCTTGCGTCTAAATACTGTGGCCGACTTTTAAAGGTATGTTTGGCCGAATTCTAATTATATTTCATAATTTAAATTTATACTTAAATTTTAACTCGATTGTAATTGTAGGTTAGTATGTTTAACCAAACATTTTGTTTGTGTGAGCAAATTGTGTAAATTATACAAAAAATACAAAAATTTTCAAAAAACAATATTTCCATTTATAAAAATAAATAAAAAATTGTTTTTAAAAAATAGATTTTTCAAAAACCAGTCACATAATTCTTTTGAAATTTGAATTTTATATGTATATTAATAATATCTTCAAAATGGCGGTTCAAATTTTTTTTTTAAGAATCTTTTCAAAGTTTTATACATAAAAAATTAATTTATTAATTCCAACGATTTTTAAAATTTTTTTTGATTTATCCATGAATTCAAATGGCATATTTGTTTTTCCTCAAACTATAACGACTAAGCAACATAAAAACATTTAATTATGTGTATTATCCGTTAATTTCTATACATTTATTGTTACGCCTTTTTACCATTTCTTGCGTACGTCACTGAATACTAAATTCAATGTAATTCCTTGTACATTTATGTATATATATGACGTGTCTTTAAAAACCACATGAATCTTATTTATGCATATTGCACCTAAATTATGAAGTTGTATTTATATAGCTACCTACCCACCTACATCCATCATTTTTTTTTTGTAAATTCATTTTTATTTCATATTCACTTATAACTATCTTAAAGCTAGACAAAAATGTTTAAAACTAGCCTACTTATCAATAACTTACAACTTATTTACTGGCCCTTTACGGGCCTTCTAAACTAAACAATAACTTTTAGAACTAATGTCTTTCGACTTAAAAACTATTTTCATTAAATCTAATTATTTTTTTTACTTAAAAGCTACCTAAAGATAAGCTAAAAATAATTTAAACTAGATATAACTAACTTATACTAACCAAAAATTACTTAAACTACTTAAAATACCTAATAATACCCAAAACCACTTAAAACTACTTAAAAACTAGAACAGCCACAGCAGCATTTTTTTCGTTTTTAAAATTTTTTTTGTTTATTTTTTATATGTATGCAGACACACAACAACATGCAACCCACCCATACATGTACATACGTACATACATATACATATGTACGCACATACATGTACAGTTACGCAGGTACATGCAGATATGCCTCCGCATACATACATATTTTTAATTTTTTTTGTGCCACCCTGACTGTTCCCTATACCTAATTACCCTAAATGTATGTAAGTCGGCCAAGACATACCATCTTAATCGACATTAAATATTACGATGCTGTTCAGAGAGCCACCAGAACTGGTTCTCCTGTTTCGCCCTATCCCTTCGGTCCCGATCGGACACAGTCCTACTAAACCGAAGGCGCTCCTCTCCACCTTGAGCGATGGCGTACAGGAGTCGCCTATCTACAGTTTTACGGCTGACGTGGTAGATAAGCGGAACCGCCATTCTATCCTATATCAGCCTTCGACTGTCTAAATAGAGGAATGCCTCGGGAGGGATGTAACCACTTAACCGCGCACTCTCAAAATATTCGTTATTGGGGTAGTAAGTCCCAAAAAATTAAGCTGTTAGTTGAGGACATCGCTCTTGGTACGTGACCCCGAATCAGCTTAAAAAAAATTATCTATTCTGTTTATGTTGGCTCCGTTGTATAGAACCTGGTTGCAATAATATCTTGTGTACTCCGACTCTGGTGTTCTGTGTAATCCAAGGCAACGTCTAAGACATTGCCTCTCAAACACCCGAATCTTTTCCATTTGAGATGGGGCAACGTTGAACCACACAGGGCAACCGTAGGCAATCATCGGCCTGATGAGGGCCATGTAGCAAATCACTTTCACCCTGCTGTCAAGACGGCTGCTATAAAACAGTCGTTTTGTCAAGGCAAAGGCTCCCCTAGCCCTGGCCAAAGCAGCACCTATATGTCTGTCGAAATACAGGTACTGATCCAACCAGGTGCTAAGGTACCTTACTACACTTTTACTCGCCAGTGGATGTCCATGTGGCCCTCCGATCACCAGCTTGCGCCAGTTTTTTCTAGTATCCCTTGAGGCGCTAGACAACGGAGTCCTAAACAAAATAGTTTCTGATTTCTGGAAGTTGATTTTCAACTTCCAGTCATCACAATATCGCTGAATCTTGTCGAAGTCACTCTGCAAAAGATTTTTAATGACCTCAATTGTATTAGCTGTTCTGTACGCGATTAGATCGTCGGCGTACGCAATTGCCTGAGGTAGACTACCTATCAGATCGCTGGTGTAAATGCTAAATAGAATCGGCGAGTTAACCGCTCCCTGCTCAAGGCCATTATTAATATTAAAGATTGCGTTAGAAGTTACATTGCCACTCTTGACAACAAACGTTCTACCATGTAGCATGTCATAAAGCATATACAATAGAGGTTTACTTATACCTAGTCTGATTAAATTTAGATAGAGACCTTCTAACCATACGGTGTCGAAGGCCTCCTCCAAATCAACCAGACAGGCACCCGTACACTGCTTTTTAGTTTTGTTCCATTGGATATCAGAAACAAGTTTAGACGCGGCATGAATTGCGTCATGTCCCGCCCTAAAACCGAACTGATTATCCGGTATAATATTTTTGTCCTCTGCCCACTTGAACAAGGCTCTATTAATAACCTTTTCAAATACTTTGCTGATACTTGGAAGAACACTTATCGACCGGAGATTCGCCGGAATGGAGTTGTCCTTTCCCTTTTTTGGGAGAGGGTGTAATACAGCAGTCTTCCACCGCACTGGATAATATGCATTATTCAGCGCGTTGTTATACAGTGTGGTATAAATGTCAACTGCTTCCTGAGGCAAATGTCGTAGTACAATGTTGGATATACCATGGACTCCTGCTGACTTCTTTTTCTTTAATGAATCGAAGATGAGCTGGAGCTCATTCTTCGAAATTAACAGGGGACTGGGCCCATTTCGGTCGGCGATTATAGCGTTTGCCAAATCTTCATCATTAAACCCGGTAAAACCAAGGTTCTCAGATCACCATTCGGTTATATCGTTCTGCAACCAGGTGTGATGAAGCAGAGCTCTGCTCTCCAGGTTATGATTTAGGCGAATGCCAGTATTCACCTTGTACACTTGCTGGAAAGCAGCCCCCACAGCCTCCACTTTCTCCAGCGGATCTTCGATTATATAGAGGTCATCGTCCAATACGGCATCCTCTGGGTCTATACCTGCTGACAGGAGTACGTCTCTGTTCTCTGTCGTCCTCTGGAGCTTAAGAAACGAAAGATCGTTTTGGTCCTTTCTTCTAAAAATCTTATTAATTTTTGGGAACATGCTTGTGTCGCTATAGTTACCGGCACGAATTTTATTGTCCCAGAACAAATTAATAGCCAACCTATAATTTTCTTTGATCAATTCGTTGATAAACCGTCAGTAGAAGCGTTTTAGTCTTGTCAGTAGTACACTTTTTTGTCTGTGAAGTGCGTCAATTGTCGCGTTACGGTACATGTCAGTTACGTTACGTTCTTTGTAGTTCGGTGTTGTTCTGTTCATTGTTCGTAGAATCGTTTCGTCAATTTGTTCTAAGTATCTGTCGATTTCAGTATTTGTTAGGTTCCTGTCATTTGGTGGGGCTATACCATTTGAACGTAATTCACTCAATAGGTCATTGAAGAAGCGTGGCCAGCGCACCTTACTGTAATTGTAAGTATGCACAGGCACATACTCATCCAACTCCATAAGCTCGTTATAACGGCGGCGAATCCGCAGTGGTCACTGTCGTACTCGATCGTTCGTAAACAATTTCTTGGTCGTTGACCCAAAGTGTCAGTAATTGTTAGTCTTGCGTCTTTCAGCAATAGTTCCAGATAAGCACCGCTTCTTGGAAATGATGGCCTCTCTGTGGCTAGAAGATCGAGGCGATACTCGAGGTTGTATCGACCTATCCAATTATACAAATGGTTACCTCGAGGATTTTGTATTTGATTTCCCCAATCTATGTGTTTGGCGTTTAAATCACCGGCTAATATGTTAAATTTTTCAAACTCTGTTATAAACTGTGTGGGCTGAGGTGTTTCCGGTGCATAGGCAGCGACCACATACATTCGCTTCCCCTGTTGGAGGTGAATGCATATAATGCATGCCTCTAACCTCCGAAATTTACCTTATGACTAATGCCTTTACGTATAAAGATTGCGACGCCTCCTCCTTGAGTGGAGTTGGGTCGGTCTCTTCTTACTATATTGTAATTGTTGTTAGCCAATTTATGTTTCTGGTTAAGCTTAGTTTCGCTAGCCATAAACACATCTGGACTCATGTCTTTAAGCTATTGTAATATATTCGCTCTACGTTCGGTCCAAATCAGTGAATTTACATTCACAGCTAGGATCTTAAAGGGCCTCTCCGGCAGTGCGCCCTTAACCTCTAAGTTGCGTTAGGCTCGGCAAAACAGAGTAGAGATAATCCACCCTAGTCGCCTGCTCCCTGATCTGATTTTGGAGGCCAGTCAACTGGCCCTGGATGGCCAGTAGAATGCCCATAATGTCCGCCTGTGCCGCCGGCGCCCTAGGCACGGGGGCCTGTTGGGCGACCTTTGGTGTAGGCTGTACCGTGCTTCCCCTTCCTGACGCCATTTGGGCGTAAGAAATTTGGGGGTTGACGAGCGTTGTTGTAGGAGGGCGCACTGTTGGGCGCTTTTCTACCACTGTTTGCTTTGCTGCTTTATTTTTGCTTATAAGCTGAAACGTCGGGCAGCCCCGATAATAAGCGGGGTGTCCGTCGCCTCGGCAGAGTACACATTTAAGCTGGGTCCTATCTTCGTCCCGTTCGTTCCCTTCCTAACTTGCATTCATCTGCATGTACATCCATTATTTTCATTATTATATGTACAGGTTTACATACTTTATTTCAATTTCTCCTCTGAGGAATGCCAAAATATTCACACATATCAAATTTGAAGGTAATCGCTTAAGCCGTTTAGGCTGCAGCTCGTTATACATACAAACGCTAAGACAGACTGACAGACAGACATTTTTTATGGATTACTTTTTTAGGCTTTTCTATGATCGTAATGTCAACTTGCATTATATCACCTATAATCGCAAGTAAAATAAAATGCACGACTGGATCGCACCAACTTGCTTTATGTCCGATCACATCGTATGCAAAAGGTTTCTATTAAGAGACTAATTTTATTGGGTTATCCATTTTGCGGTTTCAAAAGTAAACGTAAATAAAACACATATACCTAAATTTTTTTTATGAAATTTCTTTTTTATTATAAAGTTTGAACGTTGATATTATGTGTGAAACACTACATCATCTAAATGACCACCACGCGAATTGTTGCAAGCATTGATCCTTATCAGGTAATTTCGACCACTTTTTGAAACATATTGGCCGCCATAACTTGACGAATGTTGGTTTTCAAGTGCTCAAGAGTTAAAGGTTTATCTGCATAAACACGGTCTTTCGCGTAGCCCCACAAAACGCTCCGAATTGACGGTGAGAATCGTTCCTTCGTCGTTTTCGAAGAAGTAAAGTCCAATCACACCTCTGGACCAAAGAGCGCCTCAAACAGTGACTTTTTGTGGATGTATTGGCCTCTCTTCAATTACTTGAGGATTCGCAGATTCGCCAACCCATTCGACGTATCTTCGACGTTGTGAATGGTCATCTGGCTTCAGTTGTTGTGTGAGCTGGACTTTATATGGATTTAGGAATAGATCCAAATTGCAAAATACGCCATTTTGCCGTAAGACAGTTCTAATTCCTGAGAACGACGAGCAATCGACACATTCGGGTCTTCGGCAACACTTTCACTTACAGCAGCGATATTTTCAGTGGTACGAGCGAAGCGATGATGCACAGGCCTTACGGGCAAAGGAATCTGATGATCGACCTTGGCAGCTCGTGAAATATCTATAATTCCAGCCAAAAATATTATGAGAAAAAACTTGGTGGTAGCACACTCAAGCTGTTGTTGGTCAGTCAAAATGATTAAAATGATACAAAAAGTGCGTTAAAAACCAAGTGTGTGATCATACAAAAATTGAAAAAAATATTTTTTTGTTTTCAAAAAACTAAAAAAAAAATTCGAAAATTTTGGTATATTGTTGTATATTTTAATCCATCCGATTATCATATACCAACAATTTACAATATTTATTACCCTACAACAGCTTCTCTGTTTAATTAACAGCAACAGCAACAGCTTCTCTGTATGCTTTATTTTCACATTTTTCTATATGTATCAATTCAAATGCAAATAATAATTTTCTCACAGTAGTCAGCAGTTTCTTTTTTTTCTCTTCATTCATGCTCAGAACATACCTCACAGAAATGTATTATATTTCCTTTTATTTTTTTGTATCATATTATTTTTTGTATATTTTAGTTGTTTATAAATTTAGCTAAGTAAGCAAAATGATTGTATAAATAGTATTGTAAGCTAATAAAATTTATCATTTATGATCAAAAGGTTGTTTGGTCTCCTTATTATTATTGCTTCCCCCCACCAGTGGTAAGGGGCATTAATATAATCACAACTATTCCTTCTTCCGCAGTATACAAAAGGTACAAGAACCTTTTTGTATAATCTTCATTCTGGTCAAGGTTTATGTACCCTGTCCAGACAGTCGGAGCAAAATAGTTCCGACTTAAACATTGGTGACCCCGACGTGATTAAGAGCACAAACAGCCTTCTGATTGTAAGTGATAGTAAGCGTTCCAAGGGCTTAAACACTTGGTCTACAATTCAAATATCCTGAGTTTCTGAGTTCCAGAGTTCCTGCGTTCCAGAAGCCACCAACAGGTGGATATTAACAAGGTTCGAGAGTTCCTGAGTTCCTGGTTCCAGAACCCACCAACAGGTGGATATTAACGATATTAACAAGGTTCTGAGTTCCAGAGTTCCTGCGTTCCAGAAGCCACCAACAGGTGGATATTAACGATATTAGCAAGGTTCTGAGTTCCAGAGTTCCTGCGCTCCAGAAGCCACCAACAGGTGGATATTAACAAGGTTCGAGAGTTCCTGAGTTCCTGGTTCCAGAACCCACCAACAGGTGGATATTAACGATATTAACAAGGTTCTGAGTTCCAGAGTTCCTGCGTTCCAGAAGCCACCAACAGGTGGATATTAACAAGGTTCGAGAGTTCCTGAGCTCCTGGTTCCAGAATCCACCAACAGGTGGATATTAACGATATTAACTAGGTTCGAGAGTTCCTGAGTTCCTGGTTCCAGAATCCACCAACACGTGGATATTAATGATATTAACAAGGCTCGAGAGTTCCTGAGTTCCTGCGTTTCAAAATCCACCAGCACGTGGATATCAGTAGCAAGCTTCCTGTTTCATCTTGCAGGTAGAACACACAAATAATCAACATGGATGAATTGAAGGTGTTTGACATCGTGGGCAGGCAGAAGGACATAGCGGACGAGTTGATTAGACTCAAGAGCAATGTTGGCAAAGATGACCCCGATCGAAAAACGGCCGAGTACAAGGCCAAGAAATTAAGAACATTAGAAGCTCTCTGGTTAGAGTTCGCTGGCAATCATGACCAGATAAAGGCTCATGTGAAGGCAGACACTCCGTATGTGCAAGCTAACACATACGAGAAGGTCAAAAAGGCGTACATTGATCTTAAGCATATCTTGGAATCAATTGTGCCTATAGATGTCGATATCGACCCTTCAATGAAGTCAGATGGTGCTGATGATGGATTACCAGGCCACAAAAACAAAGATGACACACACACATCAACAGAACTAAAGCAGCTCGCAGAAGCCCCCGCATCTGATCTAACAAGAGTCATAAGAAGGCAACGCACAACAACGAAGTCTTTACAGCGATTGTTAAAAGGTCTCAAAACCACTGCGAAAGACGCTTGGAGTTCAACTTTTTGTAGCGTAAAATTGAACGCATTGCAAAAACACTGGATCTGGATGGAGTTCGAGGAAACCCATCGTATAATTCACGAGCTCTCGGAAGATCCACGACGAGCTGGATACAACGTAGAGGAATTCTACACGTTGGAAGATGATGTGCAAGATTTCCAGATTTCTTTGAACGAGAGATTGGAGAAGTTCGCCACACAGAACGCAATATCATCCAATCCAGTTAGTAATCTTCCTACAGCAAGCACACACTATCAAGGCCTTAAACTACCAAAAATAACCTTGCCTAAGTTTAATGGGGATTATACGAAATGGAAGCAGTTCAGATGGCGTTGCCATCTTTGAAGGAGTTCATGTCATTCCTTGAGACGCGGTTTCAATCCCTAGAAGCACTAGGGTCAAGCCAAGGAAAGGGTTCAGAAGATCAACGAAAGAGGCCAAGACCCGACAAGGCGTATACGACACTGGTGGCAGCAAAATCTGCATGCATCTCCTGCAAGGGTAACCATCAGCTGTACTTCTGTGAGAAGTTTCTGCAACAAAGCGCGTCACAGTGCTTAAACTTGGTGCAAAAATCAAGGCACTGTACAAATTGCCTAAGATCGGGACATGCTTCAAACACTTACTCTTTCCGATGTTGCACCAAATGCCAAAAGAAACACAATACACTTCTTCATTTGGATGAGTCAGCCAGGTCCAAAAATTTGAAAGTGTCATCATTACCTGGCAACACAATTACCACCGGAGACTCAACAAGCCTTTGCACTTCTGCAGCGGGAACTAATCCCAGTGTTGAAAGCAAACCACAAAAATCTTCAAGCGTGATACTGGGGACAGCCATTGTCCATCTAAAGTGCCAAACCGGAAAGCAAGTAGCATGCCGAGCCTTGTTGGATTCGGGATCACAGATCAATCTAATAACAGACAAACTAGCAAAATCATTAGGTCTGAAGGAGACTTACGAGACGTTATGTGTTGAAGGTATCGGCCAAGGCAAGCAGTCATCTCTTCGAAGAATTAGCGTTGAAATAAGCTCAAAAATCAACGGATTCTCTACCCGAATGGAAGCACACATTCTTTCAAAAATAATTTCACTACAGCCATCAAGGCCTATCAGTACATCTGCCTGGAATATTCCAAATAATCTTGTTTTGGCTGATTCACAATTCAATCGGCCAGGACCAATAGATTTGCTAATTGGTGCTGAAATCTTTTATTCGATTTGGGTATTTGACCCACTGGGCATCATGGCTCCGGTGGTCGTCGTCGCAAAAATATTTCTCCAGAAACTGTGGGAATTAAAACTTGACTGGGATGCAGCATTACCCCAAGGAATGCAGACGACATGGCTTAAGTATCGTGAAGGCCTACAATCTCTGAACAATATCAAAATTGATAGGCACATATTTGCACATAGAAACCCAAAAAACACACAATATCACATTTTTGCGGACGCTTCGGAGAAGGCATATGGAGCAGCAGTATACGTCCGATCAGTTAGCAGTAACAACACTATCACGTGAGATTACTATGCTCTAAATCAAGAGTAGCACCTTCAAAACAATCAAAATTAACACAGCAAGCAACTATTCCCCGACTGGAGCTATGTGCCGCCTGCCTTGCCACTGAGCTCCTGCTTCGTTTGCAAAAAGACCTGACGATTCATAATAACGCAACATTTTTATGGACAGACTCGGAAATTGTTCTTGCTTGGATTAATTCGTCATCATCCGCCTCCCTACCTGTTTTTGTTGCTAATCGAGTATCGCGTATTCAACAAAATACAATACCTCAGCAATGGCATCATGTCCCCTCAAAGGAAAATCCGGCTGACGTGCTTTCACGTGGGATAGCGCCTGAACGACTCCAATATTGCAACATTTGGTTCTACAGACCAAAGTTTCTACATGGAGGCACTTCAATTTGGCTACCTAAACAAAAACCAATTGACGAGAACCTATCTGTGGTAACCGCTGTTCACAAGTCACCCCCGCATCAAGAAGAATTTTTAACTGCACTCAACCATAAAAATTCCTTCAAATTTGCGGAAAGAATAGTCGCTTTTTGCTAAGATACGTCCACAACCTAAGACAAAAGGCGCTAATAACCAAAATCAAGAAAAACAAAGAAGAATTGTCAGCTGAAGAAATTAAGTTGAAGGTGGCAGAAATCAAGCTGAAAAATGGTCCCCTATCGGTTTCAGAACTAGTTCAGGCAAAAAAGAACATCTTCAAACAAATGCAGCAAGACCAATTTAAGGATGAAATTACACAACTGAAGGCAGAGGGTGCAGTACCAAGTAAAAGCCCATACAAGAGCCTGACACCCTTTCTGGACGAAGAAGGGCTGATTCGTGTGGGTTGCCGTTTAGAAGCATCGTCATTGCCATATGACGCTAAGCATCCCATAATGATACCATATAATCACACGTTCACCAAAATGCTATTTGTTTCAATTCACAAGGGCAACAATCATGTTGGGCCACAAACCATGCTCTCTATTGCAAGGCAGAGCATTTGGGCAGTGAAAGGAAAGACGCTTGCTCGATCAGTGCTGCACAAGTGTGTCGAATGTGCTCGCGCCACACCAAAGCTGCTGTCACAACAAATGGGAAATCTGCCTGCAGACAGAATTCAACCTGGCTGCGTTATTAAAGATGACTTCATAACCTTGCGTGGCCACTTCATACAAAGAACGGTCTCTAGGGTGTCACTTTCTCCAGCTGCAAATCTATCCAATTATGCCTCACCCGACAATTTGACTACAACAAGTTATGAAACCTTGCCGTACAGAAAACATCTAGAGGAATTGGATAGACTCCATCAAGAACTCATAAATATTACGAAGGCATTGCCTTCAATAACATATCAAAACAATGTGCACCAATTTACAGTGAGCTACTTCGCATTAGTCTTATCCATCATAATACTGATCTGCTTGTTACGATGGTCATACTACTATTACTGCAAACACAAGACGGTAATCTCCAAAGACGAACGAAAGCCCAGCAGAACCTCAGCAGACATCCGGGGCAACCTCGACTGCAAAAAAGAAGACCCCAACGACAAGAATCCCAACAACATAACATTCGAAATGGTTCTATAGTTTTGAACATAGTTCAACGGGCGGAGAATGTATATTTTAATCCATCCGATTATCATATACCAACAATTTACAATATTTATTACCCTACAACAGCTTCTCTGTTTAATGAACAGCAACAGCAACAGCAACAGCTTCTCTGTATGCTTTATTTTCACATTTTTCTATATGTATCAATTCAAATGCAAATAATAATTTTCTCACAGTAGTCAGCAGTTTCTTTTTTTTCTCTTCATTCATGCTCAGAACATACCTCACAGAGATGTATTATATTTCCTTTTATTTTTTTGTATCATATTATTTTTTGTATATTTTAGTTGTTTATAAATTTAGCTAAGTAAGCAAAATGATTGTATAAATAGTATTGTAAGCTAATAAAATTTATCATTTATGATCAAAAGGTTGTTTGGTCTCCTTATTATTATTGCTTCCCCCCACCAGTGGTAAGGGGCATTAATATAATCACAACTATTCCTTCTTCCGCAGTATACAAAAGGTACAAGAACCTTTTTGTATAATCTTCATTCTGGTCAAGGTTTATGTACCCTGTCCAGACAGTCGGAGCAAAATAGTTCCGACTTAAACAATTGTATTATTTATAACTTAAATAAGCTCTTATGTAAAATTTTTTATCGAAATCCGTCGAGGTGTTTATGAGAAATTTCAAAATAAAAAAATGATTGTATGCCAGGTACCGCTAATAACAAAATATTAAAAAAAAAATTTACCAAAATGTAGCGTATATCCAAAATAGTGCACACTCTTTTTTTTATCAAAATCGTTGGAGCCGTTTTGGAGATAATTGAGATGGTCGAAAAAATTGTATGGCAGGTGCCATTAGTTTTGGACCTAAAAAAACGATTCAAAAATTTATTTTAGACAATCCACTAAAACGCTTAAATACCAAGTTTGAAGAAAATCGCTTCAGCCGTTTAGTTGTACAGACAGACAGACAGACTGACGGAATTGTCGGACAAACTTTTTTGGTGTTCTCTATCATCGTAGTGTCAACTTTGACTAAAATCTCGAATTAGATTTTTTTCCAAATGCAAAATTTGGCCCATAGTAGCTATATCGCAAGTGTGACACCTGTTATTATTTGGTGGAAGAATACCAAATCATTGCTTGTTCTTCTCTGTGCCAGTGTTTGCGTTTGTAGAATAGATAAACGTTCATCATAAGGGAGGGCATTAGAAGGATCACTCCACTGAAGCCCTTTCAATGCGAAACAAGTAAAGTTTCTTTGAACATATTCTGATCTCGCAATATGAACATCGAAAAAGGAGTCCAGACCTGTGATGCATACTCAAGATGGGGACCAACCAAGCAGTTGTATAAAGCACGGGTAACATTGGGATAAACAAACATTTTTGGACTAACGCTTAAAAAAACCTAACATTGAATATGCTTTGTTAACGATGATATTAACATGGGCAGAAAAGTCTAAATTGGGCGTAAAGAGAACTCCAAGGTCCCTTACAGTTATAACACGAGTTACAATGTACCGTGAGATAACATAGTCATGACAAGAAGGAGAAAGTTTTTTGAAAAATGTCATTGTTTGACATTTTGCCAGGTTAAGATTCAAACTGGTCTTTTCAAACCACAATGCAAAGTGGTTAGTATCCTCTTCTTATAGAGTTCGATGCTTTAAAGATGATATATTTTTACAAAAATCTTCATATCGTCTGCAAAATAAGAATTACGCTATTGCGTACACAAAGCGAAGCATCATTAATAGCCAATGCAAACAGTCTAGACTATAGCCTCCCAGATGGCTTCCCTGCGGAGCACCTGATTTGGCAAGAAAGGGTCTTGAGTAAGAATTTCTGAATTGACTTGATATAACGTATCTTCAAGATATGAGGTTACCCACTTAATGAAATATGGGGGAAACCCATATGAATTAAGTTTAAACTTGATAATTTCATAAGACAATTGATGAAAGGCCTTCGAAAAAACCGTGTATACACAAGAAGTTTCTTGGCCACTTTCTAGGGAGCTTGAACTTTTATTCAAAAATACAACTAGATTAGTAACAGTAGAACGTTTCTGCATAAAACTATGTTGTTGGTTGCAGATAATATTTTTACATATAAATGTTAAGCTATCACATAAAACTTGTTCGAACAGCTTCAAAATGCAATAAGGTTTGGAAATTGGTCTATAGTTCATAATATTGGCTTTATCTCCTTTTTTAAATACTGGTCTTATAAATGCATTTTTCCAAACTGAAGGAAATTTATCTTGTTTCAAAGATAGTTACTCAGAGGAAGTGCTAAAATAGACCTACATTTTTTTAATGCAGCAGGTGGTACTCCATCAGGTCCAATAGAATAGTCCTCTTTTAAATGTAACAAAAAGCTAAATATTTTTTCATTCTCTATTGTAATATTGGTAAATTATACTCGAGGAAAATTTCGTAAAAAACAAAAATAGTTTTCGTCAAGAACTACAGGCGAAGGAATGAAGGAATGGCTAAAATTATCTGCAAAACCCTCACAGATTTCAGAAGTTGTACTCAAGATTACGTCATTATATATGAGATTTGCTGGATAAATGTCACATTTCTATTTAGAATTTATAAGTTTCCATAAGTTTTTCGGGTCTAACTTCAAAGCCCTCCACATAGTTTTCAGATATTCGTTATATAGTTCGAAAGAGATTTTTTTGAATTCTTCAGAGGAAAATGTAAACTACTTGATTCTCTACCGTTATGAATCTTATGTATTTTTATTTCTCTTATTTCGGATACATTTCAGTTCTTTTGTGAACCAAGGATGACAAGAAGAATTAGATGGAAAGGACCTTTTTTAGGAAATGTTTCATTAATACATCTCATCAAAATAAAATAGAAGCTTGAGATAGTTGAGTCAAGATCATTAGAAACCGGTAAATGTTCTATTCCTGAATTTATTAAACTATCAAAAAACTGTTTAAAATCACCTTTCCGAAAGTATGGAAACAAAGGAATACTATTTTCTAGTAAATGACTGCTCAAATCAAGAAAAATGCCAAGAGGCGGGTGATAAATATATATGTTAGATAAATCAGAGGTAGATTCTATCACTACTGTATTAACGGCCGGCGTCAGATGGGAATACAAGGTCAAGTTGTCTATCCTTAAAATTGTGTATAGAGCGTGATATAAATCCTTAGAGATAATAGATAGATAGATAGATAGATTGTTTTTATTCTGTATTAAATATTAGTAACAAAATTATGTACATACAATATAGCATTGCATTTGCCGTCTGCCAGATTGACAATTATAGCTTTTGATTACAAATTTATAAACCAATTTAAGTATTAATTCAGGTTCAAAAATTTTCACTTAAAATTCTATTTCTATACACTAGTGCAATTTTACAAAAATTTTACATTTTGGGTACATTCATTTCATTTAAGTATCCTAAAATCACCTCTTCGGATAAAAAATCTTCACCAAATATATGTCTTCGTGTTTCCCTTAGTATTGGACATCTACCAAGAAAATGAAAAATATCTTCTCTCTCATCCCTATTACATATTTCACAAAAGATAGGTAAATCCTCACGATGCGGTACGTAATTAAGATTCAGTAATTCACCTCTCATCCTGAACATGGTTGATATTTCTTCAATGGAGTGGTCATCTCTAAAATAATTTTTTTCGTTCAAATTATGGTTCAGTTTACTGTAGATCATTCTGTGCATTGAATCTGCTGCTTCCTCCGCATACCTTACTCTTATACGGTCATCTAAATCTGAGATCAGTTTGTATAGTGCTGGTTTCCATGAGTTCAAGTCATTAAGATTTAATTCTACATTAGCTTCTTGGGACAGATCGAGCCAATCCTTAAACCATCCAGATCTGCTACGTATTGCTCGAAGAGCAGCTTTTTTTGGTAGGCGAAAATCCGGCATATTCAATACCTTAATGATGTAATCAACATTCAATTTTAATGTTTTAATAAACATTGGAGAGATTCCCGACTCTAACATTACCATGTAATTTGGCGCATTTTGGGGAAGTCGAAATATGCGCTTCAAATAAAATCTAAGTAATTTTTCAACAGTTTCGTATTTTTTTGCACCCCATACTTGGGCCGCATACAACAATGTGGATTGGGACACCGATTCAAACACTTTGTATTTAACACTATGTGACATATACCTGTTACTAAAGATATTCTTCCATGCGGTATTAATTGCAGTTTTCGCCTTCGCTAATTTTTCAGAGAGATGTTTTTCCATACTCAAGTTCTTTGTTATGTAGACTCCAAGATATTTATAATCCTTAACAACTTCGATAGATTCATTGTTGTAAGTCCATTGTTCTCTTGAGCTCAATCTACCACCGCCACCCTTGAATATCATGATCTTCGACTTTTCCAGGTTAACTACTAGTTTCCATAACGTACAATATGCGCTTAATTTGTTAATCATTAGTTGAAGTGATTCTGGCGAGTATGCGAGGATAACAATATCATCTGCAAATAGTAGAGCTTTGATGAGGATTCCAGCATATTCAATACCTCCTGGTAGAATACCGATAATGTCCTCAATAAAGAGTGAGAATAAACTTGGGCTGAGTGTGCATCCTTGTCTAACACCTGTTCTAGTTTGAAACCATTCGGATATATCTTCACCATCCCACACTGCTGCTGTGGTATCCATGTATAAGTTCTGTAGAACACGGCCAAACTTAAGTGTCATTCCCAAACCAAACAATTTGAACATTAGGGCATTTCTGTCTATCGTATCGAATGCAGCTTTAAAGTCCACAAAAAACACGTATAGTTTTTTATTTTTTGCCAAGAACGAATCAGCTATGCTTTTTAGAAGAAATATATGGTCTATTGTTGAGTATCCTGGTCTTAAACCCGCTTGAAATTCGCTTATTAATCTTTTTGCATCTATCCATGATCTGAGTCGATTTTGAAGAATTGATGTAAATATTTTGTATGAGGCGTTTAAGAATGAGATTCCTCTGTAATTTGCTGGATCCATTGTGTTTCCTTTTTTAAATATCGGAAAAATGAGTGCTTCTTTAAATTCTTGTGGTATGTTTCCATGTTCAAGTATATTGTTAAATACTTCTGTTAGGTTTTTGATGAGTTCTTCTGTGCCATACTTATAGAATTCCGATGGTAACCTATCTGATCCAGCCGCTTTTCCATCTATGAGACCGTTTACCGCTACCCAAACTTCTTCCACACAAATTGGACTATCTAGTGCGTCTTCATAAAAACTGGGTTGAGCATATTGAATAGTATGGGCACCTAGTGCATCGTGATTCAGTAGCTGTGAAAAATGTGTCATCAAGGTTTTAGAACTAAGATTTCGATTTATAACGTAATGTTTCCCATTAAGTTTTTGTACTTGCTTCCAAAAAATCTCTCGTGTTGGTGCAGTTTACCAAGCTTTTGGCTTTACGCTCATAAAATGTTTTTTTCTTTTCTTTACAAAGGGTTTTAAACCTACGATTGTACCGTATATACAACAATTTTGCTGCATTTTCATTGGTTCTCCTAAATTGATTTAGCCAAGCATAAGATACATTTCTTGCCATCATGCACTCTTTATCAAACCATGATTCTTTGAATACTCCAACTCCTTTAGAATGGTAAGAACTCGGACACGCTTTCTTTATGCAATCATCAATGCCATTCAATTGCTCATTTTCGTTCTCCATCAAATATACATCCAGCTGCCTTCTGTACAATGAAGCCACTGATTCACTCCAATGCAGTCTAGGCATGAGCGTAAGATCAATTCTTTCTTGATTTTCAGTACCATTACATTTGAAAGACAAAACAATCGGCATGTGGTCTGAATAAGGAACTTGTTGTACCTCGAAATCGGTGATAATATAATTCCATTTGCCCCTTACAAGGCTGTAATCAATAACGGAGCTACCCTGCTTACCAATAAATGTATATTCGCCGAGCTCGTCACTATCGCTAGTACCGTTTTGGATTCGAAGTCCGATTGAGTCGCATAGTTTCAGTACCTTATTTCCCCTTGCATTCTTTATTTGATCCTTGGATTTTCGAAAGTGTCCTTCACGCTCATTTTCAATTCCTTCTTCGTTTCCTACTCTCGCATTAAGATCACCAATAAGCAGCAGATTCATGGTTGGATCACACGTAACAAACTCTTTTATTTTATCAAAGTCCATATCCCAGTTGTTGCAGTTTACGTATGTTGGTATAATACGAAATCTGTCTTTACAAATTTCTATGTCCACACAGGTTATGTCTCCAAAGCATTTAAATTCACAATAGTTACTATTAAAATCCTTTTTAATTCCGAAAATACACTCTCCAGTCGCTCTTCCTCTCGCATGTGTTCTTATTGCCGGTATAATATTAAGTTTATAATTTTTAAATTTGTTTTCGTAAAACATTAAATTATTTTCTGATAAAAAAGTTTCATACAAAAATATTAGTTCAAATTTATTTATATAAGTATAAAAATCATTAAATAATCCCTTATTACTAAGACCGGAAACGTTATATGACAAGATTTTACATTTTAAATTACAATTAATAGCATTAGTATTTTGTTTCTTAGGCCTTTTATAGCAATTAGACGGGCAGACGGCATTACAATTAAAAATATGGTTGAGAATTTACATAAACAGTTTGAGAACTTATTTGAGAAGCACTGTGTTCGATCATTTGATTGCGAGCAGGAACATGAACAGAGCTAGTTAAGCTGTCAATGTCACCAATGATGTGACGTATTCCTTTCCACATTTTAATTTGTTCTCGGTGTCATAATAAAATGATTTTACTTCTACGATTAATGTTTGATCACGGACCTGTGTCTTTATATTTTTATTTTTTGCGCGAATCTCTTTATTTAAAGCTACCAGTTTGCTTCTTCGTGCTCATATAGCTGCCGGCAAATCTCGATGTAAATAAATTCCTTTTCCGCGCAGTAAAACCGTAGATTTCAACAATCGACCCACATCCTCTTGTCGCTGCATCTTAACGATGACATTTGCCACATTATTATTTGTTTTTAAGTGTCTTGATGTTGCAATAATATTTCTGTCATCAGATTTCAGAAGATCCATGCAACATTCCTTCGCTTTCTCGTTGGCATCATCGCCTATTTGTATCGGAATATGCACCACAACATTCTTCTCATTGGCCTTCATTTCTAGGCGCTCCACTTGCCGTTCCAATGAATTACAGCGAGATTCGAAATGATTCAATTGTACTTGCAGGTCGGAGTTGTTCTTTTGCAAATTTTGGATCTCTTTATGAATTCCCTCTAGATCTGCTTTTGTTGGCATGTCCTTCAGTTTGGTGTCTAACAATTTGGACATGCTTTCTTCAATCATGCGCTTAAGATCCATAACTTCCATTGTTCCAACTTCATTTTTTTCAATTGGTAGCGGGTTTGCATCTCTTGGTGATTCGATAGAAATGTCTTTGTGAGGCTTTTTTGATGTTTGTGTAGCGTAATTAGTTGGCGGTGTCCTCTCCATTTTGTTAGTACTTATATATATATATATAATTTTACGTGCGGTATATATTACAAACCTTTTTAATCTATTTTTTGAAGTGCAAATAAACGACTCTCCAAAATTTTAATTTGTTTCGACAGTATAAATAACAAGGAAGCAATTGCACACATTTTTTTAATTAATACCCAAATTAAATCAATTAAATTGCAAAAATTTTAACAAGTGATCGTAGAACTGAACTTAATACAACAAAACCAGGGTTGCCAATCAGATAATTGAGATAATAGAGATAAATATTATAATATATTTGGCGCTCCTGTTGGGATGCACTTGTGAAAGCTTCAAAATAGGATTCGTCATAAGAGGGAACCCAATAAATGCGAGGATGATTAAAATCCCCTAATAGAAGGATATTGCTGTCAAGGCTAGCTAAGCTAAAAAAAATCGATTGCTAAAGACAATTCAGTGTATACTGACACATTACTTCTAGGTGGAATATAAACATTTAAAACATATAAAACTAAAGATTCCTTAGTTATTTTGACGCTAACTAACACCAATAAGCACTCCGGCACCCACTGAATTGATAATATCAACACGACGATCCACACTAAAAAGTCACTATTAAAAAGTTCTGTGTCTAATATTGAGGCGTTGAGCCAAGTCTCAGTCAGGGCAAATAGATCGTATAGCAAAGCTAGGGAATTATTATAAGTCTTGGTAGTTTTACTTCGAAGACCTCCTACATTTTGGTAGTAAAGGCAGAACCTGGGAAGTTTTTTTAATTTAAAATAGAATTCGAATTTATATTAGATTTCTTTCTCAAGGGGGCTATACATTCTTTCACCAATGTATTAGGAGGCCAAGAACTACTACATATGGGCTCAAATGGACAACTGGGAGCAATTACCTTGAAAGAGGCTACGAAACTGTTAGGTTTACTTATTTTGGAGCATTTGATGAGAGACGAGAAACAAATATGAGCCTAGGCTCTGTAACTGATGAAAGAGTCTTGGGTGCAATAATGACGGACTCCGGTGATGGAACTTACTCAAGCTGTTCGTTCACATCTACAGGTGGAAGATGTACAGTGCGTTCTGAGGGGGTTATAATATCATTATTTACTGGCTTATTATTTTGAGGTGATTCACTTACGTGTTCGGACGCAGTTATTGAAGTAGCACTTACTTCACAACTTATCATGGAAGATGTTTTAGGAGCCGTTGGGGCTGAACGGGGATATACGTTCAACAGACAGTAGAAGTCACTGCTGCCGGCGCGGGGGATGGCCTCGAAGAAGGATAAGTCGCCAGTGACACGAGCACACAATGTACAAAATAAAAATAATAATAAAAAGAAGAACAAAAAACGTAGCGGAAAGAACCTTGAGACGACCACTACTCTCGGAATGGTGCACACGTCATCCGGGGGGAGTAAATCGCCTTTTGTTCTAGACGCGGCTGTTTGTGGAAAGGGGGTCAAGCCTCACGCAAAAGTACACCTAATTGTGGACCTTCCACCCCAACGCCGTCTCAAAACCTCTAACGTGTGGAGGGGGGACTACGATGGCTCCGGGAATGGCCACCACAGTTGTAATCACCCTTCTTCTCCGGCTGCACAACAAAGGGGAAGACGTCGTCCTGATCCAAGAACCCTGGATCGTTGGATCCAAAGCTCAAGGGCTCAGGACCCTAGGAAACTACTTGCTGCATGCAGTGGATAAAAGTGAACCCAGATCATACATATTGGTAAAAAGTGGTATTAATGCATATTTACTTCCTAATTTCAGCGATAGAGATCTGACAGTGGCAAGGGTACAAACCAGAAATAGTGTGTACTTGATAGCTTTTGCATAACTTGGCCATGACCACCTTGGCCCACTTCCTGGCGACACGCTGAATGAGCCTATTTCGATGGCTGAACGGCAGAAAGTGTGCCTGATAATTGGGTGTGACGTAAACGCCCACCATACCGTTTGGGGCAAAATAAATATAAATATAAGAGGTGAGTCACTTCTTGATTTTTTAATCAGTACTAACCTTATTGTAAGTAACATTGGGAATGAACCGACGTTCATCACCAAGAACTGACAGAAGGTCTTAGACATTTCTCTCGTCTCTGGTGTAATTCATCAAAAGATTCTGGATTGGAAAGTATCAAAGGAACATTCGTTCTCTGATCATAAATACATCCAGTTCTGCTTAGATAAAAAAGTTAATAAAAATCCAACATTCCCGCGTTATTGGTAAACTAACGGGGAACTAATTAGTCCCTCCCTTCTCACGATACCCAAAAACAACAGCGACCTTGATGAAAAAGTCAAGGTCTTAACCCTCGCCCTAAATAGATCAATGGACATATCCTGACCTCTTATTCGCATAAGAGGAAAACAAAAACCCCGTTGGTTGAATTCAGGGCTAGCACCGCTCAAGGAAAACTTTAGAAAACTTATTAACAGAGCTAAAAATCAAGACAAAACCCAGATTGGGACTCGAAAAGAGACCCTCAAAATCTACAAAAAACAGCTGAGGAAGATCAAAAGAACTTCATGGAGAAACTTCTGTGAAAGCATTGAAGACACTTCTGAAGCTTCTAGACTAAGAAAAAATCCTCTCGAAAAATCCACCGTTGCCTAGCTCTCTAAAAAAAGCTAGCGGGGTATGGACCAACTCAAGCGAAGACTCGCTATCACTGCTACTAAATAATCATTTCCCGGGTAGCTCACAAAATATTTGTAGCACTGAACAATCAAGGATAAGCTACAAAAATAATAAAAATACTGGCCTGATTACAAGGGAAAAGCTACTTTGGACAATTGAAAGCTTCGATCTTTATAAGTCGGCGGGACCAGACGGCATAATACCTGCCGAACTCCAGATAAACTCAGATATAATCATACCTTTCCTGGAGGTTATTCTAAATGGGTGCCTTGACCTAACGTGCATCCCCTTACTCTGGAGAGAAGTTAATGTCATATTCATTCCCAAAGCAGAACCCATGTAAGACCCGAAGGACCTCAGACCGATCAGTCTATCTACATTCATTTTAAAAACTCTAGTAAGACTGATAGAAATTCAATTACGCAATAGAATAAACCCCAATCTCATTTCTACTGCTCAACATGCATATTGTAAGGTAGCAATCCTAGATATTAAGGGTGCTTTCAACAACGTTACTAAGGTGGCAATAATCACAGCGCTGAGAAACCTTAAGATATCCGACTCATTGACAGAGCTGATTAGTCTCATGTTAGTCAGCAGAGTAATAAACTCAACCCTGGGGGACTACTCAGAAAAGAAGGTATGTCAGCAGAGGGACTCCACAAGATGGTCTTTTATCCCCACTCCTATGGAACACATTGGTAAACGAAATGCTGATAGACATGGAAGCAGATTGATATAACGTAATTGCATATGCCGATGATGTTGCCATTGTTGTAAGAGGTAAGCATGCTCCAACTCTAGTAGACTTAATGCAAAATGCTCTCAATCGACTAAAAATTTGGGCAACCAAATGTAGTCTGAAAATTATACCAACCAAGACAGAACTTCTCCTCTTCACTAGGAAATATAAATTCCCCAACTTATACCGCCAACAATAAACGGTACGCCACTGACATTTTTCAGACGAAGGCAAATATCTAGGCCTCCTACTAGATAAAAAGCTAAGCTGGAAATCCAATATGCAAGAAAGAGTAAGAATAGCAACAGCTGCACTCTTCTCTAGCAAAAAAGCCATTGGAAATAAATGGGGCTTATCCCCACAGATTACCCATTGGTTGTACACAGCGGTCGTTAAACCGATAATGCATTGGACAAAGTCACATATTGTGAGAAATTTAATAAGTTCCAACGGTCAGCCAGCTTATGTATCAGTGGAGCACCACACCCTCGGCTGCCCTTGATATACTACTTAACCTTACACCCCTCGATATTTTTAGCAAACAAGTGGCTGCGAGTACAGCTATTCATCTCAAAGCAATCTCTCAATGGACTAGCAATTCGATAGGCCATTCTAATATTCTGAACAAGGCCGGAGCAAAACTGGGACGATCCAACTACACCACACACCAGCTTATCTTCGACAAGAAGTTCCAAGTTACCATCCTACTAAAATCAGATTGGGAGGATGAGCGGTTCTTAAAAGATGAGTCAGCCAACTTTTATACGCACGGTTCGAAAACCGAAGAGGGAGTGGGCGGTGGTGTGTACTCAGACAGACTAAATCTTAGTCTGTCTGTCCGGCTCCCTGACCATTGTAGCGTATTCCAAGCGGAAATTCTAGCGATTAGAGAGGTGTTATTCTGGCTAAGGGAAAACGTGATATCTACATCGGATATCCGCATATTCTCTCACAGTCAAGCAGCCCCAAATCACTTGTCGCTGTTTCCACAACCTGTATAACTGCCCGCAACTGTTGATCATCCCTCATGGAGAGGGCAGAACAGTTTAACATTTACCTGATTTGGGTGCCGGGGCACAGTGATTTTTTTGGGAAACTGCAACGACGAACTCGCCAGAAAAGGAACCCAAATACGTATTCTACCGAAAATGGAAGAAATCGTTATCCCTATCGCTTCAACCAAATTGTTGTTACATGAAAACTCCATAAAACGAACAATATTTAGATGGTCAAACATCACTACGTGCCAGGCCACCAGACAAATCTGGCCAGTAATAGACCCAAGACGCTCAAAAAGTTTACTCTCTTTGAGCAAGAAACATCTTGGCTCCGTAATATGTGTTGTAACTGGGCACTGTTTAATTGGTAGACACGCCAAAAGACTTGGCGTTTTCTCCAATGACTTTTGCAAAAGCTGCATGCACGAGGAGGAAGAAGAGACTATATCACGTCTTCTTTGTTCATGTCCGACTCTCTCTGGGGGAATACTTTTTCGACGACACCAGTGCTCTTAGTCACATTGATATTCACCGATTTCACCGCTTCATTCGAGGTTCCAGATGGTTTGATTAAAGAGTAAATTTCTTTTCATGTGGTATCACAATGGATCTGTCTAAGTGTGTCAGCTGTTTTCTTGGCGAACACTTTAACCTAACCTAACCTAAGAGCCAATCCTGCGCTGTGTGGACAGGTGGTCACGTCCCTTCCTCTCTTTTTTCAGCTTTCATCACCGGAGAAGGTATGCCATTAACAGTTGTTATTATATTAGCAAAGTTAATGGATAAATCTTCAAACCCCTTTGAAATTTTAGTCAGCTCATCTTTCAAAGTGAATAATTTAAAAAGAAAAATGAGCGACCGAAATCTTTTTACAATTCGGACAAAACTAATATGCTATACTCGAAGAATTAATTTTATTCATCAAGTATTATTCGAAACAACGGCCAACGCATTTGGCATGGAATACATTTCCACAAGGTCCGTAAGCCGTAACACTTATGTGAAACTTTTAGGAAATCCGAGCAAGAAATAAAACACGATATTTCTAGGATGAAGTAATGTTAAGACTAAAACTTGCTTTATTAATTTAAGTATGCAAATTAGGTACAAATGTAATAAAAAGAAGTTAAGGACTATATGTTGAAACATAGCACATTTCAATTTTCAATACTTCCACTTGTGTCATACATTATTATTAATTCTTTACATTTAAAGAGAATATCTCAAAAAATATTTAAAGCAATTCATCATTAGTGTTTACAAAACAAATTCAATATTTAAAGAAATTAATAATTTTTGGAATTACTTTTGAAAACTGGTTAATGAATATAAATTCAAAGACAATTTTAAGTTATTAAATTTTTCTCTGGCAAAGATTTAGTGAATAAATCAGCAAGCTGTTGTTCACTTAGAACATATTCTATTTTAAATAAAACATCTTCATAGTGTTCTCTTATAAAATGGTACCTCACATCTATGTGCTTTGTGCGTTTGTGAAATTCAGGGTTTTTAATCAATTTAATAGCACTTTGATTGTCTAAGTACAACGTTGAACAGGTTGAATTTGCTCTGGTCAGCTCACAAAAAAGTTTCTGCAACCATACCAAGTCTTTGATAGCCTCTGACGCAGCTATGTACTCAGATTCGGTAGTCGAAAGTGATACACATTTCTGTCTTTGGGACTGCCAAGAAACTGCTCCCCCACAAAGCGTTGTAACCGCGCCACTCGTCGACCTTCTTGTCTCAACGTCACCCGCATAATCAGCATCGCTGAAACAATGTAAATACATTTTATTGGTAAGATTATAAATTATACCGTGGTCAATGGTTCCTTTGATATATTTAAATATACGCTTCACTGCGCATATATTGGTCTCATCTGGATTTTCCAAGTACCTGCTTACTGAGCTAATGGCGAACGAGATGTCAGATCTAGTTCCAACAGCCAAATACATGAGTGACCCAACTGCCTCACGAAACGGAAATTGTCCAGCATGACGACCTCTACTGAGAGAATTAGGTTTTTTCTCAGATGGAGTTGAGACTGGTTTTGAATCGTTCATAAAAAATTTATTCAAAAGTCTTCTCGCATAAGCAGCTTGATGAATCATTACAGCACCGTCTTGTCTTCGTGAAATTTCCAGCCCAAGAAAATAGTTCGCTTCACCATGTGTTACTTCAAACTCCTGCTGTAGATATTTTAGTAAATCATCTACATCTTCTTTGCTTGACGCAGCCACCAAACCATCGTCGATATAGATCGCAAGCAAAACCTTTTTCTTTTTGGAACTGCTAATAAATACACAAGGATCATAAAGACTTACTTTAAAGGCGAATTGTTGAAGAAAACCAGAGAACTTCTTGTTCCAACACCTCGAAGACTGCTTAAGCCCGTAGAGGCTTTTCTGCAACTTGCAGACTCTGCCGCTTCCATCATCATACCCTTCAGGTTGCCGCATAAAGATGTCCTCCGATAGATCGCCATTCAAAAATGCGGTTTTGATGTCAAATTGAAACAATTTCAGATTTTCGGCTGCAGCAATAGCCAAAATTGTTCGAATTGACGCAAATTTGACGACAGGACTGAATGTTTCAGAATAATCTAGACCATATTCTTGACTATAGCCTTTTATAACTAGATGGGCCTTATAACGACTAACTTCGCCATCTGTCGAGAGTTTTACTTTATAAACCCATCTATTACCGATTACCTTTCTTCCTTTGGGTAAATTGACCAGCTGCCAGGTGTTGTTCTTGAGTAAACTTGTGATTTCCGCGTCCATCGCATACTTCCATCTTTCTGCTAGTGGAGAATCCATTGCTTTTCGAAAATTCGGAGGTTCAATAAGTCCAGCAACAAATGCAAAGCGCTCAGACATAACAAAGTTTGAATGTTTTCTCTTACGAAGTTTTGATCTGTAATCTTCTTGAAATGAATCACATTTTGCTTTATTATTCTCCTCTTCGTCTTCCTCGTCTAAACCATCACCTCGCACACCTTCTTCTTCTGCAACAACTACATCTGCACCAGTTCCTTGTTTACCACTTTCGGCATGAACATCACAATCATCTACGCCGCCTTCGCCTGCATCGCTTTCTTCTGCACTAGCACCTTCTTCACCAGCTTCGACATCACCTTGGCCCACCCTTGAAGAAAAAGCGTCCTCCTCGTCATCAAGCTCCTCGTGTTCAAACATCTTTATATAAACAAAATCGGTTTCTGCTTCTTTGAGGTTACACTGGTTACCAAGACATTCATTAAATAGAACATCTCGCGAAATGTCTACCTTTTTCGTGTCATCCAAAAAAATTCGATGCCCTTTTGTGTTACAAGCGTAGCCTACCCAAACGCCTTTTCTAGCTTTCTTATGCCATTTTTTTGTTTTCTGACTAGGTACATGCATATACACCTCACAACCAAAATGCTTAAACTCAAAAAAATTACTCTTCTTGTTGAACCAAACCTCATAGGGAGACTTCCCTGCTACTGGACTTGGACAGCTCCTATTCAAAACATAAACTGCAGTATTTACTGCCTCAGCCCAAAGTTTCGCATTGAGGTTTTTGCCACACAACATCGACCTAGCTGCTTCGACGATCGTCCGCATATCTCGTTCGGCTCGCCCATTTTGTTGCGGAGTATATGGAACGGTTTTCTGATGACACATGCCCTGAGCTCTTAGCAAGAATTCAACGTCTTTATTAATGAATTCTAAGCCATTATCGGTACGTAGAACTTTGACAGAGTAACCTGTATCGATCTTTACTTGCTCTATATAATTTTTTAACAATGCACTAACTTCAGTTTTGTGCTTGATGAAATAAACATGACGAAAACTAGAGCAATCATCTTTCATTAAAAGAAAATATCTAGACCCTCCATATGAGGTTTCGTGCATGGGACCGCAAAGATCACAATGTATTAACTCTCCTGGTAACGATGCTCTATTCAGACTCTTGGCAAACGGCAGTCTGTGGCTTTTTCCCATTGCACAAGCAGAACAAAAGAATGAATCTCCTGTATAGGAAATATTGTTGGATTTCAGAAATTCTTTAACGTAATTTATGTTCTGATGACAGAGTCGCTCATGCCACGATTGTAGATCATTACCATCTCTACGACTTGAATATTGAACCGCACTATTGACCTGTGATTCACCCACCATCACCACTTGAAACAACAACTTAAACATCTTATTTTGGCGCAAACCAACAGCAACAACATCATCATTTTTTAGCAACTCGCACTCATTTTTATTTGATCTCATTTGTAGCCCCTTATCAAGTGCACAACTCGCAGAAAATAAATTTAATTTTATATCGGGGACGTATAAAACATTGGATATATGCTTCTCTATCCAATCCACCTTGTTATACGACAGAATGTTGATATTACCGGTACCATACGCATGAATAATTTCACCATTTCCCACGCGAATATTAACTGGTTTGTCAAATTTTTTGAAAGAAACGAACCACTCTTTTCGAGACGTCATGTGGTCGCTTGCTCCAGAGTCGAGAAACCAACTATCCTTTTCTGTCATTTCCGCAAATACAGTTTGAGATATAAAAGCTTCCCCTCTTTTCACGTCACATGATGTGTTGTTTTTCTCTCTCTGCCTTTTAGGACAATCCGCTTTAAAATGACCCGTTTTCTTGCAGATAAAACACTTTCCCAGTTTCTTGCTTTTACCGCTTTCTCGACGAGGTACTGTTTTTGATGACGTTTTACTTTTTCTTGCCATGAGAGCTTCACTTTCAACTTCATTTTGCATATTCATTCTCGACTCCTCCATCAACAGACGTGCAGTTAAATTTTTTAATGTTTGCTCACTTGCTGCTTTTGACTCCCATGCCCTGTAGAAGTGATTATATGCCACCGGTAGAGTCATTAAAATTTTGGTAATGACCATAGTCTCTGAGACATCCTCACCAAGATCTTTGAGCTGTTGAACAATTTTTTGAAGCTTTGAGATGTGAATAGAGAGATTTTCATCTTCGCTTTTAGTAAAGCTATAAAATCTCTGTTGAAGCAAATGCACAGACGTCTTGGATTTTTGCTCATAGACATTCTCAAGCTTGGTCCACATGTCGAAAGCACTTTCACAAGACATTATATGCAGCATTGGCTCCTGCCCCATTGATGTCACAATTATTTTCTGTGCCTTACTGTCGCATCGAACCCACTTCTTAAGCAACTCAGAATCCGCGACCGCTGTTTCAGTTTTAACGAGAGGTTTTTCTGAGGAACCATCAACTATGTCCCACAATTCATATGCTCTTAACAAAACTTTGATTTGGAATTTCCAAACCAGCCATTGCTCACTGCCCTGCAATTTATCAACCCGTTGCAGATCTGTTTCCATTTTTATGCCCGAATACGACAAGTTAAAAAAAATAGTCCGCGTTACAATCGATTACAAGTTAAATTAAATACTTATTCAAAGTATATCTATAATTTAATTAAACAATAAGACGCTATTAAACTTTTAACTTTTCCGCTGCGTGTCTGGGCCCATAACCTGTGAAACTCTTTGGAAATCCGAGCAAGAAATAAAACACGATATTTCTAGGATGAAGTAATGTTAAGACTAAAACTTGCTTTATTAATTCAAGTATGCAAATTAGGTACAAATGTAATAAAAAGAAGTTAAGGACTATATGTTGACACATAGCACATTTCAATTTTCAATAACTTAAAAAGAGGGACTATGCCGGGGAACGACCCATATAATTAGTGTCAGCGCAAACCATTATTAATTAATAAATAAGGCACTTTCTGTTTGCGAGAGAAGAAGAGAATCATACAAAAAAAAAATGAAAAAATTAATGACAAAGTTAATGAATCTTAAAAAAAGAGAGAAATTGGTAACTATACCCTGTCCCAGAATAATAAGGCGTACACGTCTTATAGGAAAACTTTTTCAAAATCAGTAGCGTGTCATACTTTGCTTGTTTTTTATTTTAAAGCGATTAGGCCTACTGGGGATACCTTACAAAAACGCACTGTTTATCTAACCTCATGGTGGTGTTGTAACCATAAATGTGTTTTAATTTTTATAAACAAAATGATTAAATAAGAATTCTTATCCAAAAAAGAGCGATAAACCTACATAATATTCTTTTATATTTGAGTCCATTTAAACTACACACTACGAAAGCCCTGTGAGTGCTTTATTGAGTGACAGATTTATGTAATCCACTGTAGCGAGAATGAGAGGCAAACGTCCTATCTTGCCTACACTGCCTATTTTTCTGAGACAGAGTATAGCTGGATTTGAACCTATAACCTACTAACTACGGTGTAGTTTAGACTAATGAATAGACCCGCACCCCCACGGATCTTTAAATTATGTTCTTTCTAAATTAGTATCAATAATGCGTGAGATGCTTAATTATGGGTTAAGTAAAATGATGATAGAGATAGACCCCAAGTGGTGAGAAGAAAAAGCCAAACCAGCTGCAAGCTTTACGAAAAAACTCATCAATTGAGCAATTGTTTCATCTGCTAAAAAGAGTGTAAGAGAGAGTAGAATCAAAAATTGAGAGGAACAAAGGCGATGCAAATCTTGAAATACATGGGTATACAAATAAATGGCAAACAAACTTACGTGAAATCACAAAGGATTTAATTATGCCGATTTATAAATTAAAAGATATATAAAGCATGTGCTCATGTTTATGCTAGTCAAATGAAAAATTAATTAAAATAAACACAATTTTAAATAAAACAATACAGGATAAAACTAGATTAATTAAAAAATTGCGGACAGCAAGCAATGCACGTCGATCAATGTTCGGTATGAAATATGACTAACAGTTTTTCTGGTTTAGTGATATCTGCTATCTCAGATTGTGGTGTAATGACGTTTGCTGTCCCAGACTGTGGTCTAGTGATATCTGCTATCTCAGATTAAAGTTCAGATACGTCTGTTATCTCAGATTGTGGTTAGCTGACATCTGCTATCTGAGATTGTGGTTTAGTGACGTCTGCTATCTCACACTGTGGTCTAGTGACATCTGCTATCTCAGATTGTAGTTTATTATCATCTGCTATCTCAGACTGTGGTTTAGTGACATCTGCTATTTCAGATTGTGGTTAGGTGACATCTGCTATCTCAGATTGTGGTCTAGTGACATCTGCTCTAAGATTGTGGTTTAGTGACGTCTACTATCTTAGACTGTGGTGTAGTGACATCTGCTATCTCATATTGTGGTGTAATGCCGTCTGCTATCTCAGACTATGGTCTAGTGACATGTGCTATCTCAGACTGTGGTCTAGTGACATCTGCTATCTCAGATTATGGCTTAGTGACGTCTGCTTTCTCAGACTGTGGTTTAGTGGGTCCTGCTATCTCAGTCAAGTTAATGATATGATTATATGAATTTGGAGTTTTAGAAAGCTAAAACTTCTTCTTGAAAGACTTAGGTTCCAGAAAGGACAGTGGAAGCCCAGGCTTAAAAGTGACATCTGCTAACGGAGATAAATGTTTAGTGACGTCTGCTATCTCAGATTGTGGTTAAGTGACATCTGCTACTTCAGATTGTGGTTTAGGAACATCTGCTATCTCAGATTGTGGTTAAGTGACATCTGCTATCTCAGATTGTGGTTTAGTGACATCTACGATCTCAGATTGTGGTTAGGTGACATCTGTTATCTCAGATTGTAGTTTAGTGACGCCTGTGATTTCGGACTACGGTTAAGTGGATCCTGCTATCTCAGATTGTGGTTTAGTGATATTTTTTATCTCAGATTGTGGTTAGTGACATCTGCTATCTCAGATTGTGGTTTAGTGACATCTGGTATCTCAGAATGTGGTTAAGTGACATCTGTTATCTCAGATTGTAGTTTAGTGACGTCGGCTATCTCAGACTGCGGTTTAGTGGATCGTGCTATCTCAGCCAAATTAATGATAAGGTTATATGAATTTGGAATTTTTTATAGCTTGTTCTAAGACCAATAAAGCATATTAAAATTGTATTTTGAAATAAACTAAACGTTCTAAATTATATATTGTAAAAGTTTAAAAAACACCTGAATTATGAATAAAAGAACCTCAAGTACACTAAAGTTAGGTGCTTCTTTAGTAAAATCCTATATCCGACGAGCTTACCTCAGTCTACCACAAAAAGCAAGAAATCTTACAAAAATGGCGTAGCGGCTGACCGTTCCAGAAAAACCAACCCTCGACATGTCCATGTCGAATAAGCGTTGACCACACTAGATAAGCCGATTATTCTCAGTCAAAAATACCAGAAATATTCTGAGGGCCTGCAGTGGAATCGCTTCGTATACACTGAGAAAAGTTTCAGTCATAGGAAGAATTCTGTCAAGCATTCCTCCGGTATTTTCTACCCACTCGCTTCATCCATAAATAAGAAGACGAAATAATGCTGAAAAGCAAGGACTTGGAGAATGCAAATGATTTAATCCGAGGTATGGAATACCTCATCCGACAACACCGAAAAATGACTTTTCATGAGAATGTTGACACGATTTAGGGCAGTCTTCGAACCGAATGTCGATTATATATTCGTAGGGAAGAAGTCTAAACGCTCGATGAACTAACCGAACTCGCCGAAGAACGAGAATTCATAAGGTTAGAAGAAAGAAATCAAAGACCTGTTGTAGCAACAAACCTCCCACTAGAAAATAACAAACCTTGGGAGCACCAAATTACAAGATTCCACCAGACATATTTCGACCTCGTATGACCGTTATACTCATTTCTGGCACTGTAAACAACAAGGACACTTGAAACATCAGGTGCACCCGACCATTCCGACGCCTCTCTTCTTTCTGTGGAAAAGATGGCCACCTGACTAAAGATTGTCCTTGCTATAAACGAGAAGATCTCTCCCGAATTGGAATAATCGAACGGCCGCCATAAGCGACCAGAGACCCGATCAACCGAGCCAACCTATAGTCAACATCAAGTAGCAATAGTAGAGCGAACCGCCCACGACTTAGTAAAACCAAAAAAGAGAATCATGACACAACCAAGTTCCCTAGCCAACCCACAAGCTACAAGAAGATAATACACCGAAAAACCAATCAGAATCATACTTCCGTGGGTATTGTTGGGCAGATAGCCAGAACAACCGTACAACCAACTCGCTCCACCATACCGATGTGGAAAATGGAGTCACCAGTTCAGAAAAAGTTGGCCACCGAACCATGGAAAGATCCTGGGTACTTTGTTCCCACAAAAATTGGATGGCAGACTTTTTATGCTCTCATTGACTCTGGTTAATAAATCATGCATTGGAGCAGCAATTAAGAGTAAACTGCAAACCTGAACGTACCGATCCGATAGGAACACATTGATATTAAATTGGTGAATGGTGACCCAGTAGTCACAAGGGAATACTATTCTCTAGCGTTTAATCTGCATAAAATCAAGATACATTGCGCACTGACATTTTAAAGAACGTACCGCCAGATCCAATAATTGGCGTGGACATACTAGAACAAGCGAAATTTACCATGGCAGGAAGACCATTGATCACTGATAATGACCAACAATTAGGGATAAATAAACTCTGCACCCTGGTACATAGTGACCGGCTATTAGTCCAAGAAAAGGAGATTCTAGCAAATTTCTTAGCAGAAGAATTACCAAGATTCGAGAAATTGAGACGACCATCCAATTGCCGGGTTTTTTTATCTAAAAAAAAAAACGGATAAATGTGAATTTGATAAAATGGAATTGCAATAACTTGGGCACGTAGTTTTTGAAGAAGGTATACATAATGACCCTGACAAAATTGCTGATGTAAAGGAACTGAAAGCTCCCTCGAACGTGAAGGAACTACGGCGGATTCCAGGTATTACTTTTTGGTACCGACGTTTAATTCAAGACTTCTTGACACTCGCAGCATCTCTTACCAAGTTGGTAAAAAAAAATAAACCATGACAGTGGGAGTTGGAGCAAGAAATAGATCTTATAACGCTGAAAACTAAACTAACCGAAGCTCCAGTGCTCACATCTCCTAACTTTGGCCAACTATTTTAGACTAGGAGTTGTATCTTTTTATAGCGAGGGAGACCAAAAAAAGGTTATTGCATATGGAAGTCGAGCCCTGACGGACTTAGACAAAAACTATGCCACCACCGAACAAGAATGCCTGGCTATTGTATGGAGAATTCAGAAGATGCGGCCCTATCTTGAAGGCTAACACTTTACGGTGATAACCGATCACCACTCACTCAAATGGCTCCGTTCGTTGGAAAACCCATCAGGGAGACTAGCACTTTGGGCGATTGAACTCCACCAAATGATTTTACAATACAATACAGAATGGGATCACTAAATCTTGTAGTTGATGCGGTTTTGAAAGATCCATTGCCGAAGTGACCACCGAATTTCTTGCCGCCAGCATTGGTACACCACCGGACTGGGTATTACTGGCAACATCAACTTACCATAAAGAATCCTGACAAATTTCCAGAATACCCCCTTGAAGGGGATAAGCCTTTCCGAAGATTTCCGACCAAAACTCCTCTCCCGAACCAGACTTATAATTGTGAATTTTGCGTTCCAAAACAACAACTAATCGAAGTTTTGAGGGACAATTATGACGTTGTTACAACAGGACACCTAGGAATTGCAAAAACAATGGCTAGGATCTCAGGACTATATTACTGGCCAAGAATCCTAAGGCACATCTTCAAATACATTCGCCAGTGTAGTAACTGTAACCAGTTTAAAAGTACACAACAAAAACCAAGTGGCCAAATGTACACTATGCAAGTTGATGAACCGTAGGAGGTACTCTGCATAAACTTTCTTTGACCATTACCAAGATCCATGAAAGGAAATACTACGATGCTGATCATGACCGACAAATTTACAAAGTGGTTAGAAACCGTTCCCCTCCGATCCGCAACCAGCAAAAATACAATTCTAGCACTAAGTGAAGGATTTTCTCTCGTTTCGGATTACCAAAGGCACTGCTATCACATAATGGTACTGAATTCACCAGTCACCAATTTCGTGATTTTCTCAAGGAGATGGATATAACATGACGCCTTACCGCCCCTTACACCCCGCAAGAGACCCCTACCGAAAGAGTATATATATATAGTAATAATATTATTTATTTTATATTTCAAAAAAATTGGGTACCTATAAAAACAATATAATATTACATGATGATTTAACAATTTTTCAATAAATGCAGGTTGGACCTTTCAAGTTTATGTTAAATCTATATAGTAAATAAAAACTTAAATATATAATTAGCAAAATAATATCACATTAACTATAATTGTTCACTGTTAGATTGGCAAATACAATGTATTTTTTGGATGTTCAAGATGACAATATAACATGAAATTGTGACATTCATGCCATTTCAACATTTTTTCCCCAAGATAGCTTTATCAAATTATCAATAACGTTGTTATGATTTACATTCCAGTCAATATTTTGAGAATAAAAGTTCAAAATTATTCCAGCTTCTCCAAAAGCTTTAACCCAATCATTAACCCAGAATGTTGAATCTGCAAGTATGTTTGGGAGTATCTAAATACCTTGGATACGTATATACTCAAAGTGTAAGTTAAGAGTAAATATGAACATTTTGTTTATACCAGTCTCGAGGTGCAACATGTTATTTGGGGTGCTCTTTGGAAGAAGCAACATTTTTTCAGACAAAAACGTAAACGTTCATGTTCACACTGAACCCAGATAGGGACTGCGTAACATAATAGATTTCGAAGCTGCCACAAAAAATGTCATCTTATTACTCTGACAGATATTCTGGTTACTTATGAAAGAAGACCAAGTGTAGTTTATTGCTTTTTTGAGCTAGTAAGCTTATGTTCAAGATGTTTCTTATATTTTAAATTATAGTTTAAAAGTACACCAAGTTTGGTATTCGTCAACTTCATCAATTTCATACTCATTTAAATACCATTTTTGTTCCAGCGGACAACGTGCACCCTTACAGAAAACCATAAATTTAGACTTGGATAATTTAATAATTAACTTCTAGAATGTACAATGCTCTGCCAGGTTGTTAATCTTTCTTTGTAGAGGGCTTTCAGATAATAGAATCAAGTAATCAGCATAAAGCAAGACTTTTATTTTGGGGCCACAGATTTCTACACCACCAGGCAGTTCAACGCTCAAATCATTTAAGTACAGTGTGAAAAATATTGGGCTGATTTTCACCCTTGTACCTTGACCTACGTAAAAAAATTCCGAAATCGAGCTACCGTCCCATACAGCTGACTCAGTGTCACTATAAAGTTTTTTTCAAAGCCTTACTATTTAAATGACATTTCAATAGATATTAGCTTATAGAAAAGAGCATTTCTTGTTGGAATTGTATCAAACGCTCATTTAAGATCCACAAAAAAGTGAAAACATTCGTATGTTGTTTATTTTGTTTAAACAAGCCTTATCTATAATAAAATTTTAAATCTTACTTAACTTTAAAATACATTTAAACAACACTTAAGTTCAATATCCGTATCTATAAATAATTTTCTCATTTAAACAACGTTACTTAAAGGTGTCTTAACTTAAACAGCATTCAGGTTATTTAAAGCCCTCTTAAATGTATTTTGATATATCAATTTGAAAATTTGGTGAATTTCACTTTTGGTTAAGCCAGGAGGGGCCGGTATAAATCAGTTTTTTTGATTTTCCTAAAGATAGATACGTAGATAGGTATTCCAAAAGTGAGTTTTGTAAATACAAACCAATTTTAAAAATGGTGAATGCCAAGCTTGAGGTGACTGAAAATAAATTCAAAAGACATACAGACCATTTTCGTACGACTTTTGGTTAAGCCAGGAGGGGGTGGTATAAAATCATTTTTTTTTATTTTCCTAAAAAGAGATAGATACGTATTTTAAAAGTGAATTTTGTAAATACAAACCAATTTGAAAAATGATTAATGCCAAGCTTTAGGTGACTGAAAATAGATTCAAAAGATATATAGAAACCATTTTCGTACGACTTTTCGTTAAGCCAGGAGGGGATTGTACAACAACTTTATTATTTTTCCATTATTTGGTATAATTTGATTGTCAAATTTTGATCTTTTGTTTTAATAATTCATTTATTTGTTTAGAGGAAACTAATACTAAGAAACACTTTAAATCAAAATTAAAGACGCAGTACAATTCAGGTACAAATAGCTTTCAGTCTTAATACTATTTTACAACAAAAAAGAAATAAATAATCAAACAAAATAATACAAAAAATATATGTAAGTATATATGTGCGTATGTACTTTAAAGAGGCTTTACATGTATCTTCATCGTCATCTGCATCGAAATCTGCAAAAAAAGAGGAAACAAAAAAAAATCATACTTGTGCGATAGAGAGCGAAGACCAAAATGAAGATCATTTTCATGTATGAATATTATAGGAAGTATGAATGTGAAGATTGCAGATTATAGTGAAGATGAACATGTTCATCTGCATTATAGCATTTTCATCTGCACCATAATTTGTTCCGTTCAGATAATGAATTTTCAAGTTTTTTTTACCATTTCACCTCAGTTTGCTTAAAAACAACGAAAATAGCGAAAATGTTCTTCTCTAAACTACATTACTGAACGCTTAGAACATTTGATTGTGAGATGTGTCAAGAAAGTTATAGCAGAGTTCGAGTAAGTTATTATTGTTTACCCTCTCTTACTTTTATGTTTGTTTTATATTATGTTCTTGCTCTACTTTTCTTCAAATCTGCAGATGCAGATCCATGTAAAGCCTCCTTTAGGCACAAAAGTCTTTAAACTTAAAAAAGGAATCCTTATTTTATATCACATGTATTGATGTGTTAGCCATTAAAAACGCATTTGCCTAATATGCTCTATTTTGAACCCATGCTCTACTTTCAAATACTGAAGCCTAAGTTGATGCTCCTTTACCTTCCTTGTTCCATCCCCATTACCTATATGCTTTTATTTTTAGGTTATGCTCATCTTCCTTACGTTTTCCATCAGCTTCAAACGCTTTTATTTTGAGAGATAGCTCGAGTCGAAGATTTTCAATATCTTCTGTATTCCTTCCTTATAAGTGATCGACTTCAGTATTTTTTGCTTCGATAGCCACTTCCAAATATTGAGCTTTTAAATTTTCATCACACTACAAAGAAAAGTTTAACGCAGCCTATTGTTCTTACAATGTACATACCATCGAATACTGGTTATCATTTTTAGCGTTTTAATTGTTTTTTGACATTTTTCGCATCTCCTTTTTATTTCTATTGTTGTTAGGATCATTCTGATCATCATATATGTCATGGTCATTTGTCTCCAGTTCTTCAATCAAAAAATTTAATTTCTTCATGAGGTATATTTCGAGGAATTCTGGCATCGGAATCGAATTTATTGGTGTCCAGAGCAAATTCATTATCTGATTAAAATGCGATAGTAAATACCTAATTCTCAAATCTATTGTGCCGCAAAAAGTCTTTCCTATCTTTCTATTCCTTCTAACTAGTACCGTGCAATTCAGGTTTCATTTAAAGGACATTAGGTCTTACTGGCATATAGTTAAACTAAAAAAATAAAATTAAAACAAAAATTTAACTAAAATAAAACATACGGGCAGAGAATTATCTTCAGGCTTCCCGCTTAGCTTTCGACGTGCATGTATCTACACTCTTTTCTTCTATGATGTATACTTTTTCCTCTATGAAGTCTTGAAGTAGAGTCTGTGAAAATACAAGGTTTCACTTTTGATTTTATTTGGTTTATTTGCAATATACTCCAATACCTTGTCTGAAGAATCCCAATTCTCTGACCTTTTTCTTTTGCTGGCAGTTTCCATGGCTTTCAATGGTGTGTTTTCAAATCGACAACAATCTCAGAAATGTTTTTTATTTACAAATTAAAGCTGTCACATTGCTGTCATGTACAAAATGCACTAGAATTTTAATTTATTTGTAGCAGATTTGTGGAATTTCTTTGCGTCAGGTTAAATTATGATCGTTTAGTTAAGTACGAATGAGAAATCGATTAAAGATATGAATTTAAGTAACGTTGTATAAAGCCTATTTAAATATTTAAACAATCTTAATTAAATAACCTCTAAGAGGCATTTTAAAAAAATCTAACAGATACGGCTGTAAGTGTACTATGCTATTCAGGTTTAAAATACTATGGGCAGTTGAATAACCTTACCGAAAACCAGCTTGGCTCTCATTTAGCACATCATTTTCTTCCAGCCAATCATTGATGCGATTAAGTAGCACACTTGTAAAAAGCTTATAAAGAGTATCCGATTAAGAAAAAACTCGATAATTCAATACTTCGTTTATTTCACCTACTTGGGAACAATTACTAATTGGCAAAATGAAGTTGGTATCTGTTCCGTTTCAAAAATATTATTGAAAATTTTCAAAATATCATTTATAAATCTTAAGGTAGCATTTTTATAGAACTCGAAAGGTATTCGATCTAAGCCAGGAGATTTGTTATCTTTTGAGTCGGATAACGCGATGCACATTCCACAATTCAGATAATGAAATGCTTGAATCTAGAGCTGCATTTTTCACAAACGAAAGTTGTTGGAAGTGTTGATCTCCTTTATTTATATAAAAAAGGCTACAAAAGTAGTATTTGAAACTTTCTACGGATAGGTTTGAACACACAAGTATTTTCCTATTTTTAATTGTGGTAGCTAATGTACACCAATCCTTTGAGTTTCCTATATTTTTGAGTTTATTAGAAACACAATTTTTATATAACAGTTTTTTTTTCTTTACAAATCCTCTTAAATGTTTTAACACTTTCATTATATCTTAGTCTTAAGCTTTCGATGTTGTATTTTTGGTACTGTTAAATAATTGAACATTTTTCGCCTTGAGTTTGAATACTGTGCATCAACCCATTCATTTTTTGAAAAATATTGTTTTGATATTTTATATTTTAAGTTTGAATGTCAATATTTGAAAAACTGTTATAATCATTTAGATTGACGAGTTGATCTGGTTTAATTTGATACTCACGAAACATACTTGAATGCCAGAATAATTTTTTGGGCAAAATTTGGTATCTAGCAGTACTAAGGCCAGAAAACTTTATCATTAATCTTTAAAAATCCACCAAACAACAACAATAATCATTAACTGACTTACCCATAGAACCCAAAAAGGTAAACTCACCAACTTCATCTCCAACCGTTCTTCCGTTTAAAATGACTCCACTGTTGTCATCGAGCAATTCAAGAAGCTTTTTCCCAGTGTTTGCAATATTTTCTTCACCGACAATATTTTCTTCACCAAATAGGATAATTTCGATCTGACCAAATGTCAAGCGATCGACGAAAGAAGATTAAAGGAAATACTGGAAATATTGCAACTAACTGCAAGCAAAATGTGCAGCCACCCGGCTAGTCAGCTGGGCGCAATTCAATAGGTAGATAATTAGATTTATTAGTCGGAAGCGATTAATACAACCAATTAAACGATACTAAAATAAAATGTAATTAAGTTATTACTTGTGTAGGTACAGGGTGTACCAAAAATTAATTGGGCGACAGGATGTTTTATGGTACTTACTATTACCAGTATCTCAATGAAAAAAAGAAATTAGGTAAAAACCAGAATCTTTTCAAAAAAACAATGTAAGTACAACTTTGTTCGACATTGACAGAGGGTCAATTCTCGAAAATATAAAATGGAAAATCAAGCGAAACAAGAACAATTTTTGTGTCTAGAGAAACTAAGAAAAATCACCTAAAGGAAAAATTCTCGAAATAACAATTTGGTAATCAAAATCATGTCCCGCAATATCGGGATAATTTTGCCACAAACAAAGCAACAAACAATATAAATTAAACTTTATCGAATATTAAAAAAATTACCACAGAGTATTTACTATTTCAAGAAAACAAGAAATACTTTTCTTTATCACCAGCTGGTCCTGAGTAAAAGATCAAAGCCTCGAATTTTTACCCTTTGAAAAAAGGGAAATTTATATTTTTTGCAGTTTTGAAAAAAAAACACGAAAAAATTGTTTTATATAATTTTTTGTCTCAAGCCAAATCTTAATTTTATAAAAAAAAACTTCTGGACAGTTCTAGCACTCTTAAAATAGTAAAAGAACAGAGGCAGGTTTTGACTCGTCCATTTCGCCAGACTATCTCGCCATCCTTCTCTGATCTTTGCGTGGTGTTGTTCTGTTTCATCCGTTCTGCAGCATCTAGTGATGTGCGACTGAGAGCAAATGAATCGAACATTACACGCGATATATTACATTGGTTATGCAATCACCATGAGCTCAGTGAACGAGTTTTTTTAACAATTCCACTGTAAAAGATTTCGGAAAAAATATATAAAATTACATACATTAGGTCCCCAGCCCCAATCCGGCCCATACTACTACATAGCAAAAATCATTCGGGGACTTAATTCGCGGTGGCAGCTAAGTATTTTTACCGTTGATTACACTACAACTGTCGACCTTCGCGCAGAAATTTAATGGGAGAGAAACTCATCTCGACGTGATTTTCCTTGATTAATTTCTACAGTGTATGGTGGGAACTCAGCCATACTAATTTTACGTTGGTGTGAAATATGATTTACACATTGTTGGACATGGGTAAAATCACCATGCCTTTTTCCTAGTGTATATAGACTTTCCCACACTCGCCAGATACGTGGATCGCCTGTCGAATGATTTATGGATTTTTGTGGACCGCCCGTCACACAATACATGTCAAGAAATCGACCCGTTTTGTTTGCTTCTCCAAAATACATTTAGAGTAGGTCATTGGCTGATGGCCACCAGGTATCTACAGACTCTACAAGCATTTTGGATCAGCAACGGACAAAATAATAACATGGTTATGGTTATACAAAAGGCAGGTGAAACTTGGTGTGGTAAATTTTACCGCAACAAATCCCACCCTTACCTCCTAGGAAATGTGCTTAGATTTATACGTCGCCAAGATAATAAAACATAAAAAATAATAACAAAAATTTGCCATAAAAATAAAAACTCCAAGCAAAAAATTATATAAAATAAAAGACATCAATCGTCAAAAATCAAAATACCAAAAAATAATCTACGTTACTTTAGTCTTCGGATGCATCGGTATACGGTTTCAAATCTTTAATATGCCAAGTTCCGCGTTATTTATCACTACTATCTTGCAAGACATATGTACAAGTTGACACACGCTTCTTAATTTCAAACGGACCAACAAAATTCGGTGCGAATTTAGCAGCATAATAATTCGCGGCATCCGGCAACGAGAAGTTCCTACGCCATACAAGTTCGCCGGGGTTATATTGAACATCACGTTGTTGCAGATTGTAAGTTTGAGCAGATCTTTTTAATGCTGCTTGCAATTTGTTCCCTATATCTTCCCTGAATTAGTTGAAACGTTCAGCGATCTCATCCCAATCCTGAAAGCTTCTTGAACTATCACCTATATTTGGTACTTCCTGACCTGAAGTCACCATATACCTAACAAAGTTCGCCTAATACGACGAAACACCTAAAACCTCAAATTGTGACGTGCGAATCGCACATACCACTTTACTGAGTTGTAAATCCCACTCTCTGCTGTTTTCAGCCACGTAAGCCATCAACGTAGTCCCAAAAATCTGATTGATTCTCTCGGCAAGATTCGCCTGCGGATGATAATGGGCTGTAAATTTTAATTGTAACCCTTACGCCTGGCAAAGCGTTTTCAGTTCCTTTGATCGAAACTGGGGACCGTTGTCACAGACGATCACCTTTGGGATGCCAAATAAAAGTTAAACGTTATCCTCTCATTCCCTAACAATTGCCTTGGCAGTGGCCGAGCTCAACGCGAAGAATAGTGGAAACTTCGTAAAGTAATCCACTACCGCCAAAATGTATATAAAACCCCTACTCGACTTAGGAACCGGGCCTACCAAATTAATACAAATCATTTCCCAAGGTGCTTTTATTTCTATCCTCTCAGTCATAAATCCAGCTGGCTTCTCATTCATCGGCTTCACTACATACCCTAAAAATTTCAGCGATGGCATGCAAAAATTGCATTTTTCAGTACCGACCTACAATCCTGCCTCACTCAACCTTTACATCACCTCATTCGGAATTTCAAAATGTTGTTTGAAATTTTCTGTAATTATAAGAATGTCGTCTTAATACACGAAAACAAATGGCTCGAGGTTGGCACCCAAAACTGTGACAATAAACATCTGCCAAGTCGCAGAAGACTTGTGGGGATCGAAAGGCATTCTTCGCAATGGAAAAAGACCTCTCCCAGGAACCGTAAAGGCAGTATAAGGCTTAGATTCCTTCTCAATAGGAATCTGCCAATTTGCTGACTTAATATCTAGCGAAGACAAGAACCTCACGCCTCGAAGCCTATCTATCTTGAACTAATATATGGTAGTGAATAAGCATACCTATCTGTATTCTTATTCAGCTTCCTATAATCCACACAGAATATATAGGAGCCGTCCTTTTTCTTAACTAATAGTATTGGAGATGACCACGCACTTGTCGATCTCTCAGTAACTCCTGACTCTAGCATTTCATTCAATTCCCTATCAATATGATCCTGCATCGCCGAGAAACCAGATAAAACCTTTGCCTAATCGGTTCCGCCGACGTCCTAATCTTGTGTTCAACCAGAGCCTTCAGGCATTCTCCTAAACTTCAACTTAATCTTCTAACATTTTAATTTCCACATACATGATCTTAAATCCGGGATAACACACGACATTGAAGAAGCATTCAATAATGATAAAAGTAGAGAAGTGGAACATACCCTTATAATTCTTGAAGTAGATAATCATAAACTGGATCATGTGCATGTTAAGAAATAGACACATCTTCAGTGAACTTGATAGATTCTTGTAATGAATAGTATACTTACTAAACTTAAACAAACTTAAACATAGTGGGGTCAAAGTAGTAGCCTTTGCCGATGACTTAGGTCTACTTGTGACAAGTAAATTCCCAACCACTATAGGTGAATAACTTAATAGCGCCATAACCAAAGTCTCTGATTGGACAAAAAAATGTGGTATAACGGTTAATCCTACAAATACTGAGCTGGTCTTGTTTATAAATAAAAGGAAAAAAACAAATTTTTCAATACCCAAAATAGATGGAATCCCACTTAATATCTCAGATCCAGCTAAATATCTCGGTGTGATAATAGATAAGAAATTAAACTGGGGTCCAAACATAAAAAAAGAGCTAAAAAAGCAATGACCGCATTCTAGTCATGCAACAGGATTTTTGGTAAAAACTGTGGCCCTAATCCTAAAATTATCATATAGATGTATACGGCGATCGTTAAACGTATACTTACACACGGTAATCTTGTGTGGTGGAACGCACTGGAATAAATGCCACGTACATAAAAACCCTAACAAAAGTACAAAGAATGGCTTGTATAGGTACAACTGGAGGAATGAGGAGTATAACCACAGCGGGATTGGAAGCAATACTCAACCTAAAGCCCATTGACCTATACGTACAAGAATCAGCAGCAAACAGTTCCCTACGACTAAGCCAAACTAACGTCTGGAACAATAGCCACATAGGACATGCGCAGATTCTGCATAGAATTATAGGCAACAATGTGTGTACAGACTACATGCCACCAAAACTGGACTTTGATCGACCATTCAAAGCCTATTTCCCTGATAGACATGTATGGCTAAAAAACGAACTCCATGATGAGTCATCAATAACTATCAGTGTCACATAAACAAAAATTCCCTTCGAACTCTTGTAAGCGTTCTCAGCGGATACAATCTGCTCCGCTACCATAAAAAGAAAATGGGGCTACGCAACAATGGCGTATGCAGAGGCTGCAATGACGAAGACGAACATGAGGAAACCTATCACTTTTTGTGTCATTGTCCATCACTTTGCCATATAAGGAACAAATTCCTGTGCAGCTACTTCTTCAATGATTTAGAAGAGCTCTCGAATCTTTCAGGCTAAAGATTTCTGAGCTTCATAAAAGCTTCAAAATGGCACGATAATGATTATCCATAGATCTCATAGGTTATACAATTAGAAGTTACAACACTTCAGGGTACCACAATGGATCTACTTTAATGTAAGTGTGCCGGTAGCAAGATAAACTAGAAGCCAATTTACATAACCTAACCTATACCCGAAAGTGCCCAAAAATCTCCAACTAGAATCACTGTATGTGGCAGAGTTGGTATGATTAAACAGTCAATTAAAACTACCCTATCCTCAACCAACTATTGGAAGAGAGAGAATCCCTAAAATATCGACACTTGCTCCATCTGCTAAACGCACGTAGCGCACATGATCGTTTTTCAAAGAAAGCCCTAAATCCTTAATAATACTCCAAGCATCCCTACTTATTATGGTTCTAGAAGCTTCTGAATCTAATAAACCTAAATATCGAGTACCATAAATACTAACTCCTAAAAACGGTCTCATATCACTACCGTTTGCCTCTAATGTAAAACCTAGATGAATAAGGTTCGCCGACTGGTTACCAGCAGTAAACCCTATCAACGATCTCAAACACCTTCCCTGCTGGTGGAAGAATCCGTTGTCCATTTTCCGAAAAACTACTACAATTTGGTCTGCTGATACCTAAAGCCCACCTATTTGCATAATGGCCTGTTCGATTGCATTTAAAAGACCTAATAGAAGAAGAAGCTTTTGGGTGGTTTGAAGATTGGGCCTGACGATTAGTTCAGTTGTTTTCAGAAACAACCGAAACTGTTGAAGTTTCAATACCTTAATACGATAGATCCGGTTCTAGTTCCTAGTATTATTAACTCTGGGTGGAGCAACATACGATCCTACATTAGCCCATACCGCTTCTAAATTCATCCCTAATATCACCAAATCGAATACGCAACCGGATTTCACCAAACCAAGCTGAGTTTGGTAGAAAGGTGTTCCCTTGAATTATTGACAAATTCCTACCTTCCGAAATCGGATCCGTTAACCTGCCAGATAGATTCTGCATCGTCGCCAAATAGACTCCGGTGGACTCATCTTTGCCTTGTGTGCGATGCTTTATTTCTTCTAACAACTGATCATCATGGTTCGGTGGCAAGAACTCCAGCTTCAATTCTCTGACGAGTTCCCCCCTAGCCTGATACATCTCCTCAACGGAAGCACCACAGCGCTCACCTGTGAACTTTACATCCCACTTGGCTATGTTCAGACATTTTTTGAGCTAACAAACACTCGTTCTATACCTGGACTGCTCATATCCCTATTCTACTTCCCTAGCTTCTGCAACTCCTAATCCCGGTACTGGGAGAATTAACCCCTAACCTGCTATCCAGATGTTCAGCTAAACGCTGGTTTTCAACCTCGCTATTTTTCTTAAATCCCTGTCCGTGTTCCTCAATATTGTTCCCTTTTCCACTCACATCCTCTTATGCACCTCATCATCTCCTTCTAGTTCGGCCATAGCCATCACAATTTTATTCTTAAGAGCCTGCTTGCTCTTTTCCCGAGTCTCATTCTCAGGTATGCTCCTATCCATCCTACGTAACCCCCACGCTACTTTCTTGATAATTTTCAAATATTCCTTCGAAGTTTCCGACTTCGGAGCAATTTCTAAAAGTTTCCCTATTTCTAATAATTTCCGCTCCACCGCCATAAAATCCTTTTCAAATGTGAACGGATATGCGGGCGCGGGAGGGGTATAAAAGAACTCGTTTAATTTAATTTTGTTTAAATCCACAAAATTATAAAAGAAAAAACACTGCGCACACTTTCCCCAAAAGTTTTGCGAACAAATTAACACCAAATAGAGTAAAATTTTCACTCGAGTTCAATGTATTTATAATATATTTAATAAATAATTAGTACTTAATGTGTTAAAATAAAATCACTGAACACTACCACGTTTTTAAAATTGAAAAATATTTTTGTAAAACTAAGCTTTTTTTTGTTTGGCTTCCCTTCACAAAACAAACAAATTTAAAGGGCAACAGAGAAATATAAAAACTTACGTCGCCGTAAATGGAAACCCGCTATCGGAGATAGAGAATATAAGAGAAACAGAGTTCTCTCTTCAGGGGTAAACTACTACACTAAAAAACTAGCTAAAGAAGAGGATAAAAGAGGATAAAACAAGAAGAAAATAACGCAACATCGCGCTCACATACAGGACTTAAAATCATTTCAGTATGAAAAACTCAACACCATTCAATCCAAAACCGTGGAAGCGAATACATCACCAGTCATAAATAAAATAAGCAGATCGAAATGCAAAAGTGAAGATGATGACTTCAAACCGTACATCCATCAACGGACCATACCTTTAGAAAATGGGGAATAGAAACCAACCGGTGGAGATCTTGTCCGGAGATACCATAGTGCCAACCATGACAGATATATCGGCGGAAGAATCGAGAACCCTCAATATATGGCATAAAAAACCACCATCCACAAGCAACAATCTCCTAGCGATAGACTGTCCACCACGGCAACAATTCAAAGAGGATCGCCACAAACTCTGGGAAAGAACTTGTCACTCCCCAACAAAGGTAGAGAAATGCAAATGATGCTATTCACCAACTTCAAAATACTGAGTTGTTCCAAAGCTAATTCGGAAGCAAGAGCCACCAATGAAGACCCGTTCAAAGGAATTAATGTCGTCAAGCAACGATGGCTGGGTGTTGCAGGACGCGGGATGTCACTGATTGTCGTCAACACGGTGACGTCCAGTGATGCAGCGAAACCTACACGTGAATTGTGTTTACTTTACCTCTATGTGTCAACCATGGGATACTGGTGTAGTTCCTCCAGACTTGACTTACTAAGCTAATAAGCGCGAGTGTTGAACAAAAGACAAAAATAGCAACACTATAATCTTTTGTCGGAAATAACTGGCTGTATAATTCGGCTAAATGCTGGGACGAGCCTATCAGAAGGATGGTATGCGGTGGATGAATTCGCCACAGAGAATTATACGTGCCATCAACATTACTGAGGACAGAAATCGAGAGGAGTGTTCCCACTTAGGCACTCCTTCTACAAGGCGGTAGTTGAAGAATTCCCCAGACGGAATCAATGATGGCGTCTACAGCTCCAGTGAGGCTGAACTACTTAGTGAACACCTTATACGGGTTAGAACGACATATTCGGAGCTCAGCTCCCCGCCCTTAGAGTTATATTGTAAGGGTCTGGTCCTCCAGGTGGGTGGTCGTGCCATCGGGGTGACTTCCCGACCACGTAAAGCAACTTAGTTTCGAAGCAACAACAAGCCCCGGATACGGATGGACTTACTGTTGGCGAACCCAGCAAACGAAATAAGAACAACGAACTTCGAATTGCACGTGGGATGTTCTGTCCCTCTACAGACCACGCGCAGCCGAACATTTAGCGCAGGCCCTAGGCTGCTACAAAGCAGACATCACCACCACCCAAAAAGTGCGCTGGAATGGGCTGGGCAAAAGAAAAGTAAAAGACTGCGATATCTACTACGGTGACTGTTACCGACCACAAAGGCAACTTCTTTTTGGATGAGTATTCGGCGTTAGAGGCAGAATTAGACAAGAAGTCTTGAGTTTCAACTGTGTGAACGAGCGCCTCCTAACAATCCGGATCAAGGCTAAATTCCCCAACATCAACCTCATATGCATGCATGCGCCGACAGAGGAGAAAGATGACGACACCAAGGACGAGTTCTACGAGATCCTGGACAAGGCGTATGAGAAATGCCCTAGCTATGACATTAAAATTGTCTTGGGTGATTTTAATGTTAAACTACGAAGAGAAGACGTCCTTGGAGGCACAATCGGAAAATATAGCCTGCACGACACCACCTCCGAAAACGGACTCAGGTTAATCGACTTTGCTGCGGGGCGAAACGTTGTGGTAGCTAGTACGCAGTTCACGCATCTCAATATACACCGCCAACCAGATTGAAAATATTGCGATCCAGTATCAAGGATATCCGAACGTTCCGAGGGCCAACGTTGACTCGGGCCACTACTTCGTTGTAACCAAAGTAATGCTACGCATATCCAGACCAAAGCCAATACAGATACAGAACCTAATCTACTAATTGAACATATTGCTTCTAAAACTGAAATTCCCATCAATGATATAAATTATTTTAAATAAGTGAAAACCGACGCTAACCTATAAAATTTGAAATATGTATATTTTAATATTAGTGTTCCATCCAACATGCTATCTATTGCTATGGATAAACAGCTTTGGCCTAGATCTGTCCAAATCAAAAAATTCATTTTGCAGAAAAACAAACGAAGCGCCACCGGTGAATACCGAAACAACGTAAATCCGGTGTATCTAGTACCTCCTTTTCCCTATCTGCGTTATTTTCAAAAATAAATAACTTTTTTATATATTACCAAAACGTTGGTGGCTTACGAACAAAAATTAATAACATTCGCCTAAATACAACATCATGCCAATACGAAATGCTAACTTTGTTCTAATATTACTAATGAATGTGACTATGAGCTAACTGATTCTTTTTCCGAACTTAATCTCACTCAAATAAATAATTTTAAAAATAGCTTAAATCGTATTCTTGATCTCATATTTGTCAATAGTGAAATTAGTGCTGATATTAAAGATTGTAACTATACTCTTTTTCAGAATAGTATTCACCATCTAGCTTTAAGTGGTAAACTTAGTTTTTATGATTATTTTAAACCTGTAATGGGAAGATTAGTCAAATATGATTTCAAAAAATCTAATTTCGAAGGACTTATTTATCATTTAAATTCGGTTTCTTGGAACAATATTGTTTTTAATTATCAGCTCGCGGATGCATATAATGTATGTCTGGGGAAAATTAAAGAAGCTTTTACCTTATTTGTACCTAAGGTCGCAGTCTATAATAATTTTAAGCCTCAATGGTGGAATAAACGTTTATCAAACTTAAATAATAAAAGGAATAAAGCGTATAAACTATATCGCAATTCTGTTAATGATATTGCACTCAAGAGTAACTATTTACGTCTAAATACCAAAAAATGCTCAAATGGGATACTTTATTGCATGCAGTATTTAGGCACTACAACTGCTAACATAGATACCATATCCAACCTCTTTGCAAATTTCTTTCTTTCGGTATGATCCCCTCAATGTGTTCCCCACAATTATTCATTAGTTAAAAGTGATAATTCAATCAATATAGGCAGTTTATACTTATGCTGTAAAATAGAAAATGCAAACGGATAACATAACGTAATCAAACAATATTACAATAAACATACTAAAGAAATTGAATTTAAAACTAAGAAAACGATTTAGTTTATATTCAAACTGCTAACAAACTGAATAAAAAAAATTATATCCGGTTCCAATCCATTTACGACATAGATATTGGCGTTAAAAAAGAAAGAAAAGACATATGTCATAAGAGCAAAATAATTCCGTAAAGGGGGATGTAAGTTCGTTGTTATCTAAGCTACAAACTAAACCGCCATCATGTTTACTTTTACCTTACCTCGTCTCACTAATTTGATATAAGTACTCAATATGTATATTTACATCTAGTGTAATTAATATTAGTTTTAAATATTAATATTTTATTATTCAATATTATTTTTAATTGTTATTAAATCATTTTATGAGTAAGATCATAGATCCAAAAAAGCCGACATAATTGTTGATTCAGGTGAATTATGATTATTATTATTGTTATTTTATAATTTGTTTTGCTTAATTATGATTAATTGCAGTTATTTACTGCATTAACTAAATTGGAATAATTCCTGTCCAATCTTATAAGTTTCAAATTAAACTGTTGAAACTTACATATTTTTTACAACTAATGGCGTGTCAAAATTAGTGTGAAATTTTCGTATATAAAACTATTTTTTTAGAAGAATAAGTTTAGTGTCAATGGCGCAGTGGATGCTAACTTAGACGTGTGGGTTCAATCCCAGTATTCTTTTCTATACCTCAATTTTAATTGGATGCCGCCCGTGGGTTAAAATGAGAAAGTAAATAGCTGATTATCACATCCACTGTGCCAATAAAAAATGTTTTCTATCTTTCTATTCCTTCTAACTAGTACCGTGCAGTTCAGGTTACATTGAAAAGAACTAAGGTCTCACAGGCATATAGTAAAAATAAAATAAAAAAAAATGCATTTCGTTCAACAACATCAAACTTTAATAATAAAACCGCGGATTTAGAACCATTCCCCTGTTTATCATTTTCCTTAGTAGACATAAATATGTTGCTTGACTGTTTGACTTTTGAAAGGGCTTCATACAGTTGTCTATGGGTAAACACCCCATTTGGTTGGTACATTTAACTCATCTCTTTCAAATGTTTGTCCTTGAGACCTGTTGATAGTCATAGCAAAAGCAATTTCTGTGGGAACTGCCTTGTAATCATGTGGAAAGGCATAGTTGGGTCAGATGGAGTAAGATTTATGAGGGGCATAACAAAAGTTCTCCTAGAATCAATAAGCCGGGCCGTGATACTGTACTCATGTAGGTTTGTAACAACTATTCTGGCCCCTAATTAAACCACATTTAGGATTTAAATTTTTGAAGAGTGATACCTAATTTGGTGAATTCGATTTTCTTATAAATGAGAAAAAAATATTACAAGCAACAGAAATAACAAATATGTTTCTCCAACACTCAGTCAATGTGTTGCGGAAAAAAGGATTATGACGGGTGTTTTTTTTAAGATGTGTGGTTCTCAATCTGGCAATACTTTTTTCGGAGTTTTGACAGCTGTCACTTGATTTATGTTCAGTTTGGCTTGGCATTTTATAATGAATAGACTTGCTCCTGAACAGCGTTTGCAAATCCTTCAATTTATTATCGAAACGAGATGGCCACGATCCCGAATTATACATGAAAATTTTGTTCCACGATGAAACTCACTTTTCGTTAAATGGGTTCGCAGTGGTGTTCCTCTATGTGTCGACTTTAATTGTCTACATTTCAACGTAGATAATCGGTCGACAGTGTCGAGAATGTAGACAATACGTCGACAATATAAATAATAACTTTGACGTCATAAATCTCCCAAATAAAATAATATGACAAAAGGCATTGCTACAGCGATTTTAATACTTTCCATACGAATATAAGTTTCAAGCATATTTTTTTTTTTAAATAAAGGTTTAAAACGCGTGGGTGCTATAAAGATGCCTGACAGAACTTAAAACAAAGCCTTTGAAGAGCTATCGCTTGGTGATAATAAATAATAGTAAATAAATCAGTTCTTTGCACATTGTGCAACCCAATAATGTTATTATCTAAATATTGATTTGAAATCTAAAGCCTTTGCCTACATTTTCCAATAGAAATCGTTGAATACCACAAACAAGGTCATCTAAATATGATTATGTCTCAGTGGTATTTTTATGACATTCAACCATTTTACCAGAGCAAAACCAATGGCGCAAAATTTAATTTTAAACATTTAAGCAACAAGCTTCTTGATCTTTCTCAGACTATAGATACTTTTTCCAGTTGAGGTTTGATATTTCAAAACAAAAAATTAAAGAAAAATGTTTTCTGGAGAAAAAGATTATACTATTTTTCAAGATCTTTAGCCTCTAAGAACCTTTTAGAAAAAATGTATGAAGTTCGAGCAAATCCGTTCGAAGAGCTTGAGGACTTTGAATTTTATTGAAGATACCGATTTAAAAAAACAACGGTTCGATTTTTAATTGAAAAATGTATGTGAAAGCCGATTGGTAATACAGTCAATTCCTCTTGTTGATTAATTTCTTTCTTTGACTGAAACGAATTATATATGAAAATCTTTTTCTGAAATTCTAAAAATCTTACCTAATCTTTTATAAATTTATGAATATATTTTTGGTGTCCTTAGGCGCCTGTTATAGCTTTCAGCGAAACTCATTATTGAAAACGTTGTCTATCAATTCTGAGGCACTTAAACAAAAACTGATGTCGTTTTGGTACCAAAATGAATGTATATATGAAGACATATAATTTTGTTTGTAAAATAAATATTTTATTTGCTCTAACACTTTGCAGGACAAAATCACTTTTGATTTTTCAATGATGAAAAGTGTTTTCGATCAACAGCTGACATTTTGTTCCCAAAAGTGGAATACAAACTGGAAAGCAGCCCCCACAGCCCCCACCTTCTCCTACCGATCCTCGATGATATAGAGGTCATCGTCCAATGCAGCGTCATCTGGGTCTATGCCTGCTGTCAGAAGTACGTCTCTGTTCTCTGTCGTCCTCTGGAGCTTAAGACACGGAAGGTCGTTTTGATCATTCCTTCTAAAGATATTATTAATTTTTGGGTACATAATCGGGTCGCTAGAGTTAACGGTCCGTCACTACCTCCACTGTGCTAGCGCACTAATTAATGAGCAGTTTGGTAAATTTGAATATAATCACACACGATACTAATTTAAAATCACTGGGAAAGCCGATACCTACACTTGATTTCACAATTCAAGATCGACTGCGCAATAATTCCTTTCTTATGACAGATAACAGTATATACAATACAGATACCTACCTAAACGTTTTAGAAGATGAACAGCTAGAAGATAGGTTTCCTATCCCCATTTTAGTTCAGATCTATATGCAAAATATTCCCAACAATTAATATTTTTAGATTTTTAGTTATTAACTGACTTTGTAAATTTGTTTTACATATTATAAAGAAAACTGAATTGTTCATTTATTTAAGAAAATAAATAAATCAATTGTTTTAAGTTGCACCGTTTATTTATTTTGAAAAAAATATTGTTTCCTTACGTTTGTAAGATATATAAGAATATATTTGTTGATGGAATGTGTTTTTATTATAGTTTTTAAAGGACTCCATTTTTTAGCCAGGAGCATCTTTTTGTGCTCTTTCCGAGGCAATCCTGCTCTCTTGAGCCGGCTGTTCTTTATAAAGTTCGAGGAACTTGCTCCAGAGCTTTTGTTCATCAGCCATTATTAAAGAAAACAATGTGTACTGCGTAAATAAAAATTTTCAACTGAGATGTTGCAGAGTTTTTGACATTTACGACACAAATAACTGCACAAATTTAAGACTTAAGCAAAAATATTAAGATTGTTTGATTCTTACACAACACAACTAAACTGCGCAAATCCCAGTTTCCGCAGTTATTTTGTGTCGTGAATTTATGGCCTTAGTAATTTTCCCGCGGGGGAATCAGAAAATAAAACAAAATAATGATGTATTAACGAGCTGAAGAGCTGCCAAGCAACACATACGTCACAAAAAGAGATTATATCCCTAATCGTTCGTTTTAAAGCAAAAAAGTATTGGCCTTAGTAGCGAATCCTATTTATTGAAACAAAATCGCATTCTTGATTTTAAAAGATCAACAACACTTTTGTACGAAAGGGAAACAAAGGTTTTGTCTTTTTCCAAACATATTGCTCGAGCATATCTCATATTTTAAATTTTGCAAAAGTGCTCCTACTCAAAAGTTAAAGCTAAAAGCGGTCTAATTAAATTATATGTCCCAATTTTTCTTTTGACAAAAATATTGCCAGTATTAAAAGCGTTTACACGATAAAAAGAAAAATGGCTGTAATTTGATATAATTGAATTAAAATTACACTATATTGATAAGTGTAATTTACTAGTTATTGCAAATTCAATTCATCATTTAGCTTTTAATGGTAGTATCAATTTCTATCATTATTTAATGAAAGTAAAATATTTCATATGATTTCCTAGAACCTAAGTATGACGTTATGGTTAATTATCAACATTTACAACATTAACATTGTTTGTTCATCTGATTTGGATAGCGTGTATTCGAGTTTTCTTAGTATTTTGATGGGGCAATTGATAGATTTGTACCTATGTACAAAGCTTTCTTAAGATAATTCTTGTCCTATATGGTATAATTAAATGTTGGCCAATCTCTAAAACAGAAGAAACAAGGCATTTAAATTGTATAAATTTGATACAAATAATTCTGAGGTGGGTATAAATTATCTAAATCGTCAAAGAGATTTCGATCTTCTCAATAAATTCTTATATCAATATTACATATTTTCTACTGAAAGTGACCTTAAATGAAATTCCAAATGTTTTTGGAGTTTTATAAGTTCAAGAAGCAAATTCAATGGATTACCTTGTATTAAGAAATATCAAGATAGTCCCCTTTCACACAGGGAAACCAGTTGAAGGAGATTTTTTGACGTTTTCCCCTAATTGCCTTGCAGCTTTCACACAAGAAACTGGCACCAAGAAACTGGGGAGGAAACTGGGAAGATTTTGTTGGGCTAATTGGAATGCAAAGCAAAACGTCAAAAAATCTCTTCAAATCGTTGACCGGGGAGATTTTTTTTCATTCCCCTTACTTCTTGCTCTTCTCGCCATCAAACTCCCAGTTGCCGGCAGCTCAGTTTAATTGTGTGAAAGGGGACATACAATTACTAGTGATGTTCCTGCAATTTGCAATTTATTCCCCGAATATCTTCAATCAGTTTACTCTTTCTCTTTAGACACTGCCATAATCTAGAATCTACATTATATAAGTAGAGTTGTCAACATCGGTCCTTTAGTTCTTAGTCCATTTGAAATAGAGGAGGTTTCAACTAAATTGGATGTTGATAGGAGTGAAGGGCCTGATGGAATTCCTGTATTTTATTAATAAAGTGTAGTATTGCAATATCTCAGCCACTTGCGTGGATTTTTTATCTTTCTTTAGCCAAAGGGCAATTTTTGGATTGTTGGAATGTTTTCTTTCTATCTCTAATTTTTAAAACGGGCTCAGAACAAGAAATAACCAATTACAGGCCCATTTGTAAAATTTCTTTGTATTTGAAAAATTAGTTTGCAATAGGTTTACTCAATGATTTCAGAATCATATTTCAATTTATCAACATGGGTTTGTAGCAGAAAAAAAAACTGGAACAAACTTAGCTTTAATAAGCAATTACATTATTACAAATATGGAAAAAATGTTCCAAACAGATTATATATTCACTGATTTTGCAAAAGTATTCGATAGAGTAAATCACCTAATCTTATTAAGTAAACTCAATTCTCCAATCTTCCCTATTTAAATGGCTAGAATCATATTTAGCGTGTAGAGTTGAAATAGTAAAAATTGATAGTTCGCTCTCAATATTTCGGTCCCATGTTGTGTTCCACAAGGAAGCCATTTTGTTCCATTATTATTCTTGCTATTTGTGAACGATGTACCTTCTTTTTGCCGACGACCTAAAACTTAACACTGAAATTTCTTGTCAAACCGAATGTTTTCTTCTTTTGGAAGATCTATTGAATCTTGATAATTGGTGCAAGCAAAATCACCTTCTGTTAAATGTTTCAAAATGTCAAGTTTTTCGTGTTTCCGGAATTCTAATCTTATATATAATGTTTCATTATATTATTAACCATACAAACTTAGAGCGTGTATCAATGAAGAAAGATCTAGGAGTAATATTGGATAGAAACCTTTCTTTCTTACCTCACTATGATTTTATTGTTAGCAAAGCCAATTAAATGCTTGGTTTTCTAAAAAGAAACACAAATGAATTTTAAAATCCTTATACTTTAAAATCTCTTTACAATTCTCTGGTAAGGTCAGTTCAAGAATATTGTAGCATTGTCTGGAACCCTTGTTATTATAAATCAATATATAGAATTGAAAAAGTTCAACAAAAAGTGTACAAGATATGCATTTTATAAGCTTAATTGGAGGATTGAAAGACCTTCCTATTATAGTTTATAGTAGAGGTTTATTGTTTGGTATGCATTCTCTTTATAATCGTCGGGCTTATTCTTCAGTTATGTTTATTAGAGACATCGTTAGATTTCATATCAAATGTTAACATTTTTATTCCCGATACAAGTACAGAAATAGTATCTCTTAGTAAGTGTGTATAAAAGCTGCTACTACTTTAGAAATAACAAAAAAAAACTGCCAACTTCAAGCAAAAATGGTTTGATAAAGATTGTTTAAATCCAGGAAATATTTCCTTCTACCTCTTGAAGAAAACCAGAAACTAACAAAATTTAAACGAAACCGTCACCAAACAATATATTTCAGGAAATAAAACTTACAAAGAATTGTTTAGATCGAAACGCCAGGAATATTCTAGATCAATAGCACTTGTACTTTCAAATACCGAAGATAATAAAAGTTTCTGGAACAATATTAAACAATTGAAAGGATCTTATCTAAAGTAGTCTAGCTGAATATTTCAAAAATTTATTTAATACCGATCCAAGCTCAAATAATTTTTCTTCTGTGGAACCTTTAATAATAGACCAAACACTCGGATGCCCGAACACAATAATAGAAATAAAAACTGTTTTACATAACGCTGCAAATAACAAAGCACCAAGCCCAGGCAGAATAAGCAATGAGTCTTATAAAAACGCACCTGTTGATTTTTTATATAAAATTCTTCACCTTTTTATAACATTTTCATCTGGAAAAATCGAAAGTAATGATAGTAGGGAATACACAATCAAAACTTAAATCAAATGAAAAGTGGTGATTTAATATTGAGGCTATTGAAATAATGACAGAGTACAAATATCTTGATATACTTTTAAAATCAAATATGAAGCTTTCCGCACATCTCGAAAAAAAAAACTGAATGCATCAAAGAGCATGATTAACGCGTCATGAAAAGAAGTTTTGAACCGCAATGATGTACCAACCTCAGCAAAGTACAAAGTATTTGATGCCGTGATGCGCTCCGTTATGTGCTATAGCTATCAAACATGGGGATATCAATAATACGAAGAAGTAGCAAAAACTTCAACGCCACTTTCTGAAAAGACTTTGATACTTACTTCCAATATACCCAACTATGTTCTGCTAGTGGAGACCGGTCTTACCACACTTTTTATTCATACCCTTAAGCTCCACTTTGACTACATCTTGAAAGTACTTGCATATACACCAAATAGAATTCAATTGTCAATTGTAAAGTACATCATTGATAACAAATTGGAGTGGATATGACAATGGAGACATTGAGTTAAGTTTTCAATATACTAATTTAATCTTGCTAAAAGAATAACTTTACGGGTTATTACAGGCTGTCGATATCTTACAGCGAGCGTAATCAAAATTTGCAAAAAATGTCACATTCAATCAACAGAGTTATTTACCCGAGCAACTTAATTTGAACGGATCACCCTAAAAAAAATCATCTACAACATTCTGCACCCTTTGTAATTTGAATTCAAAAGAGGATACCTTTCATTTTTTATCAATCTGCCCAATTTATAAAGAACTCAACTTTAACTATGAAGCAAACATTAACCATTTTAACTGAATTCTGTTAATACTCAAATAAACAAAAAAAAAATACAAATATATATCATATTTTTCCAAATTCCTTCTGTATATTATTCTTTTATTGATTATTATTTAAGAGTTGTTTTAATAATTAAAATTTGATCTTAACTGAACTAAAAAAACAAATTTATCAACTGTTCTCCTAACCTAGATTTTATTTTAAATTGAAGGCATTTGTTGCTAGCGCAACTTTAGAAATGTATATTTTTTGCGACTCTGCTAATAATATGTTCAGATGAAAAATTTAGAACTCGGATTAAATAAAATGGAGAAAGAAGAACCTCAGATGAAGGGTTGTTAAACAATTTTCTTAAAATAAAAAAAAATCTCTTAAAGGATTATAAGGTTGTAATATTATTCTCTCAATAGCTGGTTTTAAGGATAGCCAACTAGTTTTAATGCAGCCAACTAGTTCGAAGTACTTATTCTTCTATTTTTTGGTCTGTATTTGGTCGCGATATATTTTATTTAAATTATAAAAAAAAAAATATTTATTTTAGTATCCACTTTTATTTTTAATTAGTTTAATGGCATTACAGCTGTTTCAGCACACACAATGGTGAAACAGCTGTAACACCATTAAAATAAATATAAATAAATGTGGATATCAAAACAAATATTTTCGTTTCTTTATCATTTAAATTGAAGTATACCTTTACCAATTTTCCTTAAATTTTTCGACACGAACAGTGTAGAAATAAAAAACGAATATATAAACTGTATGGCTTAAAGTATATCAAAAAATGTTGCTCTTGCCTTTTCTTGTGGACCCGCCCAAATTACAATTTATGTTGTAAGCACAAATGCCAAAATGTTACCAAAGTTTTATGTATGTATTTTGAAGTGATGTCCGATGTTTCCCTGGGAAGATTTTCAACTTCCAAAGTCGTGACCACGATACATAGTTGTGGTGTAAAATAACGAACCAAGAGCGAAAGGGCTTAGTACAGCCATGATTAGAACAGTAAAAAAAAAAACTGTCACAAAACTTACTCTGCGCAGAGAAGTCTTAATTCCTTCGATATAATTTGGTTCAAGAACATTGAACAAAATAGATTCACATTTTGTGCGTGCACAGGAATATATTTGATCAAAATGGCTTTTTATAAGTTTCTGAATGAGTCCAGGTGCCTTCATTAATTGCACTCTTCCTTGCAGGTCCTTGCAAATTTGTCGAATTAAAATAGCATGGTACACTTTTGTTTGAGTGGCATTAACGTCAATTATTTTGTTTTTTTTTTTTTGGTTTTAAGTGTTGTTCAATATCATATCTTCCACCACTGCTCACAAAAAATATAGAAACGTATTTAAAATTGGTTACGGTATTGGCTTTTTCATTGTTGTTTATGAAGGAAAATTCCCTGTGAAGACCATCGTTGAATTTACATTTTCTATTTGGAGGCATTTCACAAATTTCTAAATTTATTTTAAATAATTAAAAGAAACAAATTCCATTTGTTTGGACAAGTAAACACTCACATTTTTTCTCTCATTCGGTAAAACTACATACATAGGCTTATCTTTTTAAAAATGATTACATAAATTTCCAATTTATGTATTGGGTTTTTTTGTGAAGACACAGTTTGAAGATTGTGCAGGTACAGTTTGAATTCAAATCTGACACATCAACGAAGGTGACAAATTAATGCTTTTAAAGAACACGCTTTTATATAGTAAATCCCCCTGAACGATTTGTTAAGGCGGATTCGCACTTTGACATAAAAGTATTAAACACATAATTAAATTATTGTAAGTAAAATTGTTAAAATTTGTTTACGTAATTAAAATAATATAAATATATGGTAATACGGGACAAACCCGGGACAAACAATAAAATACGGGACAGTTGTACGTCCCGGGTTTTCCTAAAATTTAGCCGGGACAGTCGAGCGTAATACGGGACTGTCCCGGGAAACACTGGGTGGATGGTCCCCGTAATTATACATGATCAAACTATATGACAGTTGTTGGGAAACAAACAATGACTAGCAGAATTATCATCATTTTTGCCATCATTTAACCTCTCTGAGAAATTAACTTCGTTTTACTTCAAAAGAGATAAACAATCGATAATTTTACCAAACTCTTCGTTGGATTTGTCTACTTTGAAAAAAGCAATACAACTTCAGAAGAGTCAGGAACATGTACTTAATGAATTGAAAATTCATCGAGTACACCAATATTCACTATTTGGAGCACCTGGTTGTCTTACAGTAATTGTCATTACAGTTGTTATCATTTTCATCATCTTCCGAAAAGTGGATCAGCCGTTAGCACGACAAATCAAGGCATCAGCCACAACTATTCCCAGAAGAACTCTCAAGAAGGAGCGACTCAATACCCAAACTTCATTTGAAGACATTTATTTTTCCGTCACTCCAATCCGAGAGACCCAGCATGTTGTGACAACAACAGAATAGCACCATTGTATATATATTCCTTTAGTACTCTCAAGAATAGGTTCGACTGTGTGTCTCAAGATAGGCTAGCTCTCTAATAAAATTGGAGAGTTAGGAGACAAGAGAATATGGATATAATCTAAAGAGATGGTAAAAATGTCAGAACAGGAATACTGTATACAAACTCATGAGACGTCGAGCGAGAGAATAAAAAACAGACAATTTTGTATAGAATCAAATAAAATGCAAAAAATAGAAGATAGAAGAACGGGAAAATTAATGGAGTGCAAGATTGTATTTGTACATGCATAAATGTAGGTAGGTATAGAAACATAAAGATTGAAGAAGGAAAAGATTTTTGTGAATTAAGTTTTTCTTGCCTTGTTGACGATTTGTTACGATAAAAAAAAAGAAACCTACGTACATACATAGCAGATAGTTATGGAAAAATATTTTTAGAATCATTCCTGCTTTCCACTCACAAAAAATATTTTCTTGTAGGTAATAAGGAATGTTTTATGTTGTAGGATATGTAGGTATCATGTAGTTATATTCCACAAAATTGAAGTGAGTACGTAAAGGGTCCGCCAAATAACTTTTTTTTTTGAAAATGCTACAAAAAAAAACTACTGCATACTTTCTCAAATTTTTTTATTTTTTTTGAAAGTACAATCCTTCCGGTTAATAATGCAAAATAATTTCAGTCAAATGGCTGCCTCGGCTGGCCATACGGTAGCCTACACGATCGGTCCAATTTTTAAGCACATTATCGATTGTGTGCAGCTGCATTTCACCAATGGCTTCACGAATAAAGCGTCAATTGTCTCTGGCCTGTCGGCGTAACACTTATCTTTTACCTCACCCCCCAAATGATAGTCCAACGGTGTCAAATCGCAGCTCCGAGGTGGCCAAACGACATCAGCTCTGCGGCTGATAATGCGATCTTCAAAAACAGGGCGCAAAACATCGAGTGTAGCTTCGGCTGTGTGGCACGTAGCGCCGTCCGTTGAAACCAAATATTGCCAATATCCTCCTCTTCAATTTTTGTGAACAAAAATTGGTACAACATGGCCCGATAACGATCGCCATTGGCTGTAACGGCCACACCTTGCTCATTTTCGAAGAAAAATGGCCCAATTATGCATCTGGGCCAAAATCCGCACCAAACAGTGACTCGTTTTGGGTATATCGGCTTTTCAATGTATGCGTGCGGGTTTTCTGTGCCCCAAATGCGACAATTTTGCTTGTTTACATACCCGCCAAGATCAAAATGAGTTTCATCTGAAAAGATGATTTTTTTTGGCAAAATCGGCATCTTCTCTAAATCGATCGCAAGTCCACTTAGCGAAGCGAAAACGCATTGGATGGTCAGTTGGCTTCAACCCCTGAACCAATTGGACTTTGTATGGCATCATACCCAGGTCTTTATGCAAAATTCGTCTCAATGATATCTCCCAAATGTTCAATTGTTGAGAACGACTGTGAATTGATGTTGATGGCGCTTCACGCACACTTTCTGCCACAGCAGCAATATTCTCGGGTGAACGAACTGTTTTTGGCTTTTCACGCTTTGGTTTATCGATGAGGATGCCAGTTTCTTTCACTTTTTTCACAAGATATCGAACATACGGAGCTGACGGTGCTTCTCTTCTTCCAAAATTCGTACGAAATTTTCGCACACATTCTGCAACATTACCATGATTTTCAAAGTAATGTCGCAATATTTCCCAGCGTTGTTCAAGCGTATACACAACCATATTCGTTCAACAGAAGGATGAAACTAATTATCTGTCAAATCACACATGAGCTAGGTATTACTAATCACGAAATAAGCACTGGTTGAAAAAAAAAAACGTTAGATGGCGGACCCTTTAGTATATGTGGGTACATTCATTCATATGTAGGTATGCAAAATAAACAATTTGTTTTTTTTATAATAAGCGGTTCTAAAAATTTTATTGTTGCACTGGCACTGGAAAGACTGCATTGGCCTTACACTCCATTGAGCGTGGACCCAAACCAGATTTTGACAGAGTGTAAATCCTGGAAAGGGAGAAACATGTTTCCCAGCGGTATACTCTAGAAACGTTTCATATTATTAACAACAAAAACAATATGAATCGTAAACAAGACAGCCAGAACATTTCATCGGCTTACTGCTCCTTGGTGACTAAGCAGGATCCGTGACAATTTAAAGCCGACTAAACTTCAAGCGAAGTGTTTTTTTTTATATCATAACATTTTTTTTTAAACATTGCTGTATATTTGTCTTTCATTGTATTATTTATGTTTATCTGTAATACGTACTAAATGTAAGTTTGCCAAAATTTTACACTAAATGTTCTTAGGTGTATAATATGTTCATTTTATTTTTGGTAATAAAAGATCCCCTGAAGAAGACGGCAACCACCGTCGAAACGTCGGGAAAGGAAATGAAATTGTTTCATTAAAAAAACATTACGACCAAAAGAGCCGAAAGAGATATATTTAAATCTCGAACACCTATAATGGTTCTAAAAATCATAAGTATCTTTAATATTTAAAGTGTTTAAATAAAATTTGGATAGGTATATAGGTAGATATAGGTAGGTACCTATCTGACTTAATATTGTGAGCAACACAAATGTTTTGGCGAGGCGATGGGTAAATAGTTTTATTTGGGAAAGATTTGATGAAGTTTTAATGAATGTTGAGAGTGCCAAGCAATTTTGTTTTGGAAGGGCAAAACTTTTTTTGGGATAGATGATTTTTGCATGTAGACTATGCAGGTACTAAATGCGCTAAATTAACAAATATAGACGGAACAAAACTTATAAAAATATATTAGCGTAGTAAACATGGCTATAGGTGCATATTTACATACTTATTTCATTCTTGCAAAGTTTTAGAAATATGTGAGTTTCAATATATTTAAATTAACAAATCTGCAGAATTAAATTTAAAAACAAATTAATGTGGCAACCATGGGTACATACATATACTTCTTAAATTCGTTACATTTTTCTTATAAGTATGCACTTTGTTAGGTAAATGGGTAGAGGTATTTCTACCTACATAATTAAATTGTTTTGTTAACAACTGAATTTTAACTTGCGATAGGTAGGTATATGTATGTAGGTAGGACAAGTTTTGCATTTGCAAGAAAATCGAACTTGAGATTTACATTATAACAAAATTATTATAAGGGTAATCGCGACCTTACCACAATAGGGTTCTAACTGCACTCAAGTCACTTTTGAGAAAATTGAGATTGAATTTTTGTTTGTCTATAACTTTTATATTTTTGCTTGGATCAACACGATTTTTTGAAAACACAAGCTATGTACTGAGTAATGTTGATCTGGAACTTAAAAATCTACAACTTAGTTCTTAGTTTTGCAGTAATAAGTGGTTAAAAAAATGGATAGAACCTTGTTACTCAACGCTATACACCAAAAAGTGATGCAATGGAATTTAACTATGTCCAACAAGAATAGTCAGTACAGGGCTTATGGAAGAGCTTTTTAAAATACACTGGTGACTGTTGCTGAAATTGCCACTGAAAATAACCACTGAGTCACATACAAATTGTGTTTGTAATCTTGTTAAAACCAGCGTATATTCCACCATGACCTACCTACTGCACATCCAAATGCGCACTGTAAACCGAACACGTTCCAAATTTGTTCGATTTTATTTCCTTATACGAGAAAATTCATCCCCACACATAGAATTTAAATTTAAACTTAAGCGTTCAGGCTAAAAAAGCAGCTAATTAAATTATGTTTTTTAATTGTAGGTAAATGTGAAGTATGAGGATCTTCCCGTATTTTTAAAAGTTGCCGAAGCCATGAAAATTAAAGGTTTACATACAGAGGTAAATTTATCCTTATACAAACATATAGACGTTTTATTTTGTTTTTTATTTTCCAGAAACCTGAAAGACAAGACCTAGATGAAATACAATTTTCCCGAGATGAAACTTCAGCCGATTTGCAGGCTTTAAATTCATCATCTGTGCCAATTAATTTTATGGAGCAATCAACATCAGCATCGTTTACAATGGAAAATGAACGACAATGTCACACTACTTTTCATCCGATTGACCACAATGAGAATTTAAGTTCGCAACAGTACAACATGAAAACATTAAATTTTGAACAGACATCAAATAAATTTTCAATTCTAAAAACTAATGTTAGCAAAAAGCTTTCTCAACATCCTAAACAACAGAAGTATTTAACGAAACGAAAAATCTATGTTCACTGTGAAGATGAGTTTAAAGAAAAAAGAAACGTTGAAAAGTCAGACAAAGCTCCATTTAATTCACAGTCAAATTTAGTACATATGGCACAAGGAACAATACATGGTGATAACTTAAAGAACGAAACAAATTTAAATTTACCAGAAATGGGAGCTCCAAAAAGAATTGTACCCCTAATCTCAATAGAACCTAAAAATGACAGTACATATATTAAAAATTCTTTCACTGAAAAAATAGACAAACACCACAAAGATCCATATATGGTTGCTGAAATACCATTTTATGAATCTCAGTCGAAAGAGGATGATAATAACAACTCTCTTAAAATAGGAGAAGTTACATTTACTCGCAGCAATAATAACCTTGATGAATGTAAAAATTACTCCAATTGTTATAACTCTCATAGGAAGTCTTCTGTTTTTAGTAATTCTAATGAAATAAACGGAAGCGATTACAACAATAACGGCGCTATTGATTTAAATTGCAACATAAAAACAAATACTATTAAACAAGCAGACAATAATAATAATTTTTTTTTAGAAGCGCCCAGCAATATTGAAAAGAATAAATGCAACAGTAAACAGGAGACAAAAATAAAAGCATATTCCGATTCTTATTAAATGCAACAGAAAATCTTAATTTTCAATATTTAATATTAAATAAATATTAGCGAATCTGGTGAAAACATAGATCATATTCACTTTAAGTACACACAATATTATTTTGTTGAAGTTTTTTATGAATACTATTTATTACCATAAGTCATGTTAATATTATATTAATCTAAACAAGATTGGTTTATTAAATTGTTTTTATGTTCGCTTTATTAAATTATTTCGATGAAATGAATTCTTTACATAGACCCAACATTTTCATTATCGCACATCATTTTTGAAATATTTCATACATTTCAATCTTTAAGTTATAATAAATTCATAAACTAAAATAACATTTTTTTACTTGCGATAGGTACTAAGGCAAGTTATGCATTCGTCGAAAAAAAAAGTTGTGAGATAACAATCAAACCTGACATTACGATGATACCGAAGACGAAATAAGATGGTCTAAAAATTCTGTCCGTCTGTATGTCTGTCTGTCTGTCTGTCAGTCTGTCAGTCTGTCAGTCTGTCAGTCTGTCAGTCTGTCAGTCTGTCAGTCTGTCAGTCTGTCAGTCTGTCAGTCTGTCAGTCTGTCAGTCTGTCAGTCTGTCAGTCTGTCAGTCTGTCAGTCTGTCAGTCTGTCAGTCTGTGAGTCTGTGAGTCTGTCAGTCTGTCAGTCTGTCAGTCTGTCAGTCTGTCAGTCTGTCAGTCTGTCAGTCTGTCAGTCTGTCAGACTGTCAGTCTGTCAGTCTGTCAGTCTGTCAGTCTGTCAGTCTGTCAGTCTGTTAGTCTGTCAGTCTGTCAGTCTGTCAGTCTGTCAGTCTGTCAGTCTGTCAGTCTGTCAGTCTGTCAGTCTGTCAGTCTGTCAGTCTGTCAGTCTGTCAGTCTGTCAATCTGTCAGTCTGTCAGTCTGTCAGTCTGTCAGTCTGTCAGTCTGTCAGTCTGTCAGTCTGTCAGTCTGTCAGTCTGTCAGTCTGTCAGTCTGTCAGTCTGTCAGTCTGTCAGTCTGTCAGTCTGTCAGTCTGTCAGTCTGTCAGTCTGTCAGTCTGTCAGTCTGTCAGTCTGTCAGTCTGTCAGTCTGTCAGTCTGTCAGTCTGTCAGTCTGTCAGTCTGTCAGTCTGTCAGTCTGTCAGTCTGTCAGTCTGTCAGTCTGTCAGTCTGTCAGTCTGTCAGTCTGTCAGTCTGTCAGTCTGTCAGTCTGTCAGTCTGTCAGTCTGTCAGTCTGTCAGTCTGTCAGTCTGTCAGTCTGTCAGTCTGTCAGTCTGTCAGTCTGTCAGTCTGTCAGTCTGTCAGTCTGTCAGTCTGTCAGTCTGTCAGTCTGTCAGTCTGTCAGTCTGTCAGTCAGTCAGTCTGTCAGTCTGTCAGTCTGTCAGTCTGTCAGTCTGTCAGTCTGTCAGTCTGTCAGTCTGTCAGTCTGTCAGTCTGTCAGTCTGTCAGTCTGTCAGTCTGTCAGTCTGTCAGTCTGTCAGTCTGTCAGTCTGTCAGTCTGTCAGTCTGTCAGTCTGTCAGTCTGTCAGTCTGTCAGTCTGTCAGTCTGTCAGTCTGTCAGTCTGTCAGTCTGTCAGTCTGTCAGTCTGTCAGTCTGTCAGTCTGTCAGTCTGTCAGTCTGTCAGTCTGTCAGTCTGTCAGTCTGTCAGTCTGTCAGTCTGTCAGTCTGTCAGTCTGTCAGTCTGTCAGTCTGTCAGTCTGTCAGTCTGTCAGTCTGTCAGTCTGTCAGTCTGTCAGTCTGTCAGTCTGTCAGTCTGTCAGTCTGTCAGTCTGTCAGTCTGTCAGTCTGTCAGTCTGTCAGTCTGTCAGTCTGTCAGTCTGTCAGTCTGTCAGTCTGTCAGTCTGTCAGTCTGTCAGTCTGTCAGTCTGTCAGTCTGTCAGTCTGTCAGTCTGTCAGTCTGTCAGTCTGTCAGCCTGTCAGCCTGTCAGTCTGTCAGTCTGTCAGTCTGTCAGTCTGTCAGTCTGTCAGTCTGTCAGTCTATCAGTCTGTCCGTCTGTCAGTCTGTCAGTTTGTCAGTCTGGCAGTCTGTCAGTCTGTCAGTCTGTCAGTCTGTCAGTCTGTCAGTCTGTCAGTCTGTCAGTCTGTCAGTCTGTCAGTCTGTCAGTCTGTCAGTCTGTCAGTCTGTCAGTCTGTCAGTCTGTCAGTCTGTCAGTCTGTCAGTCTGTCAGTCTGTCAGTCTGTCAGTCTGTCAGTCTGTCAGTCTGTCAGTCTGTCAGTCTGTCAGTCTGTCAGTCTGTCAGTCTGTCAGTCTGTCAGTCTGTCAGTCTGTCAGTCTGTCAGTCTGTCAGTCTGTCAGTCTGTCAGTCTGTCAGTCTGTCAGTCTGTCAGTCTGTCAGTCTGTCAGTCTGTCAGTCTGTCAGTCTGTCAGTCTGTCAGTCTGTCAGTCTGTCAGTCTGTCAGTCTGTCAGTCTGTCATTCTGTCAGTCTGTCAGTCTGTCAGTCTGTCAGTCTGTCAGTCTGTCAGTCTGTCAGTCTGTCAGTCTGTCAGTCTGTCAGTCTGTCAGTCTGTCAGTCTGTCAGTCTGTCAGTCTGTCAGTCTGTCAGTCTGTCAGTCTGTCAGTCTGTCAGTCTGTCAGTCTGTCAGTCTGTCAGTCTGTCAGTCTGTCAGTCTGTCAGTCTGTCAGTCTGTCAGTCTGTCAGTCTGTCAGTCTGTCAGTCTGTCAGTCTGTCAGTCTGTCAGTCTGTCAGTCTGTCAGTCTGTCAGTCTGTCAGTCTGTCAGTCTGTCAGTCTGTCAGTCTGTCAATCTGTCAGTCTGTCAGTCTGTCAGTCTGTCAGTCTGTCAGTCTGTCAGTCTGTCAGTCTGTCTGTCTGTCAGTCTGTCAGTCTGTCAAATTAGTTTAAGTATTTATTTCAGAATTTTGAATTATTTTTTCTTTAATTAAACAGATTTAATCATTTGTTTTTAAGTTTATATTTTTAAATATTTAATATTGTCATACCAATTTATTTTAGAACAAAATTGAGTTAAAAATGACTTAAAAAATATATTTAGATTTTTAATAGAAATCTTTTGCATACGATGTGATCGTACATAAGACCAAGTTCGTGCGATACAGTCGTGCATTTTATTTATAGAAGAATCGATGGGAACACTTAACGACGAAACTATTATATTTTGTATTCTGTATTATGAAAGTGAAATACATCCTACAGGGTGGAGGTAAATTATTCACCCTATGGGAATATACTACAATTTTTTGGCTAATGCCGGCAGATGTCAATAGAAACTGTTATTCCCCGTTTTTTCAGTATAGCGATTCATGACTTGTTGACGTGTCTTTTGAATCTAGGTTTTCAATTCACATAATATCAAAGTAGAATTTTCATTGGGGTAGAACTTTCCTTTAGGGAAGCACAAATCTTAACACGCGGATACTTTTAGTCGGTAGATTTATGGTAAAAAGTAATAAATATCGCAATGATAAAGTGAAGTTAAACTTTTATTTCTATTTTTAATTAATTTTTCAAGCTTTCATTTTTCATATGGAATTTATGACTACAAGAAACTGCGTTTGTTTTGACAGTTCTTTACCAATACATACGAGTGCATATGCTACTTCGGTACAGTAAGTTTTGCAAGTTTTGTGTTATGTGAATTTTGTTGTGACTTTTTAAAAAGACTAACCTTTAATTAAAAAAAAAAAAATTTTGTACGCTGTGAACTTGAGAGCAAGAAACACTTCACACAAGTACCAACAAAAACCTAATATTATAACACTATTCATAGGCCATTAAAGTAGTTCGTAGCCGCGGATTTTTAAATAGTGTTGAAAACTTTAAAACAAAAAAAAATAGAAAAACAAAACATTTTCACATTTAAACGGTTTTATCTATTACTTGCAGCGATACCTATATCGAATAAAACTGTACCTTTACTAAAATGCATTATTAAAAATACTTTGTCAGTTATTTAAAAGGCCACATACACTGCTCTTGAATACCCAGTCTAATTATTGGTATGAAATTTTACTTATTCGCAATGAAATTTTTCCGCATTGCAAAAAATTGAATGAAGTTTCTTAAAAGAAATGCGCAGCGTGGTACATACCTTCGTTCAGAAGATTTTCAAAGATATTTATGTCGAATTCCAAACAACCATTTCAAATCGATTTCATATTGTTTTTTTGTTTGTTGTAATGAACGTGTGTGCGTGTAAAGTCTATGAAACGTTGTTAAAAACGCTCGATCTGTTTTGACAAATTTTGTTTAGAAATAATTCGGTTGTGTTAGAAGAAAATCGAATTTTTGTTTGTTTGGAATTCGACATTAATCAGATTAATCGGTTTAGTCGTATCAGCAAGCTCTCAAATTCCTCTCATGATACTGAGTCTGCAATAATTTGGAGAATTAACTGTCAAGCTACTTTCCAGAACTGGATTCTGAAGGTGGAAATGGACAACGATGGATACAAAATCCTTGACATAATCAACAGTCCAACTGAACTTCCAGAGCTGGCAAAAGAGGGTTTACGTTTAAGATAGTTCGTGCTATTCGTCATTTTGTGACGGATTTGATGTTCCCTATACGCTTACTGGCAATGTTCTGCCCTTTGCTGCCATCCTTCGCCACAGGATACTCAGGAAGGCACCCTCTCCCAAAAAAGGGAAGGACAACTCCAATCCGGCGAATCTCCGGTCGATAAGTCTTCTTCCGAGTATCAGCAAAGTATTTCAAAATGTTATTAATAGAGCCCTGTTCAAGTGGGCGGAGGAAAAAAATATTATCCCGGATAATCAGTTCGGTTTTAAGGCGGGACATGACACAATTCATGTCGCGTCTAAACTAGTTTCTGATATCCAATGGAACAAAACTAAAAAGCAGTGTACGGGTGCCTGTCTGGTTGATTTGGAGAAGGCCTTCGACACCGTATGGTTAGAAGGTCTCTATCTAAAGCTAACCAGACTAGGTATAAGTAAACCTCTATTGTATATGCTTTATGACATGCTAAATGGTAGAAAGCTTGATGTCAAGAGTGGCAATGTAACTTCTACCGCAATTTTTAATATTAATAATGGTCTTCCGAAGGGAGCGGGTAACTCGCCGATTCTATTCAGCATTTACACCAGCGATCTGATAGGTAGTCTAAGTCAGGCAATTGCGTACGCCGACGATCTAATTGCGTACAGAACAGCTAATACAGTCGAGGTCATCAAAAGTTTCTTGCAGAGTGACTTCGACAATATTCAACGATATTGTGATGACTGGAAGTTGAAAATCAACTTCCAGAAATCAGAAACTATTTTGTTTAGGACTCCGTTGTCTAGCGCCTCAAGTGATATGAGAAAGAACTGGCGCAAGCTAGTGATTGTAGGGCCATATGGAAACCCACTGGCGAGTAAAAGTGTAGTAAAGTACCTTGGCATCTGGTTGGATCAGTACATGTATTTCGACAGACATATAGGTGCTGCCTTGGCCAGGGCTAGGGGAGCATTTGCCTTGACAAAACGACTATTTTATAGCAGCCGTCGTGACAGCAGGGTGAAGGTGATTTGTTACATGGCGCTCATCATGCCGATGATTGCCTACGGATGCCCGGTGTGGTTCAACGTTGCCCCATCTCAAATGGAAAAGATTCGGGTGTTTGAGAGGCAATGTCTTAGACGTTGCCCTGGATTACACAGAACACCAGAGTCGGAGTACACAAGATATTATTCCAACAAACAGCTTAATTTTTGGGGCTTACTACCCCAATAATGAATATTTTGAGAGTGCGCGGTTAAGTGGCTACATCCCTCCCGAAGCATTCCTCTATTTAGACAGTCGAGAGCTGATACAGGATGGAGGGGCGGTTCCGCTCATCTACCACGTCAGCCGGAAAACTGTAGATAGGCGACTCCTGTATGGTCGAGACGTCATCGATCAAGGTGGAGAAGAGCGCCTTCGGTTCAGTAGGAATGTGTCCGATCGGGACCGGAGGGATAGGACGAAACAGGAGAACCAGTCCTGGTGGCTCTCTGAACAACATCATAATATTTAAAGTCAATGAAGGTGGTATGTCTTGGCCGACTTACATACATTTAGGGCAATTAGGTATGGGGAACAGTCGGGGTGGCTCCAAAAAAAATTAAAAATATGTATGTATGCGGGGGCATATGTGCATGTATCTGCGTGTCTGTACATGTATGTGCGTATTTAAAGTAGTTTAAGTTATTTTTAGTTAGTATAAGTTAGTTGGATTTAGTTTTTATTATTTTTAATCTATATTTAGGTATAGGTTATAAGTAAAAAAGAAATGATAAGATACCAAGTTTTTTGTCAATAAGTTTCCTTGTCTAAAAAATAAAATAATTAGATTTAATTAAAATAGTTTTTAAGTCGAAAGACATTAGTTCTATGAGTTATTGTTTAGTTTAGAGCCCCTGTAAAGTGCCAGTAAATTAGTTGTAAGTTATTGATAATTAGGCTAGTTTTAAACATTTTTGTCTAGCTTTAAGATAGCTATAAATTAGATAGATAGATAGATAGTTTATTGATTTTGTTTAAATTTTACAATGGTTGTTACCGCACATTTTACAATATAGTGATTTGATATAATGTATCTTTCAACTAAAATAGTATGTATATAAGTTTTATAATTTATCAATAAGGTTTATAAATTTATGTCCGGAGGAAAAAACAATAAAAACCTCCATTTAATGTAAGAATATAATAAAATCTTAAGCTAATGACTAGTAAGGGTATGAAGTGTAACAGGTTAACAGATGAACCAATAAATAAATAAATGATAATTTTTTAATAATAAGTATGCATAAATATATAATAAATTACATGAATATGTAAATAATTGAATAAATAGAATAAAATAAAATAAATAAATAAATAATTTAAACAAAAATAATAACAAGTAAATAAATAAATAGATAAATAAGTAAGTAACTAAATAAATAAATAAGTAAACAAACAAGTAAATATATAAATAAATAAATAAACAAATAAATAAATAAATAAATAAATAAATAAATAAATAAATAAATAAATAAATAAACAAATAATCAAATAAACAAAAAATAAATAAATAAATAATTAAATAAATAAATACATGACTTAATAAAGTTTACATTAATACATATATAACACAGGTAAGAAAAATAAAATAGAATTTTTTAATTTTGATTATTTAGTTCACTAACCAAGTTGTTCTCAGCAAGATCAAGTCGATCAAAGAATTTTGTTGTGAGTTTAATTATTCTATCTTCGATCAATTCGACATTCGCCTTTACGTGGAGATCAAAAGTGGAATGATGCCAGGGTAGATTGAGCATCATTTTTAAAACTTTATTTTGAGCAACTTGTAGTTTTTTTATATGAGTCTTAGCTGCGTTATTCCATACTGGACAACCGTACAAAAGAATTGCCTGAAATATAACCTTACAAATTATCGTTTTATTCTCGACTGAAAGTAAAGACTTCCTATTAATAAAAAGCTATAAATTAATATTAAATAAAAATGAATTAAAAAAAAAATACTCAGGAAGATCAACGAACGCGAAGTGGGTTGTCCAATCCTTAGACATGCCTGGGGTACGATCTAACACTCGCCACTGGACTGCCATGTACATATTTAATTCATGCCTATCTCGCGCCAAGAATCCAAATCTTCCTGTCAAAAACAATTGAACATAACGTTGACTTGAGGTCACTAACAACTAGGGATGGGCCAAACTGCTAGTTTACAATACCTGTTACTGCTATTATTGCTACTTTTAAATATCTCTTATAAATTCCTGCTACTGAAATAACAGTTCAAAACACAAATTGTAAGTTAAATGCCAATTTTAATAAATTATTTCCTAAGCTTATTTTACAATTAATTATAATTAACGATTCGCTACTCGGTTGGTACAAAATTATTACCCATTGACCTAATTGCTTTATTCTATTTGCTTCAGTTTTAGAATTATTTAAAAAAAAAAATTTACAACATACTGCCTTTTGTCAGCAGAGCTAGCCACATTAAAGATGCTCCCAATTCCAATTCAATAAGTTAACCGTGCCGCTGCAAGCAACTGTATCAAGATTATAAAATAGGGACAATCTTAAAGTAATATTTGGTTTTTACTTAAAGAATATCTATAAACTATTATACAACTCGCAAGTATTTTTGCACCAACAAGTAGCGAGGGTGACTTTAAGTATATTTATTGTGATCGTAACAGAAAATTGTTTTAATTTTTCGCTTAATTGCAACTCTGCCTGCTTATTAGTGATTTTAGAAACATCTTTTAAAACCAAAATCGTAACAAAAACGTGTATCTTTTTTCGTTACTGATTTTTCTTAATTGTGATTCTGCCTGCTTATTGGTGATCTCGGAAGCATCGTATAAAACCGAAATCGTAACAAAAACATGTTTTGTTTTTGTTTACGGATTTCGCTTTGTAGCGATTTTGCTGCTTAATAGTGATTTTAAAGTTATCGTACAAATTCGGAATCGTAAGGAAAAGTTGTTTTACTTACATTACTGATTTCGCTTAATTCTGCTTGTTTATTGGTGATTTTAGAGCAATCGTATAAATTCGAAATCGTAACAGAAAATTGTTTTATTTTTCGCTTAATTGCGATTCTCTTTTCGCTGATTTCGCTTACTAGTGATTCCAGTTATCGAATAAAATCGAAATCGTAAAAAAAGTTTCATTTTTCGTTACTGATTTCATTAAATTGCGATTCTGCTTGTTTATTGATGATTTTAGAGCCATCGTATAAATTCGAAATCGTAACAGAAAATTGTTTTATTTTTCGCTTAATTGCGATTCTGTCTGCTCATTTGTGATCTCAAAGTAATCGTAAAAATTCGAAATCGTATCAAAATGTTGTTACTGTTTTTCTTAATTGTGATTCTGCTTGCTTATTAGTGATTTCGGAAACATCATATAAAACTGAAATCGTAACAAAAACGTGTTTTGTTTTTCTATACGGGTTTTGCTTCATAGCGATTTTGCTGCTTAATAGTGATTTCAAGTTATCGTACAAATTTGGAATCGTGAGATAAAATTGTTTCACTTACATTACTGATTCCGATTCTGCTTGTTTATTGGTGATTTTAGAGCCATCGTATAAATTCGAAATCGTAACAGAAAATTGTTTTATTTTTCGCTTAATTGCGATTCTGTCTGCTTATTTGTGATCTCAAAGTAATCGTACAAATTCGAAATCGTATCAAAATATTGTTACTGTTTTTCTTAATTGTGATTCTGCTTGCTTATTAGTGATTTCGGAAACATCATATAAAACTGAAATCGTAACAAAAACGTGTTTTGTTTTTCTATACGGGTTTTGCTTCATAGCGATTTTGCTGCTTAATAGTGATTTCAAGTTATCGTACAAATTTGAAATCGTGAGATAAAATTGTTTCACTTACATTACTGATTCCGATTCTGCTTGTTTATTGGTGATTTTGGAGCCATCGTATAAATTCGAAATCCTAACAGAAAATTGTTTTACTTTTCGCTTAACTGCAATTCTGCCTTCTTATTTGTGATCTCAAAGTAATCGTACAAATTCGAAATCGTATCAAAATGTTGTTTCATTTTTCGTAATCTATTTCGCTTAATTGTGATTCTGCGTGCTTATTAGTGATTTCAGAAACATCGTATAAAACCGAAATCGTAACAAAAATATGATTTTTTTTTCTGATTTCGCTTTATAGCGATTTTGCTGCTTTCGAAATTGTAACAGAAAATTGTTTTATTTTTCCCTTAACTGTGATTCAGTCTGCTTACTAATGATTCCAGTTATCGAATAAAATCGAAATCTCAAAAAAAGTTTCATTTTTCGTTACCGATTTCGCTTAGTGGCGATTCTGCTTGTTTATTGCTTTCGTAGCAGAAAATCGTTTTATTTTTCGCTAAATTACGATTCTGCCTGCTTATTTATGATCCCAAAGTAATCGTACAAATTCTAAACCGTATCAAAATGATGTTTTCATTTCTCGTAACCTATTTCGCATAATTGTGATTCTGCCTGCTTATTAGTGATTTCAAAAAATATCGTATAAAACCGAAATCGTAACAAAAACATATTTCGTTTTTCGTTACTGATTTTTCTTAATTGTGGATCTCTTCATCCTGGTGCTCATGTTTGTTTAATATTAAATATGTTTGTTCGTTGAAAATGTATTTATGTAAATGATGAGATCTAACCTAAGGGTAAGTGCTAAATCTGATTTAATGTGCGCGCGACAACAAATTGCCACTTGCCAAATTAATCACCTATGTATATTTTGTATAGGAAAATAAATAAAATATAAAAAATGAATGTATTTTGTAAAATTAATTAGTTCTAAACAACTACCTTAATTCAGTAGGTACATATGTACAGTATGTAATCTAAATGTAATGTACCACTCACCGGTTTACCACTGTCAAGGTCTGTTTAACTTACCAAATTATCTAATATAATAAATTTAATATATTGTTAAATTATTATTGCGTGAAATTGCAATACTGCAGTTTTGGTTATCTGATACCAATCTTAATTTGATTATTTAATTCCAAATTGTACTAACGAAAACGAATCACAAATTAAATTCAAATTCTTTTTCTAATTCCAAATCGAACGAAATTCGAAAACTCACAAAATTCATATGCATATGCAAAAGCATATCCACAAGCTGTAAGCATTAAGCAAGCAGTTAAGCACAACGAAAACGAAAATAGAATTGTTGAATCTCGAATAATTTCAAATTTGATAAACTGAACCAGTGAAAGCTTAAATTTGCCAACTACTAAATCCAACGGAAAGCCTATTGAATATTTGAATTTGGATAAATGGGAATTCCCCGCATTTTTTACAGGTCAACTTGGAAAATTTCTAGTAGTTAAAACAATCTTTAAAAAAGTTTTAAAAATATTACTGTTGTTAATATAGGGTATATAGGACTACAACACTGATCACTATAATTTATAATATAGTATATATAATATTAAAGAGATCAGTGAACTACAAGTACCCAAATTTTGTAAAAAACTAAGTTTGAGAAAACTTTCAAAAATGTGAAGTAACCTTAATTCTTGGTTTTTATTTTTTTTACTCGTTTCCGCAACTAAACGGCCGTGTCGCGTCGCGGCGATAGTAAAAACACGTGTTTGGTTTGTACTTTGGCAAAAAGCAGTTTGCATATATAACAAAAACACTTTTTTCTTCTTAAATAAGATTTCCGGTTTATACGATTTTGAATATATAATTAAACAAGATTAAAAATTTGAAGTTTATACGATGACTGCAGTAAATAAGCAGACAGAATAGCATATAAGAGGAATTAATACAACTTTTTGTTAAGACGCTGACTTTAAAATCACTATTATGCCAGCATAATCGCAATTAGGCGAAATCGGAAGTGAACAACTACTTTGTTACGATTTCTCGTTTATACAACTACTCCTAAATCACTAATACCCAGGTATTAAAAGCAAATCAGTAATGAAAATGAAACAGCTTTTCGTTGCGATTTTTAATTTCTAAGATGGCTTTAAAATAACAAATTAAAAAATGAAATTGAAACAACATTTTGTTTCGAATCTAGACGATGATTTTAAGATCACTATTAAGCCAACAGAAGCTCAATTGAGAAATTAAATTTAAACAACTTTTTGTTACGTTTTCGGGTTTATACACTAACTCTGAAACCACTTATACGCAGGCAGACCGCAATAAAGACAAATCAGTAATGAATTTGAAATAAATTTTAGTTACGATTTCGAATCTAGAAGATGACTTTAAAATCACTATTAAGCCAGCATAATCGGTCATCGCAATTAGGCGAAATCAGAAGTGAAAGAGTATTATGTCACGATTTCGCGCTTATACAATTACCCTGAAATCATTAAAACGAAGGCATTAAAGGCAAATCAGTTTTGAAAATGAAACAGCTTTTCTTTGGGATTTTTAATTTCTAATATAGCTCTGAAATAACTAATAAGCGGACAAAATCGCAACTAAGCCAAATTAAAAATGAAATTGAAATAACTTTTAATTACAATTTCGAATATAGACGATGACTTTAAAATTACTATTAAGTCAACAAAATCGCAATTAAGAAATGAAATTTAAACGACTTTTTGTTACGTTTTCGCGTTTATACAACTACTCCGAAATCCCTAATACGCATGCATTAAAGGCAAATCAGTAATGAAAATAAAACTTTTCGTTGCGATTTTTAATTTCTAATATAACTCTGAAATAACTAATAAGCGGACAAAATCGCAACTAATCCAAATTAAAAATGAAATTGAAACAACTTTTAATTACTATTTGGAATCTAGACGATGGCTTTAAAATCACTATTGAGCCAGCATAAACGCAATTAGCGCAATCAGAAATTAAAAACTATTTTGTTACGATTTCGCGTTTATACAATTACTCCGAAATTACTAATACGCATGCATTAAATGCAAATCAGTAATGAAAATGAAACAGCTTTTCGTTGCGATTTTTAATTTGTAAGATGACTCTAAAATAACTAATAAGCAGACAAAATCGCTCGCAGCTAAGCAAAATTAAAAAATGAAATTGAAACATTTTGTTGCGATTTCGAATCTAGACGATGACTTTAAAATCACTATTAAGCCAACAGATTCGCAATTAAGAAATGAAATTTAAATAACTTTTTCTTACGTTTTCGTGTTTATACAGTAACTCTCAAATCACTTATACGCAGGCAGACCGCAATTAAGAGAAATCAGTAATCAAATTGAAACAACTTTTAGTACGATTTCGAATCTAGACGATGACTTTAAAGTCACTTCTAAGCCATTATAATCGCAATTAGGCGAAACCAGAAGTGAAAAACTATTTTGTTACGATTTCGCGTTTATACACTTACTCAGAAATCATTAATATGCATGCATTAAAGGCAAATCCGTAATGAAAATGAAACTGCTTTTAGTTGCGATTTTTAATTTCTATGATGACTATAAAATAACTAATAAGCGGACAAAATCGGAACTTAGCCAAATTAAAAAATGAAATTGAAACAAAATTTTGTTGCGATGTCGAATCTAGACGATGACGTTAAGATCACTTCTAAGCCAGCATAATCGCAATTAGGAGAAATCAGAAGTGAAAAACTATTGGGTTACGATTTCGCGTTTATAAAATTACCCCGAAATCCCTAATACGCATGCATTAAAGGCAAATCAGTAATGAAAATGAAAAAGCTTTTCGTTGCGTTTTTTTCATTTCTAAGATGACTCTAAAATAACTAATAATCGGACAAAATCGCAACTAAGCCAAATTAAAAAATGAAATTGTAACAACATTTTGTTGCGATTTCGAATCTAGACGATGACTTTAAAATTAAGAAATGAAATTTAAATAACTTTTTGTTACGTTTTCGCATTTATAAAATAATTCTGAAATCACTTAAGATTTCAGAATTATTTTATAAAATAATTAAGACAAATCAGTAATGAAGTTGAAATAAATTTTAGTTACGATTTCGAATCTAGAAGATGACTTTAAAATCACTATTAAGCCAGCATAATCGGTAACCGCAATTATGCGAAATCAGAAATGAAAGAGTATTATGTCACGATTTCGCGTTTATACAATTACCCTTAAATCACTAATACGCATGCATTAAAGGCAAATCAGTTTTGAAAATGAAACAGCTTATCTTTGGGATTTTTAATTTCTAATCTCTGAAATAACTATTAAGCGGACAAAATCGCAACTAAGCCAAATTAAAAATGAAATTGAAACAACTCTTAATTACGATTTTGGATCTAGACGATGACATTAAAATCTCTATTGAGCCAGCATAATCGCAATTAAATTAGCGAAATCAGAAGTGAAAAACTATTTTGTTACGATTTCGCGTTTATACAATTACTCCGAAATCACTAATACACATGCATTACAGGCAAATCAGTAATGAAAATGAAACAGCTAAATCGCTACTAAGCTAAATTAATAAAATGCAATTGATACAATATTTTGTTGTGATTTCAAATCTAGAAGATGACTTTAAAATCACTATTAAGCCACCAGAATCGCAATTAAGAAATGAAATTTAAACAACATTTTGTTACGTGTTCGCGTTTATACAATAACTCTGAAATCACTTGTACACAGGTAGACCTTAATTAAGAGAAATCAGTAATGAAATTGAGACCACTTTCAGTTACGATTTCAAATCTAGACGATGACTTTAAAATCACTATTAAGCCAGCATAATCGATAATCGCAATTAGTCGAAATCAGAAGTGAAAAACTATCTTGTTACGATTTCCCGTTTATACAATTACTCCGAAATCACTAATACGCATGCATTAAATGCAAATCAGTAATGAAAATGAAACTTTTCGTTGCGATTTTTAATTTGTAAGATGACTCTAAAACAACTAATAAGCGGACAAAATCGCTCGCAACTAAGCTAAATTAAAAAATGAAATTGAAACATTTTGTTGCGATTTCGAATCTATACGATTACTTTAAAATCACTATTAAGCCACCAGCATAATCGATAATCGCAATTAGGCGAAATCAGAAGTGAAAAACTATTTTGTTACGATTTCGCGTTTATACAATTACTCCGAAATCACTAATACACATGCATTAAAAGCAAATCGGTGATGAAAATGAAACAGCTAAATAGCAACTAAGCTAAATTAATAAAATGAAATTGAAACAACATTTTGTTGTGATTTCAAATCTAGACGATGACTTTAAAATCACTATTAAGCCAACAGAATCGAAATTAAGAAATGAAATTTAAACAACTTTTTGTTACGTTTTCGCGTTTATACAATAACTCTGAAATCACTTGTACACAGGTAGACCTCACTCAATTAAGAGAAATCAGTAATGAAATTGAGACCACTTTTAGTTACGATTTCGAATCTAGACGATGACTTTAAAATCACAATTAAGCCAGCATAATCGATAATCGCAATTAGGCGAAATCAGATGTGAAAAACTATTTTGTTACGATTTCGCGTTTATACAATTACTCTGAAATCACTAATACGCATGCATTAAAGGCAAATCAGTAATGAAAATGAAACAGCTTTTCGTTTCGATTTGTAATTTCTAATATAACCCTGAAATAACTAATAATAGGAGAATATCGCAACTAAGCCGAATTAAAAATGAAATTGAAACAATTTTCAATTACGATTTCGAATAAAGACGATGGCTTTAAAATCACTATTGAGCCATTTCCCGTTTATACAATTACTCCGAAATTACTAATACGCATGCATTAAATGCAAATCAGTAATGAAAATGAAACGGCTTTTCGTTGCGATTTTCAATTTGTAAGATGACTCTAAAATAACTAATAAGCCGACAAAATCGCTCGCAACTAAGCTAAATTAAAAAATGAAATTGAAACATTTTGTTGAGATTTCGTATCTAGACGATGACTTTAAAATCACTATTAGCCAACAGAATCGCAATTAAGAAATGAAATTTAAACAACTTTTTGTTACGTTTTCGTGTTTATACAGTAACTCTGAAATCACTAATAAGCAGGCAGACCGCAATTAAGAGAAATCAGTAATCAAATTGAAACAACTTTTAGTACGATTTCGAATCTAGACGATGACTTTAAAATCCTTACTAAGCCAGCATAATCGGTAATCGCAATTAGGCGAAATCAGAAGTGAAAAACTATTTTGTTACGATTTCGCGTTTATACACTTACTCAGAAATCATTAATATGCATGCATTAAAGGCAAATCCGTAATGAAAATGAAACAGCTTTTAGTTGCGATTTTTAATTTCTATGATGACTATAAAATAACTAATAATCGGACAAAATCGCACCTAAGCCAAATTAAAAAATGAAATTGAAACAATATTTTGTTGCGATTTCGAATCTAGACGATGACTTTAAAATGACTATTAAGACAACAGAATCTCAATTAAGAAATAAAATTTAAACAACTTTTTGTTACGTTTTCGCGTTTATACAATAACTCTGAAATCACTTATACGCAGGCAGACCGCAATTAAGAGAAATCAGTAATCAAATTGAAACAACTTTTAGTACGATTTCGATTCTAGACGATGACTTTAAAATCACTATTAAGCCACCAGCATAATCGATATTCGCAATTAGGCGAAATCAGAAGTGAAAAACTATTTTGTTACGATTTCGCATTTATACAATTACTCTGAAATCGCTAATACGCAGGCATTATAGGCAAATCATGCAAAAATGAAAATGAAACAGCTTTGCGTTGCGATTTTTAATTTCTAATATATGTAACTCTGAAATAACTAATAAGCGGACAAAATTGCTACTAAGCCAAATTAAAAATGAAATTGAAACAACTTTTAATTACGATTTCGAATCTAGACGTTGACTTTAAAATTACTTCTAACCCAGCATAATCGCACTTAGGCGAAATCAGAAGTGACAAACTATTTTGTAACGATTTCGCGTTTATACAATTAGTCCGAAATCACTAATATGCATGCATTAAAGGCAAATCAGTAATGAAAATGAAACAGCTTTTAGTTGCGATTTTTAATTTCTATGATGACTATAAAATAACTAATAATCGGACAAAATCGCACCTAAGCCAAATTAGAAAATGGAATTGAAACAACATTTTGTTGCGATTTCGAATCTAGACGATGACTTTAAGATCACTATTAAGCCAACAGAATGGCAATTAAGAAATCAAATTTAAACAACTTCTTGTTACGTTTTCGCGTTTACACAAGAACTACAATAATAAGAAAAATCAGTTATGAAATTGAAACAACTTTTAGTCACGATTTCGAATCAGAATCGCAGATAAGCGAAATCAGAATTGAAACAGCTTTTCGTTACGAATTCGCGTTTATACAATTACCCTGAAATAAATAATGCGCATGCAGAATCGCAATTAAGCGAAATCAGTAATGGAAATTTAACAATTTTTGTTGCGATTTCTAACTATGCAGATAGTTTCACATTTAAGCGAAATTAGTAATGAAATTGAAATAGCTTTTAGTTACGATTTCGAATCTAGACGATGACTTTAAAATCACTATTAGGCCAGCATAATCGCAATTAGGCGAAATCAGAACCCAAAAAACATTTTGTTACGATTCCGCGTTTATGCAATTTCTGTAAAATCACTAATACGCAGGTATTAAGGGCAAATCGGTAATGAAAATGAAACAACTTTTTGTTTTGTTTTCTAATTTATAAGATAACTCGTTATTAAGCGCTTACGATTTCTAATTTAAATTTCTAAAGATAATCTAACAAATGTTTACAAATTAACAAACAAAATAGAAATTCCGAAACGTTAAGCGTTATTTCAATAACAGGTATTTTCGATATCAAGTAACAGCTGTTATTACTATTTGCTAATACCTGTTACTGAAATAATGACCCATCCCTACTAACAAATTTTACTTTGGAACCCAGAGGTGTTGTGGGATTCCGAGAGTTACCCTCACTTTGGCCTACCGACCGATGTAGTGACCCGTGGTTACCGCTCCTCTCCAATTAAATACGATAACCCCTAATTCGAAGTCAAAAATCTGACTGACACTCACCCATTTTACAGTCTTCAGCCTTCACTTCTCTTTAAATGATTCTCCTAAGCACTTCAAAATTCATACAAAAACATGTCGATATTACTCCACTTAAAAATAAATGCGGTACCAAATTCGAATTTCAACATTCATATAATCATATTAATATTATCTTATTACATAAATTTGTCTGTTCTTAGATAGTAACTATTGGATAGAGCAAGTTTAAAATTCGTTTTATTAAGGCGGGATTAGACGCCAATCCATAAAATATTAATAATAAATGCAGTTAAGACAATAAAACTATTTAGACTAATAAGTCAAAAAAAAAACTTTTTTCTCTCATAATGAACTTAAATAAAGAAAAAAAAGGAAACAAAGGATATAGCAAAAATAAAATTAAATTCCCTAAAAGCTTAATTCAAGTTTGATAATTTAGTTGACTTATTGGCAACTCTTAATAAACCAATAAAAAATAATGGAACTATGGTTCATTTATGATAAGATAGACATTACCCTTTTCCCTTAGCATTTAGTGTTTTTTTTTTGTTATTCCTTTTACATTACTCACTGCTACTTGTCCTCCAGGTGAGTTATGTTGTGCGGACTCCCTTCCTCCTCGGTAAATGAATTTTTGAACTATTTTTATGTTTTTTCTTGTGTGTCTTATTTATGCGATAGCGGGGTTAGAATTCGATGCCTTAGGTTCGTACTAAACGAGATCCGGTCGTTGATAAGAACAGAGATTAATTTTTCCTTTGGCTGCCTCACGTATAAGTTACGGCTCGCGTACACTAAAGCCGTCATTGGCAGAAGTATGCTCGGGCAAAGTCGGCCGATCGAACAAAACGTATGAATACGAAAGAGAACGCGTACACAACTTAAACCGACATCGTCCGATGACGTCCGTTATTCAGCGATAAACGGACATATCCGAACTTGTTTGGATTTCTCGTCAGTTTGCCGGTTGTTATTGCTTGCGCTAGACACATATTGTTTAATAAAATATGGACACCGAAAACAAATAATAACAGAGATATTGCTAGACGATTATGGGAACAAATTTCATCAGAAATGGGATTGTCTGTTGCATATATTAAAAAAAGTGGAGCAATTTAAAGGATCCATTTCGCAAGGAATACAACAAATATAATGAGCCCGGAAAGTCTCGTCCTGCGGCCGATTATAAATCATCTTGTTGGACTTACTACGACTCGCTTTTGTTTTTGGCAAAACAAATCGCTCCCAAACCATTAAGCGGAATCTGGCTGGAATAGAAAGTCCCAGCCAAAAAGATATGAAGGAATCTTCAGGATTTCCGAAGTTCTCTGAATCTCAGCTAGCAGCACCACAACCTGGGCCCTCGCCGTTATTGCAGGCTGGAGCATCAACATTATTCCAAGCAGAGAGCCCCAAGTTACAAGCTCAATCGAAATATTATACTAAATGTGTACCCATAACGCAATCTCATAGGTCTAATATATACTCGTATTATAAATCTGGAAGGACTACAAAAAAAAACAAATATTGACGTCGACCGAGAATATTTAGAAATCGAGAAACGAAAACTTCAATTATATGAGCCTAGGTTCACTGATAAATCGGCAGAAGACCTAATAGGAACTTTTTGTTAAGTTTACTTCCATACCTTAAGGAAGTCCCACTTAACAGAAAGATCTGTGTTTTAGAAAATTTGTTAAATGTGTTTTTGCAAGAAGAAGACCGTCAACTGCAGTATTCTCCTATAGGCTGCTATTCTTCAGAAGAATTAAGTCGCCTCAACTCTGTAGAGCTGCCATCAGGTATTTCACTTCCCACTTATGTTGTAAATTTTGAAGAACCGCTGACCAGAAATCAAAAAGTTCCTTCGCCAACAACAACATTTGGATGCCTTCCTAAACCTCTATTTTGTTTTGTTTAATGAAATAAAATATTTGATTCATACTAATAAACCCAGCAGCTTACTAAATAAGTAGTTTTAATTTTATTTTCACTTTTAGCGAATTCTATTTTCATTACAAGAGAACTGCTTGAAATATTCACGGATATTGCAAGCTTCGGTCGCACTTCTGTTTTGCCCTCTAGGAGCAAAGTTAATTTTTTCATCAAGATTTATTCTTTGAACTGTGGAATAATTGTGAGTTGGTGGTCCTTCTTTGTCTATGACAATATTGTGTAGTAAACATATATATTTTATAATAGTTTCGGCATTTTCTGTAGTAGTTTTGACCAGCCGAAATTAAACTTTCAATGTCTATATTGGCCATTTTTTTTAAATTATGCGCGAATTAAGTACTCGATAGACAAGACTTGTTAAAAAAAAAAAAAACTTTATTCGATCATTTCCCAAATTCAAATGCACAATTTTTAAAGTTTCTTTTCATAACCTCGACTTACATATTGAATTTATTTAAGGTGTGAGAACGGAAATCAAAAGTGTATCTCACACCTGAATTTTATGGATTTAATTTACATTGTGTGGAGAAAAAAATATATTAATGGAAATAATTCGATGACAATGAAAATGATATTTGTAAAAAGGTTATGATTACAGATATACAAATATAAAGATATATAGACATACAAATATATGATTCATGACTTAATATAAAGATATGTAGATATTTATACAGATATATATGAAACATAACTCCTCCCTCCTAAGTGTGAAGTGACGGCCATGATAATGTTACATTATCATTCGGAACTTCTTGGTCCATTGTGTCTTCTTCATGATTATTGTTTCGATGACGTCTGAGGTAAAGTATAGTTGCAATTAAGATAAAGATGATGATGATGATGTAAATCGAAAACTCTGGTCGGTGGTCTGGAACATCTTTGGCCAAGGTGATAACTTCGGTATTGATTATTTCGTTTGCTTTCAATGTACTGCTATTAAATTTATCTATTAAATGAAGAGAGTTATTAATTTTTATAAATATTGATGGAATAATATTTATTTGATCTCAAAACATGGTTGAATTATTTTTGTAAATGATATTATTAATTTTTATTTCGCATTCTTCATAATGTAAAAGCAGGGTTCCGGAGATAATTTTTTCATCGATTCCGCATGTTGAAGTCATCTTCGTGATGGGGGAATTAATTAAGAGTATGTACCCTTCTTCTAGTTGGGTGACTTTTGATAGTTGACTCAATGACGTCACAGGTTGCTTCTTTGTGTTGAATAATTTTTGGAATGCATCTTTCGTAAGTCAGGTTCTTCAGCTCTTCTTTTGGGCAGTAAAACGTATGCTCAATGGATGTACAAGGTTTGTTCATGTATTGAATGAAATATTCGTTCATAATGACATAGGATTGATTTAAATTTATATTGAGAGTTTCGTTTATAGGAAATTTTATTAAGTGGTATATGTTGAAAGGTTGTTGGAGAAGGATGGGTAGTTTTATACGGAAAATTATGTTTGTATTATTATAATAAGCTTGTAGAGATAAAAACTCATAAAGTTGTTCGTTAGAAGAAATTTTAATATTTTGTGAATTCATATGTTCATGTATCAGATCAAGCTCACCCGGATTCAAAATTTGTTTGGATATTATATTAACTTTAGCCAAATTAATTGATTCAATTACTTCTTGTAAATGGTTTGTAAGAATTTCAATGTTATAATTAATCTGATATATATATTGCATATATTGAAATTTGTCTTCATCGGTTCGAATTTTTTGAGAGATTGCTAATTGGTACTTGCTCAAATACTCTTCTAAACCTTTTTGCTGTGTATTAATGTGATTGGTTATGTTTGCAAATCTTTGGATCATTTTGTCATTGATTTGTACTTGTCTTGTTAATTCTTTATTCATGTCATGTTCGTTAAGTTTGAAATTTTATATGTCTTTATTTATTTGTTTTGCGTCATTATTGTCCATGTTGCCTGTAATTGTTTTGATCAAGGAACCTAATCCGTTTATTAAGCCTCTCCTTTTTCGGTATCGGGGAAGTAAAGACAACAATTTTGTTTGTAGTTCTTTGAATTTGAGATTAGTGACGTCTTTCATTAGTCCTAGATTTGTATTTTTATTTATGAACTCTACAGATTTCTTAATGTTGCTAATATTTGCTTCATAGGCGGTTAAATTTACGATATGGATGATTTTTATATTTGATTCAATTATTCGACTCGGACCTAATTTCATGGGAAGCAGCCCTTGACTCTTGGATAGGTCTTGTATGTCTATGCGTTGACTCATGGCTTGGGTTACCCTGAAATTTTCGTTTTTTTATTAATTTATTTTTATGAGCTTTTCTATTTTTTTTTTTGGTTAGTACTGTTATTTTATTGTCTTTGATTACTGTTAGTTTTTTCGCTCTAGGAGCCATTTTATTTCTTCTGTTATTCCGTTCGAAGATTATATCATCTTTATGGAATAAAGGTGGAGTTTCTCTATTTTTATTAATTTTATCTGTGTTTAATTTATTATGGGTTTGGATTTTGTTTTTAATATCTCTATACAATTGGTCTTGATAGATTTTTAGTTTGTTAATATAATCATGTTCTGAATCATCACGTGTTAATTGCTAGAATTTATGTGTTCTTCCCGTCATTAGTTCGAATGGTGTTAGGTTTGTCACAGAATGCATGCAGTTGTTATAGGTTATTAGTGCTTCATTTAATATGTCAGTCGGAATTTGTTTGTTGTTTTTATCGTAAATAATTCGATATATTTCGGTCAATGTTGAATGAAAACGTTCGACCGGTAAGTTACCAGTAGAATTTTGTGGTGTCGTTATGTGTAAGTTTATATCGTATTGGGTACAGAAATATTTGAATAGGTTAGATTTAAATTCAGCAGCTGAGTCGCACACTATTTTTTTTGCCGTGCCGTGTTGCGAAAAGAACTGTCTTAATGAACTTGATATACACATACTGTCACGTGCGGTAAGAATAAAAACAAAAGCAAATTTCGAAAACTTGTCTAAAATGGTTAGAATTTGGACATTATGGATGTTATATACATCAATATGTAATATGTACATAGGTTTATTAGGTATTTCTGAATGTTCGTATTGAATTTTCGGTGGATGTCTGTCGTATGTAAGAAGTTTACACTTTTCGCAGTTATTAATTGTTTTGGTTATTTTTTCTTTCATTTTGGGAAAGTAGTAAATTCTTCGAAGATGGTTAAAAGTTTCATTGATGCCACGATGATTGCTATCTTCATGGTATTTGTTTATAATTTCATCTTGTTGGTCAGAATTCGTAACATCGTTTAATTTTTCTGTACATCTAATAAGTTTAAATATTTTATTACTTGCAAAATATTTTGAAAATACATGTTGCACTTGTCTGAATGTATCATAGTCAGTATAAACAGCTGTTAATCTTTTAGGGTTGAGATATTCTTTTAAGATTGAAATTATAACAGATTCTTTGTCTAAGTCGGGTTGTCTAAAAATGCGTCTATGTTTGGTCTCAAAGAGAACATTGTAAACCATGTTTGGTTTCACTACACAGTTAGTTTTGTTCAAAACTAATTGTTCAGTAAACTCATTAAGTGGTCTTTCAGAGATGTATATACCATCGTTTAGATTTTCAGAAGCAGGATGAACAGTTGATATATTAGAATTATTTTCTGACAGACTTGCGTTATTTTGAATAGATATATTTGAGGCTTGTAAAATAGAGTCCGAACCATTAGATTCGTTAGAATGAATTTCTATCCGACTTAAGGCATCAGCATTTGTGTTTGCCCTAGAAATATTTGGTACACCAGATAATAGCTAAGAGCTCCTTTTCAATTGTACTGTAATTTTGTTCCGAACTCGTGAGTGTTCTTGAAGCGTAGCAAACTGGTCTGTCAGATCCTATTGGGCCTTGACTAAGTACTCCTCCTATGGCGACATTACTAGCGTCAGTTGTTAAATTAAATTCTTTAGTAAAGTCGGGATATTGTAATAAGGGATCATTACTTAGAATGTCCTTGCAATGATTGAAACATTTTATATATCGTTCGTTAAGAACTATCTTATTTCCCTTTTTCAAGCATTCTGTTAAAGATTTCGTAAGATTTGCCAAGTCTTTTATAAATTTGCGGTAATATCCAAGCAACCCTAAAAAGGATTTAATTTCAGTTTGAGTTGATGGAATTGGATAGTTTTTAATTGCATGGATTTTACTAGGATTCGGTTTCACACCTTCAGATGTCACTAAGTGACCAAGAAATTCTACTTCCTTGCGTAGGAATTCTGATTTGTCCAATTGAATTTTAAGGTTGGCCGATCGTAATTTTGAAAAAAACCTTTTCCAAGTTTTCCGTATGTTCTTGTAAGGACGTTGAGTAAACGATAATATCGTCCATATACACAAGACACACTTTACCTATTAATTCCATTATTCTTTGGAATGTCCGTGATCAACAGTAAAAGCGGTTTTTTCTATATCCCTAGGATATAGTTCAATCTGGTGAAATCCAGATGCAAGATCAAGTGTGGAAAAATACATAGATTTTCCAAGTTTATCTAATACTTCTCTTATGTTCGGTAGAGGGTAACGATCGCCAATAGTTTTGTCGTTTAGTTTACGGTAGTCTACGATAAGCCGCCATTTCTGTATGCCAGACGCATCACGTTTCTTTGGAACAATCCAAATAGGACTACTCCAAGGAGAAAAGCTAGGCCTTATTATACCTTGGGTTAAAAGTTTTTCGATTTGTGATTTTATCTCCTGTTTGTGTACTTCTAGATAGCGATACGATCTTGTATAAATCGGTATATCGTCTGATGTTTGAATACGATGTTTAATTGTATTTGAGAAAGATAGTTTTTCACCTTCAAGAAAGAAAACATCATCATATTTCCTACACAATTTAAAAATTGATTTTTGTTCTTCAGTGTTGGTAATATCTATTTTTTTTTTTTTTTTTTTTATAACTTTGCACGCACTCAAGGGGTTATGAATACCCTTTATATGTTTTTCTTAACACAGCGCGGGCGTCTGGTGAAGAAGAGAAAGAAGGATAGCAAAGATGTGTGGCGCGATGTTCTGAGACTAGAGACTGTTGTCTCAGATTTATCTCCAGGGATGGCGGCTGAACTAATGCGGAGAGAATTACCGTGCCTTATTTATTTGTGTCCCTTATAATTCGCATTATTTTATTTATTTCGTTGTCATACTTTATGGGTATGCTAGTTTACTCAATCACATGTTGTTAGTGTTATGCCTAAACAGCATGTTATGAGCAAAGCAGCAACTTATTTTATGACAATTCTGAGAATTGGTTTTTAATGGAATATAAGAAGACATTGACAACGGCAGGATTCGAACCTGCAACCATGAGGTTGATAGGCGAGCACACAACTATCGCGCTACGGCCACCCCCAGATGATGTATTTTGAATTTGTTCGTTAAATGGGCAAATATTAACATTATTGATTTCTATGAAGTGTTGAAAATTTTCTACTGCAATAGGTTGTTTCAAAAAAAAAAGTTTGTTCAGTGTTTGAAATATTACGTATTTCAATATCACTATACCAGTCTTTGGACAGGTAGATTCCTTCAGGTATTTCTAAATAATTATTAATTTTAGATGGTTTTATATATATATCTCCATCTTTGTAATCTAAGGGCAATTTTGCTATCATTCTACAATTTGCTGGAATATTGTATATTTTAGACATTAAGTTTGGTTTGAATAACAAGGGCAGAATTGCATATTTAGTTTTAAGTATTTTATTAGGTAAGTCAATAGTCGCATTAAGTTCTTGAGAGTTTCTAAACCTATTAATTCGTCAAAATAATTATAAAACTTAAAAAGAAGAAATGTTATAGGTTCTTTACTATTGAATTCAGGGAATGCATCAAAGATAATTTTTTTGTTAAGTGTATGCGTATTTAAAACTGTCTTGATAATGACGTCTTCGATGTTTTCATGATATTGAGGGTTAGTATATTCGGGGTTAATAAAATTTGCACAAGCACCGGTGTCTATTAAGAATTTCAAATGTTTTCCATAGGGTGAAGCTATATTAATATATGGTAACTGATTATTTCCATGATTATTTAATTCTAAGACACCGTATTGTTTTCCGAGGCTTTTATAGGAAAATTTTAATCATCTATTTCATTTTTGTTTTCTGACTTAATTTCCTGATTTGATATATTGGTGTCGTATTCATAACTAATATTATCCTCATATTGTTCAACATAATAATCTAAATTTGGTTCGTAATTGGTATAGTTATTGGAATATTGGTAATAATCGTAGTCATTATTTGTTTCTGACTCATAATCAACGTTATGTACTTCTTTTATTGAATATCTGGGTATTGGTTGAGAAAAATTCCTTTGATAGGGATGATTTTGTACGGGAGTTGGAAGCGTTCTAGCTTGGCCGCTTGCAACTTCCATTGGTGTAGAATTAGTTTGTTGTTTATTGAAATTGAAATTTGGTCTAGGAGTAGAATTATATTGAAATTGGTTAAATGGTTTGGGAGTGAGCATATTATTTGATGGAACAAAAAATCTATTGTTAAATTGTTGTTGTGGTGGATATTGTAATCTTGGAGCACTGTGTTGAATTGGTCTATATTGTGGTAATTGGTTGTATTGAAGGTTTTTAAAAGGATGTTGTGGGAAAGAATTATTAAAATTAGGTTGGATTGGTTTATTAGGTCTGGAGAATAGCAAATTAGAACTCGATAAAGGTTTAATCAGAGAAACATTTTGGTTATTCATATTTTGATAAGGTAATTTATTTTGAGTTATGGAATTTTTCATATAAAACATATTTTGTTCTTGAACACAGTAATTAAATGCTTCTGTTAGCGTTTTAGGCCTCATTGCACGAATTGTTGAACCTAGTGGTTCTTTCAATCCGATTAGGAAGGTATTTAGACACATATCCGTAAAAAGTGTTTTTTTGCTATAATAACTGATGGTAATTTTTCATGAATTTGAACATGGTTTACTATCGTGGACAGTAATTCTATTACTTTCGCGTAAAACTGTTCAGTAGTTTCTGTTGTTTGTCTAAGACCGTGAAGGTTTCTTATCAGGGATATTTCATTTCTCTTGTCTGCGTAATGCAGGATGAGATTTTCTTTTATAATATCCGAATTTGTTGGGGTGCCATTTAGTACTTCATTGGTATCTCCCACAATTTTGTTTCGGACAGCACGTAAAATAACATTCGCATACGGTGTCCCATCTATTTGCGGTAGTAAAACTAATATTTCCTCTACGTTTTTAATGAAGTCATACAATGACCTAGGGTTACAATCATAGTGTGGTAGGTCCTTTATAGCATCCGGAATGCGGAGACTATGAAATATAGCGTTCACGTCTGGAGCAGTTATATTTGTTGGATTAGACAATGTTGTGTTATTAGCAGAGAGATTTAGAAGGTTTTCAGTTTCTGTGTTAATATGATTTTCTTCCGAAATTATTTTGGATTCGTAGGGAGCTGTATTAGATACACGACTTTGTTTATCTTTTTTTTTTATATCTAAATTTATAACTTTTTTTCTAGGCTTAAATTAATTTATTTTATTTTTATATCTTAATTAAAATGGCAATTTGAATAAGGAAATGAACAATATTCATCAATACAGAACTCACATTAAAACAATCCAGTAGAACATTGTTTCCTATCCTGAATTTCGGTCTGGTTATAGTTCTTCTTTGTAGTAGCACGTTCCTGGTTTGATGAAAGTATTGTACTTCTGTTGTAAGTTCTTTGTTTCTTTTTTCACAGCATTCACAGTTAACCGGTGTTTATAAATATTTTTTTTTTCTTTTCAGTATTCACAATAAACCCTTGTGATTTTCTTATTTTATTATTCACTATTAACAGTAGTGTTTTTGATTTTACACAATAAACCGTTGCGTTTTTCTATTTTATTGAACACGATTAACTGAATTGTTTTTTTTTTTTATTTTACACAATAAGCCGTTGTGTTTTTCTTGTGAAAAAAAAGAAATCCTACAGACTGCTCCAATTAAGTATTCGATAGACAAGACTTATTAAAAAAAAAAACTTTATTCGATCATTTCCCAAATTCAAATGCACAATTTTTAAAGTTTCTTTTCATAACCTGGACTTACATATTGAATTTATTTAAGGTGTGAGAACGGAAATCAAAAGTGTATCTCACACCTGAATTGTATGGTTTTAATTTACATTGTGTGGAGAAAAAAATATATTAATGGAAATAATTTGATGACAATGAAAAAGATATTTGATAAAAAGGTTATGATTACACATATACAAATATAAAGATATATAGATATACAAATATATGATTCATGACTTAATATAAAGATATGTAGATATTTATACAGATATATATGAAACATAACTCGCGCACTCAAGCGGTTATGAATACCCTTAAAATGTTTATACACAGTGCGAACGATTAGGAAAATGGGAGATATCGATGTACATTGGTTTTAAATGCCTGATTATCGCAATGGGAGGGAAAAATTCGGTCGGGTAAAGCATTCCACATTCGTGTTGTGCGGCTAAAGAAAGAATCTCTGTACAAGGTATCAAGGGTAAACTGATGGGCATTCCTAGAAACGCGAGTATTACGGTTGAATACTTTAAGGGGAGGAATGCAACTGGCTATTTCACTAGAACAATGTCTATAATAATGCCGATAAAATAATGAAAGGAATGAAACATTGCGACGGTGCGAGAGAGGCTCGATTGTTTTAGTTATTGTTTCATCATCTATAATTTTTAAAGCTCTTTTTTGGATTCTGTCCAAGAGACTTAAGTGCGTTATGGGAGCACCTGCCCAAATATGACAATTGTACTCGAGCTTTGGACGAATGAATGCTTTATAGATTTCAGCCAGATCAGAAGGGGAGAAATATTTCTTGCATCGTTTCAGAAAACCCAAACATCTTGCAGCATTTTTGGCAACGTCGAATATGTGTTCATTCCACAAAAGGTGGTCAGTGATGCACATACCGAGAACTGAAAGTTAAGTGTCCTCGATGCAAGCGCCGCTAATGGACAACGGCATTGGGGGAGGGTCCCGCTTAAAAGACAGCATTGGGTTTTCGAAGCATTAAATTCTACGTGGTTTTTTATTCACCGTTGGACAATGCTATCTAGATCAAAATTTAATGAGCTAATCATTCGCTGCCATTCAAGTTCCACATCCGAAGGACATGAAAGAGGATCTAAAAACGAGTATGAAAAGCTGATGGCACTGTCGTCAGCAAAACAGTATATTGGATTAGAAGTTTCAGATAAGAGATCATTGATGAAAATGAGAAAGATATTCGGAGACAGAACGGAGCCCTGGGCCTGGGGGAAGAATTAAGTCGCCACAATTCCGTAGAGCAGCCATCAGGTATTTTTCTTCCCACTTATGTTGTAAATTTTGAAGAACCGCTGACCAGAAATCAAAAAGTTCCTTCGCAAACAACATTTGGATCCCTTCGTAAGCCTTTATTTCGTTTTGTTTAATGAAATAAATTAATATTTGATTCATAATAATAAAACCAGCTGGTTACTAAATAAGTAGCTTTTATTTCATTTTCACTTTTAAGGAATTCTATTTTCATCACTGTAGAAACTGAAAGGTCCGTCTCGCACGCGTTCACTATATCAACTCCCCTCATCGATCGCCTGTTTCATTTCTTGTTCCCTAGGCCAGTATTGCCAGGTATGACAAATTATGTATTTCATGCAAATAGTCTTTAAGTGTTGCCAAATACTTTCGGATACTACATCTACTTTCTTCCTTTTGTTTGAATAACAACTCAAAATAAATATATATTATATTAATTTATTTCTCTTGTGAAATTAACATTTGTGGTTTAGTAACAAAAATATATTTTTTTTACTGTGTATAGTCCTGGAATTTAGCTGGTGCTCGTCCGTGGTGGTAGCTTATCCGTAGTCATGCTCGCCCTTACTCTCTTATCCGCTGTTGGTCATTGGTAGCTTAAGGTTATTTGTTCCACACTTTGTTGTTCATTTTTTTGTTGTTGTTTTTGCTGCTGTGGTAATATTTCTGTATTTTCATTTTGTAACAGAATTCTTATGGCATGTGTAATATTGCGTCGATAATGAACACCGTTTTCTAGATTTTCAACCACAAACTCGGAGCCACTTCGTTCAATTACTTTGAAATCGATTGGTTCAAATGTTGCCGACAATTTGTTAGTATTTATCAAGTTTTTCAACCAGACCAAATCTCCAACTGCCATCAAATTACTTTTGGCATTGCGCTTTTCATCAGCATATTGTTTTTCTTTTTCCTTTTGTTTTGCCACGATCATGTAGTTCTTCATTATATGCGAGTGGCTTATTAATTTGTGGCAACTTTTCACTAACGGTTCTTCCAAACATCAGTTCTGATGGCGATTTGAATGTGGTAGAATGTGGTGTTGTACGATACATCAATAAATAATCCTGCAACTCATTTCCCCAATCCTGGTTCAAATTCTGGCTTATTTTTAAACGCTTTAAGATAAAACGATTTTGGTGCTCCACTTCACCATTCTGTTGTGGCCAAAATGGTGTAGAATGGATAACTTGTATACCATTTTCAGCACAATAGTCTTTGAATTATGTGCCAATTTTTGGCCACCACACCTTCGTTCGTAGCCCACGTTTCATAACTGTGATTCCCGGGTATCCTTCATGAGCCAATTCGATTCTACGATTTCGCAAATTTTCTGGCATAACAATGCGATTTCCTCGAAGAAGAATGTCTCCGGCCAAGCATAACTCGGTTTCGAATAACTTGAATGGCCAAGCTCTATCAGACCAAATTTTGTCTGCAAGTCCAATTTTAACATCACGTATGGCTAAGTCGCTTGCGGAAGCCTCTTCGATTTCCTTCGGATTTAATGCTACATTTGCTACAACATAGTTGATGTATTGCTCATTGTCTAGATCAAATAATTATTCTGCCTTATTGGTGACTACTAGTCGCGACAATGGATCAGCTATATTATTCTTTCCTGGTTTGTATATAACCCTATATTTATCAGGGCTGATGATACCCGGGTAACCGAGTACCCGGGTACCCGAGTAATTCGGGTAATCGCCGGGTAGCCGACTACCCGATTACCCGGATACCCGGGTACTGCAAACAAAAAAGAATGCAAAAATAGGAACTAGGTGCGAACCACAGCCATTTATAATTAATAAATTAAAACAAATTAAATAAATAAATAAATCATTTTGTTTTATTTTGGTCCAATTGAGTAATTTGCCCGATGATGGATGTACACTCCGAAATGCGTCGCTGAATCATTTAATAATACTAAAATTAAAATATATAAAAAGTTGTAAAAGTTATTAAATAACACCAAAATGAAACAAAATTATTTCTTTATTTATTTGTTTTAATTTATTAACTATAAATAACAGAACTTGAAGACACAAACACAAAATGCACAGCCGTTTTTAAAATAAGTAAGTTTGAACTAATTAATTTTATGTCTCATGATGTTGGAGACATTGATCAAACTCTATTAAATAAAATATATTCGAAGTCAATACCGCCATTCATTCCTTTGTTAAGATGGTTAAGATCAAGAGGTTTAGCATAGCAAGCACACAATGAAATGCACTGATTAAAGTCCCGACACAACTGTTAAGCTTTTCATAATGTTTTGCAAGTACAAAGCGATTTCTTAAGTCTCGCCCAATAGATTAACTAAAGAAGAGAGAATAAAAATTGCTTTGGCATATTACCGTTAAGTCACGATGGTTTTTATTTTTCAACACATGTTTTGCACTTAGACATGCTACAATTATTACACTGACCTCTGTTTGGAAAGAATTGTGAATGAAGTAGTGAAAAAAAATAAAAAAGGATCATGCCAAGGACTAGCTGAGTATGGAATTACGCGACGTTAACGGAACATGGCTCGGTTAAATGCAACGTTTGCTATACAAAGCTTTATTATTGTGGTTCCACGTCAACTTTGCATAAACATTTGAAGACTAAGCACCGACGAATTCTATCGCAAGGCAAGTGATTATCCAAATTTACTTTGCATATTTGGGCTATGTAAAGTTGAAACTGCAATAAAAAAAGTCTAATTCAAGATAACAAAAAATCACAAGAATGTGAAAAAAAGTGTGTCCCACAATTTTATCTGTACCATATGCACAACTTCGGAAAAGCTTATTTTTCTCTAAAAGGGCTCTTTCGATTTTCAATTTTTTGAAAATTTATTTTGAACACATACCTCAATAAAAAAGGTGTAAACTAGTTAATCCAGTTTATTTTTTAAATTATTTGCTAAAAACCGGATGGCATGCAATAAAAAATAAGATAGAGATAACCCGCTAATTTAATAAATGTACTGAGCAGATCAAACTTGAGAAAACAAAAATAAACAGTTTTTTTCTTGGAAAACACTACTTTTAATTTTTTTTTATTTCTTAAAAACTAAGATACATTTAAGCATCCGGTTTTCTTTTTTTTTTTATTGAAAATTAATAATAACATTGAATTTTGAAAACCAAAAATATACTTAATTACATAAAATTTTGAAAAAAAAATTAGTTTCAATTTTTTTTTTTAATTCTTTTTTTCAAAATTTCAAGTTTGAAAATTAATTTTTCGAAAACTTTTCACTCGAACAACTTTATTTTTTTGAAAATGCTTTAGAATGACTCTAAAGGTATTACCCTTATTTTTCAATAATTTTTTTCCTGTTTTTAGTATTTTTTTTTTGAAAATTGTCCCTCCCGCCTAAACGGGGGAAATAGACCCTTCCTCCAATACGATTTTTTGCTTGTCTTAATCCAACCTTCTCGCTCTAGCTTTTCGATGAATTTTATACAAATCACCCTGTAATATCAAAAGGTTGATCTTTTGGAATAAATCTGAATTTACTCGGCCTTTTCCAGATTATTGCCGATGAAGAAGAAGCTTCCACATCCACATCTTCTCCAATGTCTTCGTCTTCATCAACTTTACAAAGTAAAGGCAATAAAAGACCGAGCAACTACCACCATTCCGAGAACTTTCGTCCAATTCTTGTTCTTCTAGAAGGCAAGAAAATGTAACTAAAGCCCTTGGAAAAATGATAGCTACTTCCCAATTGCCCTTCTCTTTTTCTCACAGCCAGGGGCTTATCAACTTCATGCGAGAAGTTGAGCCAGGCTACAAGGTTTCTTATCCACAAGCAGTTAAGGCTCGTCTTGGCCTTGCCTATAATGTAGTGCGGGAATTAATTCAACAACGTCTGGAAGGGACTGAATCACTCTCCCTTACAACTGATGAGTGGTCTTCGGTTGGGCGGCAGGGATATCTGTCCACAACCGTTCACTACATTGACCAAAACTGTAGATTATGCACACATACTTTGAGCACGGCCATAGTAGAAGAACGTCCCTCGGCAGAAAACATTTCTCTTACATTACAGATGGTACATGAAGACTGGGACATATCATGTAAAGTTAATTTCATCGTGCACGATAATGCAAGTGTAATGCAAGCAGCAGTTCGCCTTTTGAATGGGGGTGGCACTGATAATATTAATTGTGCTACTCACACCCTACAACTCTGTGTAAAGGATGTATTCAAGTGTGTTGAGGAATACGAAATTGTCGCAGTAAAATGTCGAAGAGTGGTATCACATTTTCACAAATCGAATGTTGATACGGCGGCCTTAAATAGAAAACAATTGCAGCTAGGAATGAAGGAAGAACGGTTAGTTCAAAGTTGCCCAACTCGATGGGATTCCATCTACTTTATGTGTGATGTTTTGCACCGCAATCGCTCACCTGTTATTGCAGTTCTAAGTGATAAGACCTATACGAGTTCTTCTACAGCACTGAACCATCGGACATCACATCCGCAAATCATCCGGCATCATTTATCAATTCGTTCATTTTTCATTCATTCATTCATTTTGAAGATACATGTAAAAAGTCAGGTTATCCAATTAATTTGTGGGCGTTCATTGTGAAACATTCATTCATTCATTTCATTTGAATAGGGTTACTCAAAAACGACTTTGTTGTTTCTTAGTTAGACTTATGCCTTCTAATAGATAATCAAACCTTGGATGACGTTTACGTTTTGAATGAATTAGTCAGAATGTCCGCATATCGCGCAAGCTTGTGCTGCACAATCACCACCTCAAATTCGACAAAAAGTTATTACAAGAAGAGCAGTCGTAAATGTAAACTTGAATCTGCTTTCGAAAACTATTCCGCAATCGCATATACTTTCTTGATGCTCCCAGTCGGACATGCAAGACGGTTATCATTTAATTGATTCCAGCAACAACTCGGTCAAGATCTCAAATTTGGTTGCCTGTTGCATCCTATGTCATTGCTGCTACTCTGTTTGAAGGTTGTCAAAATGCACATTACGCTTTGAAGCTAGTGATTAATCTTTTCACGGTTGACAAGCCAATACCATGGACAGTGGCAAAGAGTTCGGCGGCAGCGAAATTGATGCGCAACGCAAAATATTTGTTTGGGATGAATGAACGATGGCGCATAAACGAATTTTGGATCTACCGAACAATGAACTATTTACGAGGTGATTCGATATAATTTGGTTAGGCTATGATATTCCTCACCGGAGATTTTCGTCAAATGATTCGCGTCATCTCGAATTTAACTGCCCCCATGAATATAATGCATGTCTGAAATCGTCGTCTTTGTGACATGCGTCAAGAAGTTGAAATTGACCACGAACATGAGGAACGCATAACAGAACGACCCATCAGCTGCTGAATTCTCTAGATAACTGGTGGTGCTTGGCAATATCCCAATTCCTGTTGAAGTCTCGACTGGATTGATATCATTCCGATTGATCATAATCATGTTGCGGTGATTCCAGCCAGGAACAAGAACTTCTTATTCCACGAATTCCGATTATTCAGACTCAGTTCCACTTTCGATTGGCTTTTGCGATGACAATTAATAAATCGCAAGGCCAATCCTTGTAACTTGATGGAATAAATCTCGAATTTCTCTGTTTCTTGCACGATCAGCTGTACCTTTCCTTTTCGCGTGCTGTAAAACCGTCTTCATTGTTTGTTTTTGTGCCGGAAAGCAAATCAAAAAACATTGTGTACCATATCACTCTCTATTGATTTTGATTCCATTCAAATTAATCACATTGAAATTTGAACTCTGTGTTATATTATAGCTCTGGAGCTTATATTAAGGCGTGAAATTGGGGCGAGACGAAGTTCGCTGGGTCCACTACTTGAAATAAAAATAAGAATTTACTTAATTATAAATAAGATTGCAATACCAGAATAAATTAACATATAGGTACATAATGTATATATGTTGGACATTCTTAAAAACTCCTCTTCATCGCGCTAAAAGTTGCAAGCTCTTTAAGAAAGTCTTCAAAATTAATCTTTTGTGTTGCCTCGTGTTCGATCGCTAAACTTCCAAGATTGTTGAGCCTTAGGTAGGTAGGTAGGTAGGGTAAGGTAGGTATAATGTCACCATTTACTTGTAATACTCTAAGTAACAATTTGAATCATAACTTTTAAGTGGCCCTGTTTTCAATTATAACAAATTTTTTTTTGCATGTCGATGAGCCTCAACTTTTTGTTTGGGAGAAGAAGGGTGTTACCCATCAATGGGTGACACCCAAGGTGCCCCCCACCCTCTCTAGTTACGTCACTATCTGTGATGCACATACCAAGAACTGAAAGGAAGCTGATCGGTTTCTTTAATGCAAGTGCAGCTCATGCAGCATTGAGGGCGGATTCTGCTTTAATAACAAAGTTTTTGAAGCATTAAATTACACACGGTTTTTTATTCTTTATTGTATAAACCTTTCGAGATCAGAATTTAATGAGCTTGTCATACGCTGCCGTTGCATTTCCACATACGAAGAACAAGGAGGTGAATCTGCACACGAATATGAAGACCTCAGAGTACTATCGTCAGCAAAACAATTTAGTGGGTTAGAAGTTCCAGATAAGAAATCAATAATGAACACACCAACATTTATTTTATGAATATCAGACTTGAATCAGCCGTATTAAGCATTATAAAAGTATGCATGGCAGAAACTCTTTCTGAGCCTAAGAATGTTACTATAGTCAACTCCAAATTTTCTAAGCTTTAATATAGTTATAAAAAAAAAAAACTATTAGCAGTGGTAACTCTGATTCAATGAACACAAGCAGCAGTACATAAATGTGCACTTGGATGTGCAGTAGGTAGGTCATGGTGCAGTATACGCTGGTCTTAACAATATTACAAAAACAATTTGTATGGAACTCAGTAGTTATTTTCAGTGGGAATTTCACTAACAGCACCAGTGTTTTTCATAAAGCTTGTACTGACTATTTTTATTGCCTCACTTTAGCACGATGCACTTAATTCATATGGATGAACAATTGTTGATAGCTTAGATGTTGCTGCTTTAGTCTCGTACACGTTTATTATAATATGTATATGTTATTCCATTTTTCTTTTTAATTAAAAAAAAAAAAAAAAACAATTTTACTCAAATATTTATTTATTTTAATGAAAACAATCAATAAAACTTTCGCACGCCGATAAACTTATTTGGCAAAAAATACCTATCGAAAATTTACGCGATAAAAATGAAAATGTCATTTCACATTCGTTTTCGAAAATACGACAAATGGCAAGCGAAATAGGTGAAAGCTAAAGCAGAAATACCAACATTGCAAATAAGAAATAAGTTAAGCAGAAAACAACACAAAACGACCTCGAAACGAATGCCTATTTTTTCGCCGAAGAGAGTGAAAGACACTAAATATGCTTAAAATGTACTAAGGTAAAAGATAGAGAAGAAATTTGAATACTTAATTCCAAAACAAAATCAATCCGTCAATCTTCTTTAAAATGAACGACACGCATTTAAATTGCCTTGCATTTTTACAAAGCTCAAAATACCTCTTAAAACAAATTTCTGAAAACATTTTAATTATTTTTTTTTCGGCATGAAATGACTAATTATTATCATCTGAATGCAGTTCAGTTCTAAGAGATAAGACAACATTTATCTGCTTTTAAATTTAGGCGAGAATGGACTTTCGCTTTGAAACACTTTTTAGAATGGGCTCTTGTTTTTTGGACCAATACCTTTAATATTTTACTACCTACTCCAACTGAACTAATATCCGAACACAGGCGAATTAGTTACATTATTACCTTACGTATGCATTCTTCTCTACCAAAAACTAGTTTCCTTCGCACGACATATTCATCAATGCTCATAGGTAGATATAATTACAGTTTTTCTTTTTTACTTGGAACTTGCATTCTCTTCGTTCATTAAAAACTCTAAGGGGGGATGCTATAGGTATATCCGAAATTCAAATTTCTCTTCTTGTTTTTGTAAAAAAAAAAACAATTTACTTTTAGTTTTGGTAAACAGATAAAGAGGTGTGTTACATTTGAATGATTACTATATAGTCAAAGGTTAAACTCTATGAGTAAGAGTTCTTATTGCTAAATTAAAATAATTCCTTCGTCAGGTAATTAAAAAGAGTCATGGAATTTGCCTGCCGCGTCATCTGAACTACCATCTAAAACAAAATAAAGATAACTCATTTGTTTTTATATTATCATTTGTGTTAGAAATACCTTTAGTTTAGTGTGTAACTTGGAGTGATTTATTTTTAAAAGAAAACATTAAAATGCGAGCTGTTTACCCTGTATTGTTCTTATTGGAAATTTTACGTAAGTACCTAGATACCTACCTAGTTATGAAGAAACAAAAATAATTAAATAAATCGAAATATTCATCTAGATAAATGTATTACGTCACCTCCGGCCAAGTCTAACAATGAAAACAAATTATGTAGCTGTTATTAATTTACGTGCTCAGTTCATATTAAATTTGAATAAAAATTATACAAGCCGCTAATTTTCATAATACCTCCCTAGGTAATTACCTACACAAAATATAAAATAAATGTTTGTTGAATGTAAAATCAAAATTGGTCTTTGACGTTTTCATAACCTAATGGTTATATGCAACACACAGGTCAACATACATGTTAGATAGAACAGCGTTGATGTTGGAAGACATTTAACAGCTCTGTTTAATTAGAAACAGTTCGAAGATACTATTTTACTGCAATTTCCCTTGGATTGAAAAAAAAAAAACTATAACCGACTTAAGAAAGCTGATTTGTTATTATTGTGTGAAAGTAGTGTATAAGGAACAACATTGTAAGAATTATAATAAATAAATAATTTGTTGATGTAAGCAAATTAAATATTAAAACAGGGAATACAAAAACCCAACAGCAAAAATTGGTCCGTGGCAGTATACAAAAATATCATAATTATAGGGCCCATACACCACATACATATGCCTGCATGCCCAATGCAATGATTGCGCATGCAAACTGCTAGTGTATGGTGGTGAATGTGTGGTTGGGCATGCGGCATGAGTGATTTCAAAATGTTGTGATATTTTCTTGTTTGTGAATGCAGTATGCGTGGTGTGTGTGCTACATTTGCTCAGTCAAGCAATTAATTTTGATAAGTGCACAAGCATTGCAGAGTGTACGGCAATTAATATTGCGCAGTTTGCATGAATAGTGTATGGCGAAAGGGAGATCGTGCATGATTCAAATTGCGCATGCAGGCATGAATAGTGTATGGGCCCTATTAGTGTAAGCTCTTGATGTAGGTACCTATGTATATGTAGTTCGACTATATTTCTCAGAGAACTGAATGGCAACCTTCATCCAACTTACATTTACATGTAATTTAGATTATAATTCATAGAATACATAGAATAGAGCTAAATGAATTTAACAGGGTTGTTGATACATGAAGCTATTTTGGAACTTCTGTAAATACAGAAGTATTCATTCACTTTCCATTATGTAATCCTAAAATAATTACATAATTATATATTTTGTTTAGTTTTCGAAATAGTATTGTGCTTCGTATATGTGTAAGTTGGTTATTAATAATTTATTCATTTTCGATTTGGTTTTTACATTTTCTTGACTGATTTCAGTTTGTTCTTTATAATTTTCATTTGATTTTTATGAATCATGTTTGTCAACATTTTCATCATATTATTATTATTTAATCCAATTTATGTACTAGATTGTGATAAACATGTTGGCATATAATCATTTATATCACACTAGCAGACCCGGGCCGTGCGTTGCTGCGACTTTATTGTATTGCGTTCAATTATTTGATATTAAAATTGTTATTGTTAAGTAAGTGATATATAAAGATTCTAATTCCTAGCATTCAGTGATTTCCATTAATTAAGAACTAAATGATGCACTTTATTACTCGATAATCGGTCTATCGTTAAAACAAATAAATTTGATGGCTTTCCAACGCGTGGGTATGAAACAGCTGCCCATCCCAGGGGCGTATACAGCTTCACTCGTCTGGGGAGGTCACTCTCAAAAAACCAGTAAAAGAAAAAAAGAAAAAAAACGATGAGTATAAAGTCATAAAAAAGTTTCAATGGCGTTTAATTTTCAGCATAGTCCACAAAAACTAGATTTTTATATTAAAAATCAAAGAACCGTTGTAAAGTTATTCTGGTAACCTAAACAATAAGAAGTATACCGAAGCATATTGATAATGAAAATACCAATAAAACCAACCACTTGTAGCATACATGGTTCAGAGTAAATACTTAAGTACTTTTCTTGACAACAAATTATTTTCATATAACGGGTGATTTTTTGGGCCGTACTTCTTCAAGGACGATGAAGGCCGCAGGGTTACGGTCAATGGAGAAAGGTACCGTTCGATGATAACAGATTTTTTTTTGCCGAAAATGCAAGAATTGAACTCGGTCGACATGTGGTTCCAACAGGACGGTGCTACATGCCACACTGCACGCGAAACCATGCATCAATTGAGAGGCGAATTTGGTGAGCAGTTGATCTCACGTTTTGGCGCAGTCAATTGGCCACCAAGATCATGTGATTTGACCCCGTTAGACTATTAGACTATTTTTTGTGGGGCTATGTTAAGTCTATTGTCTATGGGGACAAGCCAAACACGATTGCTGCCTTGGAAGCCAACATTGAACGCGTCATTGGTGAGATTCCGGCCGAAATGTGTGAAAAAGTTTGCCAAAATTGGACCTTCAGAATGGACCACCTGAAGCGTAGCCGCGGGCAACATTTAAGTGAAATTATTTTTAAAAAGTAAATGGAAGAAATTGATTTATCGATCCAAATAAAAATTTCATTCACTTTTTACAAGTTTCTGTGTTTTTTTGAATTTTCAAAAACCAAGCTCTTAAAAAATCACCGTATACTTGCATAGTAAAAAAAAAATAAAAACACACGCATACAATTATAAAAAAGATTTTACATTCTATTTGCTAAGAAAAATCCGCAATCCCTGATCAAAATCCCTATTACCAAATAGAAAACGACATTACATTGTTTTAAAAGTCAAGTTAATAATAACAAAAATTATGTGAAAAAAAACTGAACAAAAAACGGCTGAAGCGATTTTCTTCTAACTTGGTACTTAAGCGTTTTTGTGATGTATCAAACAGATATTTGAATCGTTTTAGTATTCCCAAAAATAACGGTAGGTACATACATAAATTTTTACTACCATCTTAATTATCTCGAAAACGACTCTAACGATTTTGATTTAAAAAAAAAACTATATGGACTGTTTTGAGTTTGGGTTTAGTCTATATTTTGGTCGAACATTTTTTTGTACCTATTTTGATTTTTGATAATTTATATTTTCTCATATATGGGTTGGCGGATTTCGATAAACATTTTTCTGTAGGATTTCCTTCAAATTATTATCAATACTGCATACCAAAATTTTCGAAAAATATTCCTTTGGATTTTTGAAAAAAAAAAAATATATACATACTCGTATATTATTTATTTTTAAAAATTCAATATTTCCAAAACGAATGACCATTTTTTTTTCGAAATTATATTTTAAAGCTTTTTTTTTGGAAACGGTAAAATATACTAGACTACTTGTTAGAGGAAAATTTCAGTTTTAAATTCCAAAAATCATTTTATGTTGACATAAGATGATTTGCCTTTTCACACTTTTTCGGAAATTTGTTATATTTGTTTGTTTGTTGTTTCTGCTTAGATGCGCGAAAATATCTTAAGTCAACTTAATATGATTTATGATTTCACAATAATAAAAAAGTCCTAAGCCAATATAATCTTAAGTCTATTTTAGGTTTTAAAATTAAGCAGAACACACAATCTTATGTGAACTTAAGATATTTTACCTGTGTGTAATGATGCGTCTTTTAAACATAATACGAAATTGTTTTTTGTCTATAATAAGCTACAGGAGCGAGATAGAACGATACGGATAAGGCAGAACTGTAGTCCTTTAGAACTGAGGTTCAACAAAAAAACCTGAAATATCTTAAGTGGACTTAAGATACTTTACCTTTTCAGTCGGGATAGTTTTTCAATTGTTTGTTGTGACAATAAACTGTTTATTTTGAGAGTAAATAGTTTATTGTGATAATTAACCATTTATTACAGGTTTATTGTGATAATAAATAGTTTTTCAATTGTTTGTTGTGACAATTAATAGTTTGTTGTGCTAAAAATTATGATCTGAATGGTTTATTGTGATAATAAATAGTTTTTCAATGGTTTGTTGTGACAATAAACTATTTATTTTGAGAATAAATAGTATAATATATAATATATTTTAATTATATAATAAATAAATATAATTATAACCATTTATTATAAATGTATTGCGACAATAAATATTTTCAAAGATTTGTTGTGCAAATAAACTGTTTATTTTGAGAATAAATAGTTTATTGTGATAATTAACCATTTATTACATCAATAAAAAAATTGTGATCTAAAATCTAAATGGTTTATTGAGACAGTAAACTTGTTTATTGTGACAATAAACTGGTTTATTGTGACAATAAACTGGTTTATTGCGACAATACATTTTTTTTAATAGTTTGTTGTGACAATAAACAGTTTATTTTTGCAGTTTTCAATTGTCATTATTGTGACAATAAACTGGTCTGTTGTGACAATAAATAGTTTTTCAATAGTTTGTTGTGCCAATAAACTGTTTAGTTTGAGAATAAACAGTTTATTATGATAATTAACCACATCAATAAAAAAAATTGTGATCTGTAATCTAAATGGTTTATTGTGACAATAAATAGTTTTTCAATAGTTTGTTGTGACAATAAACTGTTTATTTTTGAAGTCTTTCAATTGTGGTTTATTGTGACAATAAATGGGTTTGTTGTGGCAATACATAATTTTTCAATGGTTTGTTGTGCCAATAAACGTTTATTTTGAGAATAAAGAGATTATTGTGATAATTAACCATTTATTACATCAATAAAAAAATTGTGACCTGAAATCTAAATGGTTTATAGTGAGAATAAACTGGGTTATTGTGACAATTGTGGGTTATTGTGACAATCGTAGTTTATTGTGACAATAAACTGGTTTGTTGTGACAATAAGTAGTTTATTATGAGAATAAATATTTCATTGTGATAATTAACCATTTATTACATCAATAACAAAAATTGTGATATGAAATCAAAATGATTTATTGTGACAATAAACTGGTTTATTGTGAGAATAAATAGTTTTCCAATAGTTTGTTGTGACAATAAACTGTTTATTTTTGAAATTTTTCTATTGTGGTTTATTGTGACAATAAACTGGATAATTTTTCAATGGTTTGTTGTGACAATAAACTGTGTATTTTGAAAATAAATAGTTGCGACAATATAGTAGTTGGACTTAATTCAATAAACTTGTTTATTGACAGTTGATAAACAGTTTATTGTGCCAATAAACACGTTTATTAAAACATAAAACTGGCGTTTGATAGCCAAATTGCTTGGCACAATAAATAATTTCACTGTGCTAACAAACAACTTTATCAATACAAACAATCGGTTTATTAAACGTTTTTAATAAACGCACTTTTATTGTCCCAATAAAATATTTGTAGCTAGAATCCAAAAAAGTTTTTTGCATTAACAAAAAGTTTATTGAGACAAGCAAAATGCAGTTAATAAACGCTGTTTATTTTTACAAAAAAACGACATTTTTTCAGTGTAAGATATTATTAGTTAGAACTGATGAACTCTTCAATATATAAATACCGAATTCTAATCAAATCATGTAAATTATATAAAGAAACACCTTAAGTTCAAAACACCGAAAAGTTAAGCATTCCTTATCTTATACATTAAGACTTTAAGACTAGGGATAACATTATTTTTTGTATACAATCATATCCTTATCAAGCACAGCCTTGAATACACACTACACCATTAATGTAACAGAGATAATATTATTTGTATACAGTGTAGCATAGATAATATTATCTGTTCTTCGTTATCAAGCATAGCAACATAAACAGATTAGTGTATTTCAGAGACTAAAGAGTCTCGTTGTAGAAAGATAAGGAACATGGGTATAACTACGACTATGTGATCAGCAAATCCTCAGTCTTAGAATTTATATTTGTTAGTTGTAAGCTCCATTTAATTTGAATTAAATAAATGTTTGAAAATAAAGAACATAGTTCCAGTAAATATTTGTTTTAATTTTTAGATAATTAAATGTTTTAATTTGCGCACTAAAGGGGTTTTGATTAACCTTAATATGTTTAAGCACAGTGCGAGCATTAGGAAAATAGGAAAGGGATCAAAAGGCGGTACCGATATACATTGGTTTTGAAGTTCAAAATGTCAAAATGGGAGGAGAAAATGGAGCCCTGTTAAGCATTCCACATTCGTGTTGTTCGAATTAAGAACGAATCTCTGTACTTGACAGTACGTCCGAAGTTAGGCTCAAGGGTTAACTGATGAGCATTCCTAGAAGCGCCAATATTACGGTTAAACAGATTAACCGTAGAATGCAACTGGCTACATCGCTAGAATGTTTATAAAAATAGCGATAAAATGACGAAATATATGAAATATTTCGTCGATGTTCAAGAGCTGTAATTGCTTCTGTTACAGCTTCTAATTATATCTCTATTACGGTTGAATATTTTTAGGGGAGGAATGCTACTGGCTATTTCATTAGAGTATAGGCTATAAAAATAACGATAACGCAATGAAACGCACAAAACATTGCGATGGTGTTCAAGATATTCAATTGTTTCTGCTATTGTTCTGTTATATCGCCATTCATTTTTACAGCTGTTTTTTTAATTCTATCATTTTGTTAAGAGGGTAGTGAAAGAAGATCATCCCAAGATAATTGCGTAAAGCGAATGGAAGGAATCTTGGTTGTACTCACAGCTTCTGTCCTAAGGGAATGAGTTATGTGAAAGGGAGACCATTCCTGACTTGCATATTCATTCATTGGCCTGTTATATGTGATTGTGTAACAAAAGAATTTGAAAATCATAGTGTAAACTTAGACAGTGTACGTATAATGAACAAAAATTAGATGCCTTTCAAATAGTTCTTCTATTCGAAAAGATAACGGTTTCTGAAATCAATACAACGAAAAATAGAATCATGTCTATTCTAAACCACTTAAAAAATATACTCGTTTTCATCTCTGATGTGTGAATAAAAAAGTAATGGCGCAAAATTTTAAGCAACGTATTATTAAGGCCTAAACACGATACTAGTTAACAATTTACTATTTACATAGTAGCCTACTAACTTTTCATAAAGTTTAAACCTTTTGTTAACTAGTAAAATGCTAATTAACCAGATAGCAAAGCATTGGTAGGGTTTGAATTTTGATGAACACAATTATTGTGTTTTTGCTTTTTAAATTAATTATATGTTGATATACATGTGCTCTAAATAAGTATTCGATGTTTATATTTTAATCATTTAACTTCATTATTTACAAAAAAGAACAAAAAAAATGTACATCAGGATTCGAACCTGGGCCTCCTGCGTGTAAGGCCGATATACTATCAGATGACATTATAGAATTAGTATGATACTAAAAAGTTAAAGTAGCCATTTCGTGATTTAACTTTAATAAAATGTTTAGAAGATAGTACAATACTAAATTCGTTTAAAATTAGCAAAAACCTCTTTTTAACCTAGTATCATACTAAAAATGGTTTAACATATTACTAAATCGTTTCAAATTTTGCGCCATAGTTTTTAGTTTTTGTTTTGATGACTAATTACTCTTATTGCTTCTATACGTGTCACCAACAACTACTGCGAATGCCCAAACCTTCAGTATTGCAATGCAATTGTAATAATGGAACACAAGCGTTTGGAAATACATCCGAGGTTTTCTTATATTAATTAAATTTTTTTTTTATTTTAAAATTAAAATTTGTGAAATCAGTCAGCAGTTCAACAAATAATTTGATTTTAAAAATATGTTCCCTTTTAAACCCGTTTTTCACAGAGCGATATTTTGGGCATAGGCCGTTTGGCTTGTTTCCATCACAACAAAACTCTAAGAATCTTACACAAACATAATTTTGGAACATGTTAAAAAAATATTATTATTTTAAATATAAACGTAACTAGATTTTGTATTGATTGCTTAAAAAAACTTACTAATAATTATTTTTTTTTTAAATTTCGTTTAGGTCTTGCAAATGGTGTGTGTGTTTTGGAATCAGAATTTGGTTTCATTTTGAACTGTAATTTTAAGAAATCTGGGCTATTTCGAGTAAGAAATTTAGGCGGATTAAAAACACATTTTGGACTAGGTAAGTAATTTTACATTTTGCATCACTAAATCTCATGCAATTATTTCTTTAATCATTGTTCCGGATTAATCATTTGCATTTCAATAATTCTTAGATATTTACTTTACGTTAATCATTTAACTTACATTCATCTAAACTGTTATACAATTTGAAATTAAATTGAATTATTAAGCAATTCTGTAGCAAACATTCTGTACTTTCCAGGGATTTCATTGTCAAATCTTATGTATCTACTGATTTCTATGCACACCGGTACTTTCTTTTTCTTTTCTTTTTATTACATATTTAATTGTTAACGGCAGTAACTAGCTGTAAAATTCTATTGTACTATCTTGTTCATTTTTAAGAAGATCATAAAGAAAGTATAATCTTAACATTTTTGTGAATAGTGGCGTTCATCAAATTGAAATCAATAAATTGAACTTTTTTCGCATTTAGTGTTGATGGTCTTCTAAGTCAGATACGAGTATTATAAATTATTCCTGCAAATAGAATTTTTAAACATAACGTTCGGTCGTTATTAATTTTTTTTGTTTGGAATTATTTAATCTATCTAGAAGTCGAACTTCGTGCAAAATGTCTTTAAAAAAATGAACAAAATTAAGAAAGACATCGGTCGCGAAGAGATCTTCAGACGGCTACGTTCAATGAAAACATTTCTGATAATTTTGGCTTAGAGTTGATTGAGCTTAGATTGAAAGCTCTTGAAACCACGTGGGATCAACTTACGACTATAGTAAACGATCTAATAGAATTCATCGATGATCCTAAATTCGATGATTCTGATATCTACGTTTCTGATTACAAAGCAAAATACTTCATTGGTCAAGCAATTTTGATTTAATTTATTCGCGCGAGTTACTGTAGCGATTCTACCGTTTAATAAAAAAAAAACAAATTACTTTTCTTTAGGTAGCAATTCTACCGTTTAATAAAAACAAATTACTTTTCTTTAACAACTCACTGCTGAGCTTGTTCTTCAACTAGCTCTACTATTCACAACCTTAATTCTAAAAATATGAAATATGATTATTGAGCAGTTAAATCGTGGGAAAGCAAATAATAACAAAATACAATTAATGCAATAATATTATCTGATATGATATGAAAATGAAAACACAAACATATATTCTAATGACAGTGCATTAATGTTTCTACGGGAAGTTGCTGGTGTTAATGACCGAGGCCAGGGCTGGTGTTAGGTGAGGTATGTAAATGTAACTGTTGCTGGTGTTAATGACCGGGGCCAGTGCTGGTGTTAGGTAAGGTATGTAAATCCTCCCGTCTCAGAGTGAAGTCTGGGCCACATTAGCACATGGGGTTGTAGGGCTGGAACAGAGGCTTGAAGCGGATGGTTAGTATTACAGTTTTGCATCCTGATAAACGTAAAGCTGATTATAAAAATAATTATTATGGCTCCTGCAATGATGTAATTTATGTTCTAAATTCGGAAATATTTCGTATGACAGCTTATATATCTTAATTACGTCCGAAATATTGTTGATTTTCATGTCAACCGTGGAAATGATAGCGGTTGAGTCCCAAAAAATTCGCGATTCACTGGAATATGTTACTCCATTGATCTCAATGCTGCAGTTATGGAACTTGATGAGTGCTGTCCCTTTGATCGTTGTTCTCCCTTTATTTGAATTGCAGGTTTCTTTAATGATATTTCGTCTTCTATTTCAGCTTGATGGAAGAAACAAAATGCATCGGAATTAAATATAATGTTTGGAATACATTTATCTGACTGAATTTTCTTTAGATTTCCGTTTGGACATTATTGTGTCTGTTCCATTGTGAGGCAAGGTTCGCTCAAATACTGATACCAATATTTATTAAGTAGTATATAATGGGCTTCAAGTTTAAGGCCTAAGGATTCATTGACAGGTATTTTTTTATGTGATAAAGGGACAGTTGATCGGGTTCAAATGTTGGGACTTTAACTACGGATATTAGGTTTGAATGATTATAGTAGGCATGTAGTTCTAGTAATTGATATATATTTTCTTCCGAAAATATTTCAATATTTTGAGTTTGAAACTGTTTATGTAGAGTTATCCATTCTGAAACTTCTTTAAGGTGTTCATTTAACGTGTCTATATCATAGGTAATTTGATAAAAATATTTAGTCAATATGATCAGCGAATTTAAATGGTCAGTTTTATTTTGGAGAATATTAATTGTGTTTTTAATGACGCTCTGCTCGTTGTTAATATGTTGTGAAATTTTGCCAAATCGTTCGATCATTTTTTGTTTAATTATTATTTGGTTTGTCAATCAACTGTCTAAATTGTACTGGTTTGTTTTAAAGTTTTCAAGTTGTTGGTTAATTTGTATATAATCTTCGTTATCCATGTTACCTGTTATTGATTTGATAACTGGTCCCTGTCCGTTTATTATTCCCCTTTTTGTGTTATAATGGGTTATCCATTTTGCGGTTTCAAAGGTAAACGTAAATAAAACACATATAAATTCTTTTTTTTTTTATGATATTTCTTTTTTATTTTAAAGTTCGAACGTTGACATTATGTGTGAAACACTACACTATTTAAACAACCCCCACGAGTTAAGATATGGCTTTCCCGGTTTATATAAAAAAAACACTTTTTTACTTAGGCAGAACTTCGCCCATTGATGTTTATTTATCAAAAGACACTTAAAACTGATTTACGTTCTCATTTATCTATTTTATTTGCTTATGTTTACATTTTATTCGCTGGGAAAATAATTAATGGAATTTTACTGAGTGAGAAATAGTAAGCGGAAATGCAGTATGCATGAGAAATAAGTAATTTGATATAATAAAGAATAAAGTAATTTAGAAAAATAAAATATGACATAGTCAGCTAATGTTTTATGGAGAAGTCAATGTAATTGAATAAATAATAATAATTTAGAAGAAATAAAATATCAGATAGTCAGCTAATGTTGTTGTTGTATGGAGAGGTCAATGTAACTCCTCCCCCCTGAGAATGGAGCGATGGCCAAAGGAACTGCATTCCTGTTGTTCCGTTGGCAGGAGCGATGATTTTTATAGGTGTGGGTTCCGGAAGCTGCTGTGTGAGTGAAATATTTGCTGATGCTGTTGGTGATCTAAGAAATCCGATTAAGTAGACCAATATGATGAGAATGAATAGGCTGAATATGATTGTCGAGCTGAGCATCCATGTGCTGGTCCATGACGTTCTTCTGTGTAATTCTTGTATGAGTTCAATGTTTTTAAATTGGTAAGACTGAAGTTTTTGTAGATTTGGTGTATGAACTATTGATGATGAGTTTAACTGGTTAAATTGTGATGGAAAGATGTGGATATCCTCCCAGTATATTCTTTCGTTACTTTCATATATGATTTCGTTTATCTCGACTTCGCAATTTTGGAAGTGTATCAATTGTGTGCCCTTGATTTTTCGACGGTGTGGTTCACAGGTGGTTTGTATGTTTGTTTCCGGGATGTTAATCAAAAGTATGTAATTATGTTCTGGTTGAAGTACTTCGGCTTTTCCTGATTTTTCCTCGAGATCACAATTAGCAGGGAGATTTTTTAGGAGGTTGGTGATGCAGCTATCGTTGAGTTTCGGTTGATGTTTGTCCGCTTCTTTGCAGTAGAATATTCCCTCGATTTGTTGGCATTTTTTGTCAAAGTAAAATATTTTGTTAGGATTGGATATGATATAGGGTTTGGTAATGATAAATTTGGTGTTATTAATAGGGAGGGGGATGATATGAAAAAAGGAGAAAGTTTCTTTGGAAATTTGTGGGATTCTTATGTTGAATATAATGTTTGTATCATTGTAGTAGGCTTGTAGACCTAGGAGCTCATAAATTTGTTCATCAGAATTTATTTGTATGGACTTATTTTCAAAGACTTTATATATGTAATCAAGTTCATCAGAATTTAGTATCTGTTTTGAAATGACGTTAAGTTTGGCGAGAATTATGGCTTCTGCTATATTAGAAAGGTGACTATTTAATAAATCAATGTTATAGTTTATTTGGTTCAGGTATTGGAATACTTGATTGCGGTTTCATCTGTTCTGATTTGATTTTGGGAATACCTTAAATAACCTTCTATAATTTCTTGCTGTCTGTTTATGTGGTCGGTAATGTTTGTAAATCTCTGTGTCATTTGGTTGTTTAATTGAGTGATCCTATTTATTTTGTCTTTTACTAGCAGTTGGTCTTGTGTTAATTGGTCTATTTGGTTGTTCAGATGCATGGCATCATCTGCGTCCATATTTCCAGTAATACTTTTGACTACCGAACCAAGTCCGTTAATGAGTCCTCTTTTATGCCTAAACTTTGGCATCAACGTTTCTAATTTGGCTCTCAGTTCGTCAACTTTGACGTTTATAACGGTCAATGAGTCTTTGAAGTCATTTATGTTTTTGAAGGCTAGTAATGATGTAGTTATTTTGTTTATGTTTTGTTTATATGAGTTTAACCTGACGATGTGTACTAGGTTATCGTATTTGCTTATGATTCTACTTGTTCCTAATTTCATAGGAAGAATTCCCATGTTTCCATTAAGTTCTTGCAGTTCCATTTGTTGTCCTTTGGCTATTGTCGTCAGTGTTGTCATCGTCATGAGCCTGAAATTTTCGTTTGTGTTTTATTTTTGATTTATGTAGTTTTTTGTAGTCATTAGTGATAACTGTAACTTTATTATTTGTTTTAATTCTATGTTTGCTAAATCTAGGTGTCAATTTGTTTCGTCTAAATTCTTTTCTATAAATGATTGAATTTTCCTTAAAATCTACGGCTTCTTTTCGATTCGTGTTAATTTTTTCAATGTTCTTAGATACTACTTTTTCTAATTTTTCTTTTATAGTGGGAAATAATTTTTCTTGAAATTCATTGAGTTTTTGAAGATACTCATGTTCATTATTAAAATTTACTTCTTTGTTAAACTTATAAGTCCTACCGTAAAATAATTCATATGGGGTATAATTTGTAGATGTGTGAATGGAATTGTTGTAAGTAATTATAGTTTCGCTTAAAATAGAGCTATGGTCTCTTTCCTTTCTTTTGTTGTAGATTATTCTATAAATTTCAGTAAGTGTTGAATGTAATCGTTCGACGGGGCTATTGCTACTGGACTGTTGAAAAGACGTAATATGCAAATTAATGCTATATTGTGCACAGAAATCTTTAAAAATTATGGCTGTGAATTCTGATCCTTGATCGGATACTAAGTGATTGGGTATGCCGTGAAGGCTAATAAAATGCTTAATAGATTTTATTATATTTAAGCTATTCTGCACGGCGAGTGTGTATGCCGCTGCAAATTTTGAAAATTTGTCGATTATTGTTAGAATTTTCCTATTATTTATACTATAGACATCTATGTGGATTATATCGAGTGGTTTCTTTGGAGTTGGCGGGATTTCATGTTTTATTTTTGGAGGGTTTCGGTCATATTTCATAAGTTGACAGGTTTCGCAATTATTTATTATTGTTGTAATTTTTGTCTTCATATACGGAAAAAAATATTGTCTTTTTAGATGTAGGAGTGTTTCATTGATTCCTCTGTGGTTATTATTATTATGGTAGTCAGTAATAGTTTTGTCTTGTTCGTCATTGTCTGTTATATCTGTTAGTATGTCGGTGCAACGGATAAGTTTGAAGGTCTTGCTGTTAGAGAAGTATTTTGAATATACTTCTTGTACAATTCTGAATGTTTCATTGTCTGTGTATATTGCACAGCATTTGTTTGGGGGTAAATGTTGTTTAAAAATGTCTGTAATGTTATTTTCAGTAAAGTCTTGTTTGTACACAGTTCTTCTTTGTTTGTTTTTGAATAGCATTTCAAGTTTTGGTGGTTTGTCTCTGTCATTTTTCTTTAAAATAAGCTGTATATTGAATTCATTTAGGGGTCGTTCTGAAATAAAAATGCGATCATCTAAATTTTCAGCTGCAGAATGAATGGTAGCAGCAGTTGTTTCATTAATATTTAATTCGATTTTACTATTTGGGGGCTGTATTTGAATTCGACTTAACGCATCTGCATTTAAATTTAGTTTTCCTTTTTTGTAGATTATTTGATAATCGAATTCCTCGAGCTTTAAACGCCATCTGATTAGTTTGGAATTTGGGTCTTTTAAACTCATGAGCCATTGCAAGGGCTTATGGTCGGTTACAATTTTGAATTTCTGACCGAATAGGTATGGGCGGAAATATTTTGTTGCCCAAACGATCGCCAATAATTCTTTTTCAATGGTAGAATAATTGGTTTCTGAATCTGTTAAGGTCCGACTGGCATAACAAATAGGCTTATCGTTACCTAAAGCGCCTTGGGATAAAATCGCGCCTAGTGCAAAATTACTCGCGTCGGTGGTTAATATGAATGGCTTAGTAAAATCAGGATATTGTAGTATTGGATCATTAACTAGTAATTCTTTACTCATTTCGAATGCTTTAACATATTTTTCATTTAAGTCAATATTCCTACCTTTCTTCAGGCATTCTGTAAGTGGCTTTGTAAGTTTCGCGAAATCTTTGATGAATTTACGGTAATATCCAAGAAGGCCTAAGAAAGATTTAATTTCTTTTTGGGTTTTAGGTATTGGAAAATTTTGAATTGCGAAAATTTTATCGGGGTTTGGTTTTACACCTTCACTTGTAACTATATGACCTAAGAAAGCTACTTCTTTACGGAGGAATTCAGATTTATCGATCTGAATTTTGAAGTTTGCTTCTCGTAACCTATCAAAAACTTTCTTTAAATTTTCTGTATGCTCTTGGAGTGAAGTAGAAAAGATGATGATATCATCCAAATAAACGAGACAGATTTTTCCTTGTAGATCCCTGAGCAGATTGTCCATGACTCTTTGAAAGGTCGATGGAGCATTCTTCAACCCGAAGGGCATTCTTAAATACTCATAGTGCCCACTTTCTACGGTGAATGCTGTTTTTTCGATGTCTTTTTGTTTCATCTCAATCTGGTGAAAACCGCTAGCCAGATCGAGTGTCGTGAAGTATATACTTCGGCCTAATTTGTCTAACACATCATTAATGTTAGGAAAGGGATATTTGTCACTAACTGTTTTCTCGTTCAGTTTCCTGTAGTCAATCACAAGTCGCCATTTGACTTTTCCACTGGCATCCATTTTCTTTGGGACAATCCAGATTGGTGAGCTCCAAGGTGAATAACTGGGTCTTATTACACCTTGTTCTAACATTTGCTCAATTTGTGCTTGGACTTCTTGTTTATGAATATGAGGATACCTATAAGATTTAGAATAGATGGGGATGTCATCGCTGGTATTGATGCCATGTTTAATTTTGTTAGTGAATGTTAATTTTTGTCCGTCTTTAAAAAAAATATCATCGTATTCTCGGCATAATTTGTAAATAACTTTCTTTTCTTCAAGGTTAAGGTGTGAAGTTCGAATAAGATTTGTTACGTCATCAGAAGTTATAGGGTTTGTTTGAGGAATTTCACTATTGATTTCAAAATTGTTAAGCTCGTAAAATTCTTGTTTATTGAATTTTATGACTTTGAGAGGTTGTTCTAGAAAGAGTGTTTTTTCAGCATTGGATGCATTAATTACCATGCAATTGGTGTACCATTTAATTGTTTTATATATACCTTCTGGAATATATAACTGAGGTGAAATGTATGTTGTTTTAATAAGAATGTCTCCTTCTTCTATGTCAACTAGTAAATTTACGATTGTTTTAGAGTTTGCCGAAAGAATATATTTTTGGGATATAAAATTGGGTTTTAGTTCTAAGGGTAATTTTGAATTTTTTGTAATAATGAGTTTGTTAACTAAATCAATGTTTGCTCCTAGTGCCGTAAGGGCGTCGAGTCCTAGTAAACCATCAAAGTATCCATGAAAGCGAAAAACTAAGAATCTGGTTTCTCCAGGTTGATTAAACTCTAAGAAGTTGGGAAGATAAACTTCTTTGTTTATTTTATGTGTACTTAGAATTGTTTTAATAGATGTCGGTTCTATTGAAACTAAATAATCAGGATGTACAAATTCGGGGTTGATGAAAGAAGTGGTGGCTCCTGTGTCAATTAAAAATTTTAATGGACGGCCAAAAGGTGAGGAAATGTTGATATAAGGAAGAACAGTACCATGTTTGTTAATGTCTACGTACCCAATTGGTCTGTCGGGGCAGGTGTGGAAAAATTTTCGTCATCTAATTCATGCATTGCGTTTAAAAGTTCTAGATCTTGTTGATCAGGGTGATCATTATAATCATAGTAGGAATCTAACTGTTGGTAATTATCAATAACATCAGTAGGGTATTCTACGTTATTTGAGAAGTTGTCTGTTTCTTGTGGTACAATTACATTATGTAGTTCTTGTTTTCTAAAATTTTGGAGTTCATTTGGTTTAGTAAAATTGTATGGAGATGGTTGAGTCAAACGAGTAACTCTAGTGGAACCAAGTTCCATTGGATCGAATTTTCTTTGTTGGTTTTGTGAAAACTGCTGAGGTTTTTGAGAATAACGTTGGGAAGGTGATTGTTGTTGAAACTGTGGTTGATAATTCTGTTGAGGTTTTGGGGGTTGAAGTTGAGGATTCATATGTTGCTGTGGGACCCGTTGTTGATAGTATTGTTGGGGTTGTGTTCTTGGTGGACTTAGCGGAAATGTACTGTGTGAGGGATTAAAATATTGGGGTTGTGGTTTTTGTTGATTGGATGAAAACGTATTATATGGGGAATTAAAATGTTGTAGTTGTGGTTTCTGTTGATTAAATGAAAATGAATTATATGGGTAATTAAAATTTTGGGGTTGTCGATTTTGAATTTCAAAACTTTTCTTGTACATCTTGTTATCAAAAAGTGACAAGTTTGTTTTCGAGTAAAATATATTCTGCTCCTGGATACAGAATGCAAATGCACTTGGCAATGAGGTGGGTTTCATTGCACGGACAGTTGAACCAAGGGGTTCTCTTAAACCTACTAGAAAGGTGTTAAGGCACATTTCTTCATAGAGTTTATTTTTGGCTTTAATTACATTTAAGTCTGTATCGTGAACTTTAATGTGGTTGCTTATAGTAGCAAAAATTTCGATTATTTTACTATAAAATTGTTCAACAGTATTGTTTTGTTGTTTAAGGCTATGGAGGTCACGAATGAGAGAGGTCTCATTTCTTTTATCGCTATAGTGTAAAACTAAGTTGCTTCTAATTGATGTCCATGCAAGTGGAGTGCCATACATGTTTAGAATTTCGTTGGCAGGTCCGATTATTTTATTTCGGATGGCACGAAGAAGTATTCTCCCCTGGGCTGTGCCGTCCACTTCCGGAATTAAAGATAAAATTTCTTCTACGTTCTGAATGAACTCAAAAAGGAGTCTGGGGTTACCATCAAATTTCGGTAAATCCTTAATAGCATCAGGGACCCTGAGTGCTTTAAAAATGTCATTACCGTCATTTATTCGGTCGTCACCACTGTTTGCCATTTTTTGTTTATTTTCTTGTTGTACTTTTTTATTTAAAAAATTATTGTCAAAGTCAGTTAACGTGAGATTATTAAAGAGATTATCAAGGTTACTTAATGTATTATAATGCGTTAATTTATTTAGTTGCCTTGCCAAAATATCACTTTTATCAACGTCACTCTTCGATTCTTTTTCTTCCTCTGAACTTTCACTTATGCTTTCTAAATCTAAATTTACTCGTGAATATGGGGTTCTCCTTGGTCTATTTTTTTTACTGGACATGGATTGGATAGAGGAAAGGATTGAGAGTTCTTAAGGATAAATATTTTTACTTTTGACTTACACGCTAATATGCCTTAGAATTAATCTTATCTTCATGATTTTGGTCTTCTACCGGGAATCAGCTTTCTCGTTGTTGTTGTTAGGTTCGGGCAGAACTTAAGTGTAAAAACACAGCACACAAAACACTTTCTGATAGTTTTTTTTTTCTTGTCAATTATCCTTTGACTGTTTTTAAAACGATGAACCGTCGTTTATTAACACACAAAACACTTTCAGATAGGTTTTCTTTTTCTTGTCAATTATCCTTTGACTGTTTTTAAAACGATGAACCGTCGTTTATTAACACACAAAACACTTTCAGATAGGTTTTCTTTTTCTTGTCAATTATCCTTTGACTGTTTTTAAAACGATGAACCGTCGTTTATTAACACACAAAACACTTTCAGATAGGTTTTCTTTTTCTTGTCAATTATCCTTTGACTGTTTTTAAAACGATGAACCGTCGTTTATTATTTGTGTACGTCCCGAACTACCGACTGCGCCAGTTAAGATATGGCTTTCCCGGTTTATATAAAAAAAACACTTTTTTACTTAGGCAGAACTTCGCCCATTGATGTTTATTTATCAAAAGACACTTAAAACTGATTTACATTCTCATTTATCTATTTTATTTGCTTATGTTTACATTTTATTCGCTGGGAAAATAATTAATGGAATTTTACTGAGTGAGAAATAGTAAGCGGAAATGCAGTATGCATGAGAAATAAGTAATTTGATATAATAAAGAATAAAGTAATTTAGAAAAATAAAATATGACATAGTCAGCTAATGTTTTATGGAGAAGTCAATGTAATTGAATAAATAATAATAATTTAGAAGAAATAAAATATCAGATAGTCAGCTAATGTTGTTGTTGTATGGAGAGGTCAATGTAACTCACGCGAATTGTTGCTAGCATCGATTCTTTTGAAGTAATTTTCGACCACTTTTTGACACATATTGGGCGGTATCTCAGCCATAACTTGACGAATGTTGGTTTTCAAGTGCTCAAGAGTTAAAGGTTTATCTGCATAAACACTGTCTTTCACATAGTCCCACAAAAAAGGGTTCAGCGCTGTCAAATCCCATGATCTTGGTGGCCAGTTGATATCGCTACGACGAGAAATTACGCGGCCAGGAAATGTCCAAAAATGAAAAATTCGCTCGAGTTGTGTGGCATGTGGCACCGTCTTGTTGAATTCACATATTCTCCAAGTCGCATTCTTCAATAGCAGGCAAAAAAAGTCGTTTATCATATGACCATAATGCTATGAATTGACGGTGACAATCGTTCCATCGTCATTTTCGAAGAAGTAAAGTCCAATCACATCTCCGGACCAAAGAGCGCCCCATACATTAACATTTTGTGGATGTAATGGCCTCTCTTCAATTACTTCAGCCAGAATCACCATTTGTGTAGTAGGTTTTACCAATTCTTGTGCGTTGTGCGATAGATAAGCGGTCCATTTTCGTAAATGTCAGACTTTCAACTGAAAAAAAAATGGTTTAACTTAGTTTGACAGATGTCGAATTCCAGTCCTATACTTTCGAAACCGCAAAATGGATACCCCTTTATGTAGGTCTTAACAAGTCTATGTTTGAGAGTAATTTTTCATATTTTTTGTCCAGTATTTGTAATAGGCCATTATGATTTAGATATTTAAATTTGTCAGTTAATACGTTTATGTTTTTGCCAATAAGTTCTGTATTGTACCATTGTATATATATTTCTATAGTACTAACATGAAGAGGAACGTCCGGGGCCGCCACCTGAGTAGATTCTATAAGAATTACTATCTTGGGCTCATTTGCAAAATGTATATAGACTAATTGAAAACTAAGAGGGAGTAGTAATTTTCTAAAGTTAAAGCCAGAGAAAAGAAAATATACCTTTTTAAGTGAAAACCAAAAGGGAGAAGAATACATATGCTTTAACATTTTCTTAATTTAAAGGAAGAGAAAACAAAACGAACCTTTTTTTGTATTCTATTGTATTTGCATAATAATGTTAATTACAGGATACAATAAGATTCAATCTTTAAATAGTATCAAAATAAGCATATTAAGTGTCTGAATTTAACAATGCTATGATTAATATAATTACATAATAATATAAGCATAATATAAAAGTAAATAAAAAAGTAATAATTCATTGATTTTTAATAATACAAAAATAGTATAGAAAGTAAGAAAAAAAGTGAAACTTTGAAATAAAAGTAATAAATATAACTATAACAAATAATGTTCAATATTTTAAATTTGAAGTGAAAAGTAATTGAATATCCTCTTCCTAAATATACTCGCAGTTGGGGATGTTATTCTTTGGAGTTCGAATGGAAGAACATTCCACACCCGAACTGTATTTACAAAAAATGATCGTTCAGCAATGGTATGCATAAAGCGTGGCAGAATCAGTCGAAGTCCTCTTTGAGACTGTGCACATTGAAGTATTTCTCCCAAAAATGCTGGACACCTTCCGTGGATTATGTTATGAAGATAAATTGTATTACGAAACATTAAATATTTCTCTTAGCTCAGTCCGATGAATGAAGACTGTAAATTAGATACACTTTCATATCTGGGGATATTATGGATGAAACGTAAGCAGTCGTTAAATGCAACATTATGGCTGAAACACAAACACGCTTTGGCTTTGGCTTCGTCTACGTTAACGATGCACCCGCTTCGAGTTTGCTTTGAATGACATTTCTAATATGACATTTCTGAAATGACAGGTTCTGTCATTAGAAGCTGTTATTTTTTCTGAAAAGTGGTTTTGTTTTAATTTTTCGTGCAATAAATATGAATTGTGAAATCGAAAAAATTAAATTTATCGCGGAAGTAGCATACACAGCTTATCGAGGGTATGTTCAGCTCATCGAGCAAGAAGAAGCGCAGACTGAGAGACGTTGGTGGGTCCGGGAGCTCAATCTACGGAGAGATGAGGAAGGATTCTTTGCACGGAACTTCAAGCAAATGAAGGATAAAGATCCAGGGCACTTTTTTAAAATAACAAGGATGTCTCCAAAAGCTTTTGAGATACTCCGCGCTCTTATTGAACCACATCTGCAGAAGACGTGTTGGAGAAAACCTATCGAACCGAGTGCACGACTTTTCTTAACTCTGTTGTAAGTTGTTTAAATGAAAATGTTTATTTCTTTGCTTTACAAATTTGTCTTCAAGGTATTTGTCACAAGGAGTACCAAAGCAAGTCCTCGCGTGGATGTTTCGTATGGGATATTCAACAGTAGCCAACATCATTTACGAAACAGCTGATATTCTATGGACCTGCCTCATGCCCTTTTACTTATCACCACCAACAGAAAGTGATTGGAAGAGAATTTCCCTTGACTTCCAAACTTTGTGGAATTTACCTAATTGTGTTGGCGCTATTGATGGTAAGCACGTCAATATTCAGTGCCCGCCAGGAGCTGGTTCGGAATACTACAATTATAAAGGACACCATTCGATAGTTCTTCTGGCCACTTGCGACGCCAATTATACTTTTACCGCAGTTGACATCGGTGCATACGGAAGTCAAAGTGATGGCGGAGTGTTTGCAGACTCATCCTTTGGTAGAAAGGTTTTAACTGGTGGCATAAACTTTCCACCTCCCAGTCGACTTCCGAATTCGAACTATACCTGCAACCATTACATGGTTGGTGATTCCGCCAGAAACCATATTTGATGCGGCCGTACCCTGGAAAATTACTCCCCGTTGAGAAATATTACTTCAATAAAAGGCTTTCTCGAGCTCGGAGAGTAATTGAAAATGCCTTTGGAATATTGGTCGCAAAGTGGAGAATCTTAACTACAACACTTAATATGTTGCCTACAAATGCAGACAAAATCGTAAAGGCCAGTGTAGTGTTGAATAATTTTGTCAAGCTAAACGATTCAGCATACATAACTCCAGACTTTGTCGATCGTTACGAAGAAAACGACGTCCTTACCGAAGGTCTCTGGCGAAGGGATGTTGGACCACTTACAACATGCAGGTCTATGGGATCACACAACTCATCTCAAGTTGCGTTTGTAATGCGAGATAAATTAAAGGAGTACCTTAACAACAACAGGATCTAAAAACAATAATTCCAGGCTGAAAAAGTGTACTTTTGTGTTATTTAACTTTAATATAAAAGAATACAAAATAAAAAAACAAACAAGATTTTTCCTTACAAAATATTTATTCAGTCTTTTGTTCAGGAACTTATACATATAAAATAGAAAGGAACAAAAAGTAAGTATTCGATATCACAATATTCAATTTCATAATATATATAGTTAAAAAAAAACAAAAAGCTAATTCAACAGTGCAAAACAACAAAAATAAACAAAAATATCACATTCATAATAAAAATAATGAAAAAAAAAACAAAAAAAAATACATCCAATCAATCAAGCAGCTTCAGAACTTCCTCGTTCACGTCTGCTAATATTTTAGAGTGTAGACGAATACGCACTGCTTCCGGGAGTGGTTTCATTCGTTTTGCCATGTTTAGCATGAACTCCTCGTCAACATCGTGAGCAGGAGGTGGTGGGTTTAAATGAGTTGCCACCGTCTCATTTAGTCCACCAAGAAAGCTTTTGAACTCCTCTTCCGCCATTCTTTTGGAAGATTTTGCTCTCTTTGGAGTAACCACCTCGTTGTCGTCGTCAATCCCAAAAGTGAAGTCTTCACCGCTGATTTGCGACGGAAAATCTCCTGAGCTCTCAACTGCAGTATCAGTTCAGTTTGGTGGTAGTTCCCTATTTGCCTATAAAAAAAAAGAAAATATTGTCTTATAAAAAGAACTAAAAATTATGTATTTTTGAACCTTCGTGGTGTCAGTGATGGGATCAGGAACTTGAGCACATCATAATACTCCCACCTATCTGCCACTGCAGCTCCACTCCCAGATGGTTGCTCCATCGAGCGCTTCTCCCGAACAAACCGGTCTCGGAGGCTCTTCCAACGCTGCTTGCACTCGCCAACTGCAGATATATGCGATAGGTATTATTTTAACTTTTTATTACTTAAAGTAATTACCTGGTCTGTTTAATATTTTTCCAATTTCTTCCCATGCAGCATTTCTTTTTAAAACATTTTTATATGTTTTGGAGCGAGTATTGTAGAGAAACTCCCGCTCCCTCACCAAGTCGATTAGTTGTTCCTCGAAATACATTTTCTGTTCAAAGAAAATAAAAAGTTTTTTAGAAAAATTATAGTTACTCTATATTTCAATAATTTACCTTTGAATAATTTCTGCCTTTCACAAGGAATCCTCCAAAAACAGACGAATTTTGTTTGTTGAATTTTGCTGTTTGAGCTGTCAGACAAAGCAAATGTTCAGCATATTTCAACTAGAGCTTCCGTTTGCAGTCACATTACGTAACATTACGTTCTTTTCTTTACTGTTGTCAAACGAAACTTGAGGTCGAAGCTTCATTGTGATAGCATACATTGAATTCCTATAGCTGAACTCGTAAACGTCAGGCGAAGCCAAAGCCAAAGCGTGTTTGTGTTTCAGCCATTAAGTTTTCGTTTACTCTCATAGTCAACACAAGGATATACAGCACAGTTAAAAGTAAAAAAGGGCAGAACAAGACTTTTTGTTTAATGTTTTTTCATAGCAGGGTCCAAAATATGCGATTAAGATCTTAAGGAACGAAGACCATAGTAAATTCGCCTTATAGGTTCTGATATTGCATCACATCAGCTCAATTTGTTGTTACTCTGAAAACCTAGGTACTTAACTTTGTGGACATATTCGATTACCTGTCCATTCAAAACAATTTTCGGGAAATCAACTATATTAACTTCACTTTTTGAACATACCATACTAAGTGTTTTCAATGGATTAAGTTGTAGTTTATTTAAGTCGGCCCAGTTTTGGATATTAAGTAGATCATTATTGATCCGAGCCACACAATCTTCCATCAAACGCAATTCGCGAAAAACATATAATAATACATACATGTGAATGAAGCAACTAAGAACCACATCTGGAAGATCGTTTATAAATTGCGAAAAAAGAAGGGGGCCGCGAACAGATCCTTGCGGAACACAACAGTTGACAATATACGGACTTGATATACCCTTATCTGTTTTAATCTTTTGGAGCCTGTTAAACAGATAGTTACGCAGAAGTGTTACAGCAGTTCTAGAAAAATTAAATTTATTATATAGATTAGAAATCAAAATTTGATGGTCAATCAATCCAATCAAAAGCTTTTGAAAAATCTAAAAGTACCATAATTTCCAGCTGATTCCTGGCAAGAGCCGCACGAAAATCCGAAATAACTTTAACAACAGCGGATTCACAACTGTGTTTATTGCGAAAACCTGACTGCCATTTAGATAACTTGTTATTATATTGAATGTAGTAGAGAATTTGATCAGCCATTAGCCGTTCAGAAACTTTACCAAAAAAGGCAACAAACTAATTGGCCTGAAATCAGAAGGTTCTAAAGAATTATTTCTTTTTGGAATAGCTATGATTCTGGCATTTTTCCATGATTCAGGAAATGAACTAGTATAAAAACGTGTATTTAAAATGTGATTCAAGGGGGCGGAGAACAATGGGTAAAATTGAACGTATAAATTTTCTCGAAATATTGTCGGAACCGGTTGCATTAGATTTCATTGACTTTAGAGCATTTATTACATCTCTTCATTCCACACAGTTAAATGAAAAGGAGCCACTGTCATTTGCAGGAACACTTAAGGGTAAACTTGTATTGAGCAGAGGTGGAGCATAGAAAGACTTCATTTTCTGGACACATCGATTTATTCCTATTAGCAGTAACACCAATATCTTTCAAATTTTTCCAAAGCTTTTTGAAACCCAATGAAATGTCGAGATTTTGAAGAAAATACTCTATTTTATGTGAGCGTATAAGAGAAGTAACTTTATTGCGAGCAAATATGTATTGATGTCTGTTGAACTCCTAATATATAGGTACTTAACATTTTATTAATATTTTTTTTTCTTGGATAAAATTTTAATACCTGCATACCTACCTAACAACCCTAAATTAGTCAAAAAAAAAAAAAATAATTTGAACATAACAGCAAAGCACCTAGAAGATAGGTAATAGCTGTAACCTGAACTAGATTCACGGCCATATACCTATCTACATACATCAGTCACATGTAACCTATTTAAACAAAAAAAAATATTAGGTAGGTATGTAAGTTATAATCACACATCCCAATATAAAGTCACACCCAAAAGTGCTGACATTACATTTTACTTAAGAATCAAAATCATCATTGGTCATGATGATAATATAGCAAATTACATTTCTCCCATTCATCAAAAGACTCATCCATCGATTTCCCATCGATCACAAACGACTTCACAACATGATATCAAATTACAAATATTTAATAAACACATCGTCGACTCATCTTTATCTGCGTTGGCGATCGCTGCATCCAGAAGGATGATTTAGACTTAAGATGATATTATAAAATCAGTTTTTTAGCTTTCACCGAATCGATCGGAACAATTTTCTCGATGAAAAATAAACTTAATAACCTTTTTTAAAACGTATAAAGGACAAGGAAAGTATTAATTGGCGCCCAACGTGGGGCAAGTTTTAAATAAAAAACTCAACAAAACCATAGGTTCGTTTCTAAAGAATAAGCTTAATAAAGTTATTTCGGAAAAATTAGTTCAGGGAAAATGTTTCCTATCAATAAAAATAGTCCGGTAATTCATAATAAGTAGTACCAATTGTGTAAGAAATAAATCAAATAAAAATTATTGGTGAAGAAGAAAAGCTATGTTAAAAGTTACACAAGAAAAATAAAAATTATTGGTGAAAAAGAAAAGCTATATTAAAAGTTACATAAGAAAAATAAAAATTATTGGTGAGAAAGAAAAGCTATATTAAGAATTACACAAGAAAAATGAAAATATGGTGAAAAAGAAATATTGCCTAAAAGTTACGCGAACAAAATAAAAAAAAATATATAAGAATATTCAGTGAAGAACATGTGTCGCGAGTGCCACTGTTAAATAATAAGGAATTAAAAGATCGCACGAATAACAAAATAAAACGCGGAAATTTATTAGATACTAACTGGGAGAGGATAATTCCGAAAAGAAATTAAAAGAACAAAAAAAAAAAACAAAAGTGAAAAATAATTACGTAATTTAGAAATTAACAGTGAAAGTAGTAAAAAATAGTGAATGCTAAACACTTAAAAGAAAAAAAGTGAAGAAACTTTAAACATTGTACATTGGGAAAAAATATTTCAACAAGTGAACTTTAAAAATAAAAATATTTCAACAAAAATATTAGAAGAATCTGTTAAAAGAATAAGCAGAAAATGTCAATAAAAGGACCCCCCTACATAAAAGGAATAGTAAAAAATTATATATTGAAATATATTTCATCACATAGAGAATTATTGAGTTTAAAAAATTTTACAATTTTTAAGAGTAAACAAATTAAAATAAAAAATTATTGTTACATATTAAAAATAAATATTTATTTAAAGTGAAAGACTTAATAATAAAATTTATTAAAATGGCGACGAATAATGAAGACATATTTCGCGCATTGTTGTAGCAAATACCGCTTCTTTACGTAGTGAAATAGAAAGTCTCAGCAATCAACTTTCGGCTTATTTCGCCTATGCTGATAAACGTCCAATCCATATGATTGAACAACAATTAAGTATTTTGAGACAAGGTTCCTCATCATTAATTCAATATTATAATTAGGTCAATACAAAATTGACACTATTAATAAATGAAACTCACCGTAAGAATGCCTTACGTGTTTTTATCACAGGACTTAACGCTCCATTGAGCGACATAATATTTTCTCTTAGTCCTAATGATTTACCCTGCGCTCTTGCTAAAGCGCAAGAATTAGAATGTAACAACCAATGGGCCCAGTTTGCTCTTCATTTCAATAAAAATATACATTTTAACGATAGTACAAATAATAGTGCAAATAACAATAACCTACGATTTCCTAAAAGATCTGTTTGGGAAACTAATCCAAACCACAATCGCCACCAAAATCAACATTCGTCACCAATAACACTTGGCAGTTCAAACATGAAAATGCCTAACCATAATAATTACCATAACAATAATTGGTGATCTAATAATAACAATAATGTAGGACAACGTTCAAATCTTTTTAGGCAAAACCAAAATAATTATAATAACAATTTTCAAAGAAGTTCATATGTAGGTAACAGACCACATAGTGTTCAAAATAGTGGACAGCAACCACCAGTTAAGAATCAAAAAATAAATAATATAAATGAGGAGGCTTTTTTAGGTGATCGCCGTGTCAATTACCCATCATCCTCAGAAATCACGCAACAGAACCAAAGCAACTAAAAATTTTGATTGACACGGGAGCAACAAGTTGCTATTGTAGACCCAATATTCTACAAAATAGACAAGAATTGTCAATAAAAAAGAGAATTCATACAATAAATGGTTATCCCATTATAACGCATTATTATATAGCATATATATTTTGACAGGGACGTCGTATTTTATGAAATTGAAAATTTAGAAAGTGATCTATTGATAGGATATATGTTATTAAAACAAGCTTCTATAAAGCTAGATTTTGAAAATGGTGTTTTAATTTATAATAATAAGAGGGAAAAAATATTCTTATCCAAAGATTTAAATGATCTAAATTTAAAAAATAAACAATCAGAATTAAATAATACATGGGAATCAGAGGATTCCGAAAACACACTAAAAGTTGAAACAGTAATTAGGAAAAATAGTGAAAATATTGAACAATTAAAAAAATCTATAACTTAAAAGATTGAAAGGATACATTCTTATATAAATTTAAATTCACTTTTCCGAACAGATGTAAAAGCAGAAATAAGGACCGTCGATTCTCCTATATGGAGCAGACAATACCAATACCCACTGTCAGTTAACACATTTGTTAATAACGAAATTAGAGATTTATTAAAAGCAGGGATTATTCGTCAAAGTAGGAGTCCATATAATTCACCGATTTTGGTTGTTCCAAAAAAGGCACCAATGAAGATGGTAGTCAAAAAATGGGAATGGTATTAGATTATAAAAAATTAAATGAAAAAACGATATCAGATAGATATCCTATACCCGAGGGTAATGTTATATTGTCAAATTTAGGGAGAACAGAATATTTCTCTACGATAGATTTAGAATCAGGCTTTTATGAAATAAAATTACGTTTCAGTAACAAAACCTTTAACTAAATATTTAGCCGGAGAAAACGGTAGAATATCGAAAAATTTGTCTAAAAAGACAGACATAAATCTAGATGAAGAAGCCATTTTCGCTTGTAGAATTTTAAAGAATCTTTTAATAAACCAAATTGAATTAGTTCAACCAGACTTTAAAAAAAAAAATTATATTAACAACCGATGCTTCTAACAATGTTATAGCAGGTGTTTTAACTCAGGAAGGAAAACCTATAACCTTCATTTCGAAAACGTTAAATAAAACGGAACAAAACTATGCTACTAATGAAAAAGAATTTTACGCCATAGTATGGTCTTAAAAAATTTAAGAAATTATCTTTACGGAGTATCTAACCTTGAGATCCATACGGATCACCAACCACTTAATTTTGAAGTACCAGTACGAAACCCAAACGCCCAAATGAAACGATGGCATGCATTTATTGAGGAGTTTGCTCCCAAAATTATATACAAACCAGGGACTACAAATATAGTTGCAGATGCCTTGTCCAGGCAATATTTAAATCATATTTCTTACGAAGACTCTTCTAGTACAGCTACACAGCACTCTGCCGAGAGTAGCGATAATATATGAATTAAAGAAACTACCAAACCTCTTAACCAATTTAAGCAACAAATACTTTTAAGTCAAGGATTATTTACTGCACATGAACAAATAATTAATTTTTCCAGAACAAGAAATTTAATCGAATATGATACTCCAGAAAATTTAATAATCATTTTAAAACAATTCTTAAAACCGGGAACTGTTGCAATTCATTGCACACCGGAAGATCTTTATAATATTAAACAAAAGTTGAAAGAGACCTTTAATAATAATTTCCTTTATACAAAGAATTTCCCCACAGATATAACAAATGAAGAGAATCAAAAAATTATTATATAGCAAACACACGTTAGAGCACATCGTAGGTATCAAGAAAATTTAAAACAAATTTATACCTCATATTATTGGCCACGAATGAAAGACAATTTAAAGAATTTGGTAGAAATTGTGAAATATGTAACCGTGTGAAATATGTAACATGTAATAAATACGAAAGACATCCTTTTAAAGCTCCAATTGGAGAGTCTCCAATTGGTAAGTAAGAGGAGGAGCAATTACACTTAGATATTTTCTTTGCCCAAAAATTGAAATTCTTAACTTGCATTGATTCATATTCAAAGTTCATAGTAGTTAAATTAATAGATGAGAGGACAAAATTAGATGAGAAAGTATTAGAACTTTTACAAAGTTTCCCAGAAGCTAAGAAATTATGTGTCGATAATGAACCAGGATTTTCAACACCACAATTCAGAAATTTTATGCAAAGACTTAAAATAGAAATGTTTTTCTATAAGAAGTTTTTTTTAATAATACAAATTCTATATACTACTGAAATACATCAGCCAAATTTGGACTTGTTGAATTATTGATTCAAAATAGCTTTTAACGGCCTTTAGTCCAACAAAAATTGGCGTTTCGTCCCGGTGATCTCACATGGACTCATCAGTTGACTAGTGAGGACCTTTGTCAATACGCAATTTTTGCCAAGTTCAGTTCATCTAACATAGATTTCGTGAAGAACATCTAGTGTGAACTATATCCAACAAGACTAGAATTCCTAATCATTAAATTGGAAATTTTTGTTTTTGCCCATGGCCTGGCATTATTTATATAAGAAGTTTTTTTTAATAATACAAATTCTATATACTACTGAAATACATCAGCCAAGTAGAAGACTTAGCACTATAATATTTGGACTTGTTGAATTATTGATTCAAAATAGCTTTTAACGGCCTTTAGTCCAACAAAAATTGGCGTTTCGTCACGGTGATCTCACATGGACTCATCAGTTGACTAGTGAGGACCTTTGTCAATACGCAATTTTTGCCAAGTTCAGTTCATCTAACATAGATTTCGTGAAGAACATCTAGTGTGAACTATATCCAACAAGACTAGAATTCCTAATCATTAAATTGGAAATTTTTGTTTTTGCCCATGGCCTGGCATTATTTATATAAGAAGTTTTTTTTAATAATACAAATTCTATATACTACTGAAATACATCAGCCAAGTAGAAGACTTAGCACTATAATATTTGGACTTGTTGAATTATTGATTCAAAATAGCTTTTAACGGCCTTTAGTCCAACAAAAATTGGCGTTTCGTCCCGGTGATCTCACATGGTTTTTCTGTGATCCAAAACACAGTACTTCTAACGGACAAGTAGAAGGAGTCCATTCCACAATAATAGAAATAGCCAGATGTATGAAAGACGAATATTATTTAATAATTGATTTAGAATCAATTTTTAGAGCAGTAAAGCAGTATAATAAAACTATTCATTCAGTAACAAACAAAAAACCATTTGAAGTCTTATTTAATAAATTAGAGTATGAAGACTTACAACCAAAACTATTATTAGCTCAAGAACGAATGTTAAAAAAAATTAACCCCAATGTGAAGGTAAAAACTTATAAAACAAATGAAATAATTTATAAAAAAAATCATAGGAGCTAGAAATATACGAGTACTCAGCCAAAATATCGAAAGCAAAAAGTCAAAGAGGACTTAGGCAATAGGATTAGGATATATTCCAAGGACAGAATAATACAAAAAGATAATATTAAAACTTAAACCTTTTATTTCAGAAAATGAATCTCTTAATAATTGTATTAATGACAATCACAATTGCATCATCAGAAATTATTGACTACACTAGAGACGATTATATATTGGTAGAGAATGGGAACGCAGTAATTTACGATATTTATGGAGATATTTTCCATGTGACAAATTTAACCCATTACAAAACTATTTTCCAGACTAATCGCAATATATTAAACACAGAATCAGAATACGAAACGATACATTCAAGTAACTCATCTATTTATATTAAAATAAATCAAGACGTAGACATTGACCTTATAGAAATATTATTAGGCCAGTTGAAAATAAAAACTATTAGACAAAAAAGAGGGATAAATGAACTAGGTACTAAATGGAAGTGGACTGCTGGATCACCAGACCACGATGACCATTTATTTGTAACAAACAAACTTTCCGAATTAGTTGACAATAATAATAATAGTTTATGATAAATTCTGACCTATTTACAACTATAGATTATTTAAAGAAAACAATTTCTTTAACCTAAAACGATTCCAAATCAAGAATGGCTAAGCAAATAAATAAATTAATAATAACTGACCTACAAACTACTATTCAATCAATTACATTAGCTAAAGCTGGAATATTAAATACAGGCATTTTAAACTTAAAAGACATTCAACAAATTATAAATCATTAACATGAAAGCATGACATTGACAGACCTTATGGACCTATCAAAAATAAAAATTTTACAAAATAAAGCCGCGGTTGTTATATATAAAATATCCAATAATAAAAAAAGAATTGTGAATTATATGAGACAAGAGCTGTGAGTCAAAAAGATGGTAAATTAAAAATTGAGAAAGAAATAATTAAATGTAATAATACATATTCAAATGTTGGAAATTGTAAAGTAGAACTAAGAAACACATTTTGTAAAATATCCATGAAACAATCTTGTTTATCTAAAATTTTGAATAAAGATGGTGCATTTGGTTATCTGGTAACCAAACAGTGGATAATAACTCTATAGACGGAGTTTATTTAATAATTTTTGAAAATGAAACTGTAATAGATAACGTCACTTATGAAAATCCCTCTTATAAAATATGGAATTATATTAGAACAATGCATGTTAATAATTATATAATTACAAAATTTATGGAATCTGATAATGAAGATCTGAAATTCAAAAATATAAATTTATTGTCTAGAATTGCAATGCATACTGAAAATCATTCAATTTATATTGTCCTCTTATTAGTAATGACTATCTTAACATATGTAATACTTTCTAAGTATATAAAAATATTATATATTAAAAAACAAAATCAAAAACGACGCCAAGATGATAATATAAACAAAAAAGTTATACTCCTCACAAAACATTTGGAAGAAGATTCGGGACGCATCATTTAAGAAAGAGGGGAGTTATAATCACACATCCCAATATAAAGTCACACCCAAAAGTGATGACATTCCATTTTACTCAAGAATCAAAATCATCATTGGTCATGATGATAATATAGCAAATTACATTTCTTCCATTCATCAAAAGACTCATCTATCGATTTCCCATCGATCACAAACAACTTCACAACATGATATCAAATATTTAATAAACACATCGTCGACTCATCTTTATCTGCGTTGGCGATCGCTGCATCCAGAAGGATGATTTAGATTTAAGATGATATTATAAAATCAGTTTTTAAGCTTTCACCAAATCGATCGGAACAATTTTCTCGATGAAAAATAAACTTAATAACCTTTTTTAAAACGTATAAAGGACAAGGAAAGTATTAATTTGTATACCTTACCTACGTATATTTGTGTTTTACCTACCTACGATTTTTTGAGCGCGCGACTGAGCCGCTTTTAGTGAAGTACCTACTTATTGACATCAACCCTAAAAAGATAAATAAAATAATACCTACTTAAAATTTGTTAAAATAATTTCTTATTGTAACTTACCTATTTAAGATTTGTAGGTATTATTTTCTCAAAATCACCAAATCCAAATCATGAAATAACTAAAATCCAAACCATTGTATGGAGGTATATACACATCAAACCTACCCCAACAATTAACAATTCACCAAACTTATAATACGTAAGTATCATTGTACATATGTAGGATTCATTGCCATTGTCACTGTACTATTCATCTTATCATCAAAATTCATCTTATCATCAAACATCATTTTATAATTATGCATCGAACATCATTATTATCGACATCATTGATAACAAGAATATAAAAGCGGTAGTGGCATTCGATGGATTATTGCTGTACTCCAAGCTGTACTAAGCCGTTCAACACTAGTTTCTTTCATCGCCTGTGTTTCAACTAAACTTATTCTTTTAAAATGAACCTAAAGCTGGGGAACCAATGTGTCGTATAGGAGTAAGAGATATCGAAAATTTAATATCTACTTTTAGTGCCGACGACAACGTCACAATAAAAGCCTGGTTAGGCGAGTTTGAGGAACTCGCAGTTCTTTTGAAGTGGTCAGATGTGGAAAAATATGTGCAAAAAAACAACTTTCAGGATCAGCACGCAGTTTCATTCGGACAAGCACATGCTCGTCGTACGCTGATCTTAAGACGAACTTATGTGCGGAGTTCGAGAGCCAATCTGCAAAGCCGAAATCTATAACAAACTGCAGACCACAAAAATGAATAAAGGTGGGCGTTTTCGTAAATACGTCTACAAGATGCAGGAGGTGGGACAGCTCGCGGAGGTTGATGATAAATCATTAATTTGATACATCGTTAATGGCTTACCAGGATCTGGAGGAGGTAAAATAATACTATACAACTATAAAACTATTTCTGACCTGAAAGTGCAGTATGATGTCTATGAGAGGGTATGCAAAGCTATTGGTGAAAGTGATAATTTTGGTAGCTTCAGTGGCAGTGGCAGCAGCAAACATGTGGGAGCAGAAAAACCACGATGCAGTTGCGGTCCAAAGAAGAAGCCTTTTAATCATCGTCCGTATCGGTGTTTCAACTGTGGGTCAGCAGAGCACCAGCGAAAAGATTGCAAAGCTGAAACTAAGTGTTTTACGTGCATCGGAAATGGTCACATGAGTCCAACGAGCCCAAACAAAAATCGTGCCAAAACTACAAATATTATTTCGGTATTAAATAGTTAAAATGTGTTTATGAATAATTTGTCTTTTCAGGCGCTTATAAATACAGGCGCTCAAGTATCCCTAATGTGAGAAGATACATTTAGTAAATTAAATGACACATGTTTAGTCGCAACGCAAATTGGACTTGTTGGATTGGCATTAGCAAAAGTCAAAACAATTGCAAGCTTCAGCGGTAAGGTAATAAATGATAATGTCTGTAAAGAGTCGTCTATATTAGGAATCCTAACATCCGCAATTAATTTTGAGGTAGTAATTGGCATTGACATAATTTCTAAAGCTAGAGTTATTTTTGACAAAACACCAAACACCTGGTGCAAACTTATAAGCCGACTCCGATGAAGAAGTGTCCAATAGAGATGACAGTAATTCTAAACGACGCGACTCCTGTTTATTGCCAACCCCGCCGCCCACCGATTAGCGAAAAACAAGCCGTGAAGCAACGGTAGAAAAATGGCTCGTAGAAGGAATTGTTCGACCATCGTCGTCTATATTTAGTAGTCCATTGGTAGTTGTAAGAAAAAAAGATGGCAGTCCAAGAGTTTGTATAGACTGCCGCCGTGTAAATACAAAACAATAAAAGTTCGATTTCCTCATCCCATAGCTGAAAATATAATTGATAACTTACAGGGAGCGAAAATATACCCAACACTTGATCTGAAGAATGGTTATTTTCACGTACCAGTAGCAGAAGCCAGCAAAACGTACACAGTATTTGTAACAGATGAAGGTCTTTATTAATTCAATTATACTCCTTTTGGGATGAAAAACTCGCCAGCAGCATTCATCTGTTTTATTAAATCTATCTTCCGTTCTCTGGTGAGTAAATCTGTAGTTGATATATATGAAGATGATTTAATTATATGTGCGTCAACTGAAGATAAAAATCTGGATAAGCTTGGAATGGTTTTGGACACTGCAGCCGAATATAATCTACAAATCAACTGGTCCAAATGCAGTGTTCTGCAGCGCAAGGTGGAGTTTTTGGGGCACGTCGTTGAGGACGGGAAAATAAGCCGAGAAGCAAAACAGTTAAGAATGTACTTGAATTTCTTGGGTAAAGTGGTTATTTTAGAAAATACATTCGAAATTATTCTTTGACAAAAAAACACACTAAATTTCAATTCTCTTCCGAACAGCGCAAATCATTTATTGATATTAAAGATACCTTAATAAAAAAAACCTATATTAGCTATTTACAGACAGACTGGGATCACAGATGTGCACACAGATTCAAGCCAAGCTTGAATTGGAGCGATAATGCTGCAACAAGGTGATGACAAAAGTCTTCATCCAACTTTTTACTACAGCCGCTAAAACAGTCCGTCCGAACAAAAGATACACAACTACGTGTTGGAGGTATTTGCTGTTTACAAGGCACTGGAAAAATTTCGCGTATATCTCCTCGGAACTAAGTTTATAGTCGTCACAGACTGTTTAGCCTTCCGTCAGACTATTGGGAAAAGTGAACTGCCGAACGCTGTCAAGAGATGGATTATGTACCTGCAGGACTTCGACTACACAGTTGAGCATCGGCCAGGACACAGAATAACTCACATTGACACTCTAAGTAGAAATCCCATCATTTATGTCTTACAACCAGAAGTCTCAGTGCGATTGAAGAGGCCCCAAGAAGAAGACGATTTCATCGCATCTATAAAAGAGGTCTTAAAGCAGGGCGAGTATAAAATTTTTTTTATGAAGGGTGAGTTCTTATGCAAATTTGTAAATGGATTTGAACTGCTGGTGGTTCCAAGAAGTATGGACCAAGAGGTAATTAAACTCAAGCATGAAGAAGGCCTTTGGACTTCAAAAAACATTAAGTGTCATTATGCTAGAATTTTATATTCCCAGAATTAAAGAAAAAATCGAACGCTGTATAGCCTGATCGACGTGACACAGAAACAATACCGATATATTCTTACTGTATGGGGTGGTTTTTCCAAATACACTTGGATATATCCGACAAAAACATTAAATGCTGATGAAGTTGTGCGACGTCTTCAAGGTCAACAGCAGCTATTTGGAAATCCTCGCCGGATCATCCGTGGTGGTGCTTTTGTTTCTGAAACGTTTTGCAAATTCTGTGAAGAGGAATATATTAAACATGTTCTCATAACAACAGGAATGCCAAAAATTAACGGACGAGCCGAGAGAACTAACAGAGTAATTATCGATGTCTTGAGACGACTTTCAGGTGAATCACCGGAAAAATAGTTCAAGTTCGTATCTAGAGTCCAGATGTCAATCAACAGCACTATGCAGAGATCATTATAGGGGACTCCTTTTGATGTCTTATTTGGGTTTCTTATCAGGAAAAAAGAAGACTTGGAGCTTAACGAAATGATGAAGCAGGAACTTCTGCGGAACTTTGATGAGGAAGGGACAAGATTCGACTCGATGCCAGAGTTCAAATAGAGCAAGTTCAGGCAGAAAACAAAACATCATTCAATAAAAAAAATCAAACCAGCTCATGATTTCGTAATTGGCGATATTGTAGCCATTAAACGTACGCAATTTTTAACTGGTAGAAAACTTTCCGCTCTAATTATAGGTCCATATGAGATTGTAAGCAAAGGCAGAAACTGTCGTTACACAGTCCGGAAATGCTCGCAGTGCCTTGCAGGTCCTAATAAAACAACAACAAGCAGTGAATTCATGAAGCCGTGGAGAGGAGAAGATAATAGGTCCATAAGTGATTCGCCCGAGTCGGACGATCTACAGGTTGGCCGGATGTACTAGTCATTGCCATTGTTACTGTACTATTCATCTTATCATCAAACATCATCTTATCATCAAACATCATTTTATAATTATGCATCGAACATCAGTATTATCGACATCATTGATAACAAGAATATAAAAGCGGTAATGTCATTCGATGGATTATTGCTGTACTTCAAGTAGTACTAAGCCGTTCAACAGTAGTGTCTTTCATCGCCTGTTTCGACTAAACTTATTCTTTTAAAACATTGCTTGTTTCAACTAAATTAATTTAACGTAAAACTTATCTAAATGAATTAAATTATAATAAAGTTATTTTATGAAAACAAAGAGTTTTGATTGCTACACATATATACAGAACATATAAGCGATATACATAGGTACAAAATTACTACAAGCAAAAAGAAAAAAAAATCCCGTCATATGGTATCTTATATTTGTATTATTCTTTGCTTTATCCTCATATAAAATAGAAAACTACATAAGGTTATGTCGAAAAAATACACCGCATTCGGTTTTCTCCCTTATACTCATTTTTGTCATAAGAACCTCTTTCTTCCTCTGCCCTCGTCAACAAACTAATCTCGCAAGGCTTCACAGACGACATCTACCGAATTCAAAATAAACCAATTTTCATGTTCCATGATAGTACTATAGAAATGTATATACAATAGGGGTATTCACGATCCGGTGTATGTTGTCTTATGTTATTATAAAAGTGTAAAAGTGTAGCATTTTCTTGCACTACAACAACAAAATATACTGAATGTCAAAATCTTAAACTTTTACACTTTTACAATACCCGAACCCTATTGTAACAGAAAAATACAAGGGTGTAAGATTTTTTTAACACAAACTTAAGCCTTCTTCAGAACTAATGTGAAAGAGATTTTGACATTTGCTTCAGTGTTGCTACAGATTAGTAAAGGTGTGCTCACAGCCTGTTGTAAAAAAATTAAATTTTACACTTTTACAAGACTTGGTACACCAGACCGTGAATACCCCTAATGATTGAACTCATATTCCGTTGTGTTAACCGTATTAGTTTTGTGTGTCCATTGAATACTCGGGCATTGCCAATTTTCAATGGCAAAAGTCCTTGGCTATTGTTAAGGTCGTGAATTTCTAGTTTCTGTCCTGAGGTCATCCAGAAGAACCTGTACATTTTTTTTGTTGAATGTTTTGTTTGTGAACTTTTTTTTAGGAAGAGTAACTGTTATTTTATTGTTATGAATAACTGTATGGTTTTGAAATCTTGGAGCTAAGTTGTTTCTCCTATCATCCAGCTAGTTCATAAATTTGTTCGCCTACGTCACAGACTGTTGGTTCTACTCGGGTGTTTGATATTTTGTTTCTGAAGTAAGTTACGGTCATGTATAAGTTTAGATAAAAATTGTAGTCTTTAATATATTCTCTAAGACATTCTTGTGTGTTCTTGGGGTTTATTGCATTTGGGAATGGGTCAGATTTAGAATATTGGCCCGTCAGTAACTCTAAAAGACGTGTCATTTTAGTAGATGATTGTGTGGTGCAGTTGTATGTTAACACTGCTTCATTTACTACTTCAACGATAGTTTCTTGGACTTTCGGTCTTAATGATGCATATGAGTTCTATCAGGATTCAATGCAACCGCTCAACAGGAGTTACATGTTGAACTTTTTGCACAAATTGTATGGTGATCAATTCCATATTCCATACGTCTCTAAAGGGTGTTGACAGATACGCATTCCCATTGTCTGTAACTAATTTTTTGGGAACGACATGGTGGGCAAAGAAGTGTTTCAATGATTTGATAATATTTATGCTATTTGCAGCGGTAAAGATATGCAATATTTTCAGGGGTTTAGTTGGAGTTTTAGTTAACTCAAATTTCAGAGGTTTATTTTGTCTATTGTACTTGTTTTTTGCACAAGTTTCACAGTTATTAATTATCTTAGTTATAGTGTTTTTCATGTTACCGAAATAATGTTCTCTTCTCAAGTGTTCAAATGTTTCAGTTATTCCCCTATGATTTGATTTTGTATGGTAAGTTCTTATAATTTCTTCCAGTTTATCAATGTTAGTAACGTCCTTTAATTTTAAATGACATCGAACTAATTTGTAATTGGCATTACTATAGTAATTGGAATACACATACCTACTGTATTTTCCGAAATGTTTCTTCATTAGTTGTTATAGCTGTTAGCATATTTTGATTAATATAATTTTGAAAAATATTCATTAGTGTATATTCACGGTTATCTAACCTAATTATGATATATCTTTTTTTTATTTTAAATATGATTTCAAGTTTTGAACTAGGGTTTCTGTGATTTTGATTTATATCTAGAATGATTTGATTTGAGAATTTGTTTAATGGTCGTTCGGATATTGGAATACCATCGTCAAGGTTTTCTTCCCTAGAATGATTGGTTGATATACTTTCTGAATCACCTATATTGTTTTCTAACGATATATAGTCTATGTTTTCGCTATCTTCTATGGGTTTATTACTGTTAATCTCTATTCGTGACAAGGCATTATAATTCGCGTTACATGTACCTTTTTATAAAGCATTTTGTGATCAAATTTTTCGAGAAGTAGTTGCCAACGAGTCAATTTAGAGTTAGGCTCTTTTAGGGAGAATAACCAAGTAAGTTATGGTCGGTTATGATTTTGAATCTCCCGCCGAAAATGTAAGGCCGAAAGTATTTCGCGGCCCATATTATAGCAAATAATTCCTTTTCTATTGTGCTGTAATTTTGGTCGGTTTTTGATAAAGTGCCACCTGCAAAACAAATCGGCTTATCAGAACCGATCGGTCCCTGAGATAATACTGCTCCATTTGCACCGTTACTTGCGTCGTAGTAGCATTGAATGTTTTAGTAAAATCTTGGTATTAAAGTGAAGGATCCTTACACAAAAGAGATTTACAGGTTTCGAAACAATTTACAGTAAAACCCTGGGCCGCACCTTATGAATACCTGCTATTTTTCATACAAATTTCCCCTTATAATCGGGGCACCTGCTAATCGGACCATGGACCACTAAGTTAACATGCGCTGCTTAATGTATTCACCTGTCTAATTGGCCCAGGCGTAGGAATCATCCTCGTTACTTTTGCCTTATTTGGTGATTTCCCAATAAGTTTATAATTTTAGCTTTCGTGAGTTCGCAAATGAAACTACTTGAATTTTTTATGTTTCTTGAAGGCAGATGTTTCAGGTCAGTCAGTGCAATTAGCAATTGATATGTTAAAGGTGTTTGTTTTTGGTTTTCAATAAAGCTACTTATTTTTAAAAAAAAAGTAAAAGAACAATGGGTAATCGAAATTACTGTGATTTTGAACTGGAAAAAAAGGTTGAAATTATTAAGTGTTTCGAAGATGCACTGCACATACATATATCTCAGATCGATCTTGCAAGAATTTTGGACGCGAATAGTTACATCAAACTGCGATTTAAAAAATTCGTTGTATTGAAAACAAAACGTATGAAATCATTTGTATCTTTTTTCCGAAATTGATGTCTTGATATTCAAATGGTTTTGATTTTTGGTAGGTGGTATATGGACTGGTAGTCGTATTTTTATGGACATGAGAAAAAACCTTTCTAAGTAGACCGGTCCGATTTAATAAGAACCTCTACAATCGGACCACCACCTAATTGGACCACTTCTTTTCGGTCCCAGGGGTGCTCCAATTTGACAGGTCTTACTGTATATACCTAGTATCCAATTTTATACTATTAACTTTTCGGAGGAAGTCTGTTAATGGCTTGGTTAAATTTGAAAAATATTTGATACATTTCTTGTAAGCCAAGGAATGACTTTATTTGCTTGGTAGTTTTTGGAATAGGGTATTTTTTTATTGCTTCAATCTTCTCTGGGTTTGCTTTGACCCCATTAAATGAGTTATTTGTTCTTATTAATTCATTAGGTTTGTAATTATTGTAATCAGGAATGTTGTTAATGAAAGAAAAGTCGTGTATTTCAGCGTTATGGTTTAAATGGAATGATTCAACTTTAACTATTTATTCGATAACGAATGTTTGCGGTTCGATTAATGAAAACCAGTCTTTTGCTTTATATAAACCATCAGGTATTAATAAGTCTTTATGTATTTTAATTGGTTTATATAAATACTTCCTTTTTCCTTATCTACTGGTAAAAGGGTAGCCAACTTACTAGAGGCGGAATTGTGTAAGGTTTTGACATTAGATTTGGTTTACATTTTAATGATATTTGAACAGATTTAGTTTCTTACATGGAATTAGGAATATCTATTTTTAGTTCTAGTTCCTTCATAAAATCAATTCATATTAACCCGTTAAAATATTGAAGAAATTAAAATATAACAAAATAAAGTGGCTTGATTGCATTGAGGTCTTTGATTTCGTTTATTTTACTTTCCTTGTCTATTATTTGGATTCCAAAAGTGGGTTTTATCTGAATGGGTTTTATTTTGATAATTTGCGATTTATTTATTACTTCTTGAATAATAAATGATCTTAATTGAGTTTTTTGCGACCTTTAGTCCAAATTAATGTGCGTTTCGCCCAGGTATTACAGTTGGGCTCATCAGTTAGATGTTATAGTACCTTTCTAAGACGCAATATATTAGTCGATGGCTGCCGACACAAATAAAATTTTCAGCTTTTAAGAACTGTGAATAATATTTCTTCCAGGGGAATTCGGTCGAATTCAGACACCTAGAAAATAATACCCGTGGTCGGGCTTGTATAATTTTAAGAATAAATACAAAAACAAAAACAATACAAATGCATTTACATACGTAGGTATTGTTTTTGTTCCTTATTTTGTGGACTTTAATTATGATTTTAATTGAGTTTTTTTGTGACCTTTAGTCCAAACTAACATGCGTTTTGCCCAGGTAATATAGTTGGGCTCATCAGTTAGATGCTGTAGTACCTATCTAAGACGCAATATATTAGTCGATGGCTACCGACACAAATAAAATGTACACCTTTAAACACTGTGAATTATATTCTTCCAGGGGAATTCGGTCGAATTCAGATACGTAGAAAATAATACCCGTGGTCGGGCTTGTTTAATTTTAAGAATAAATAAAAGAATACTAAGGTGGATCCTTTAAAACCAGTGTCCATTCCACGCGGAGCTCTTATTCTCGCTCGGTTGTTGTCTCGTGTCAAATCTTCTTTAAATGAAAATGTTGTTTAAAAAATCGCGTGGTGTGAATCGGAAATTGTATTGAATTCGATGGCTTCTCCTCCTCGCCGTTGAGCTTCCTTTGTTCCAAATCGTTGTAGTGAAATTAGAGATAATCTTCCTCGGTTGTCTTGGCATCATTTCTCATCAGAAGAAAATCCAGTATATTGTGCGTTACATGGTATTCTGCCTTCAAAACTAGTCCAACATAACCTCTGGTAGGATGGTCTAAGTTGGCTTAGCGTGTCTGAGCAAGATTGGCCGGTATCAAACAATTGTTATTCACGTCTTCGGAAGGCGATATAGATAGATGAAAAATACACTTCGTGGTTCACCATTCGAAATAATTCCGGTATTGCTTACGGTTTATAAACAATTACCGTCGTAAAAAACTCAAGTGTGATCGTCGCGTAAGTCAACTCAGTTTTTCCGAAAATGGATATGCAAGGACTGCGATCTTAAGGGTATATCCAAGAGATTTCGTTTTGGAATTTGTATTTGTATTTGAATTTATTTATTCGTAACAAAAGTATATTAAAAACACAAATGTTTTTTAAAGTAATACTTAGTGCAAAGTGGTTAACATTTCTAAGCTGATATCTTTATATAATAATTTTTAATTAAATTTGATCATGCTATCTTACGTACAGAATCATATATACAAATTTTGCTTAAAAAAAGGGACAAAAATATAAACGAGCAAAGAAAATACTGGAATTGAATTTATTGAAATTTTTGAAATTGACACTTAAAATGATCTTCTAGAGCTGTCCCCTCAACACGGCAGGTAATGAGTTCCAATGAGCTATAGAGTACATGAAGAATTGGCGCTTGGAAACGTTACACCTATGTGTTGGGACAATAAGTACTCGGCTTCTCCTCCACCGAGGCAGAATCACTTTTTCGTATAAGTATTCAGAAGTTTTCTTTTGCATCAAATTGAATAAAAATACTGATACTTTACTGTCAAGATGATTTTGAAATGACATTCCATAGAGACATGGTCAAAACGCCGAAGAGAATAAGCGAATCGTATAACATTGTTGTATGCCACTCTTAGTTTTCTTTGCCTAGCACAGTCGGTAATTAAACTACCATAGGTTAAGATCGGTAAAATAAGGGTTTTAACCAACACAGATATTAGTTTTAATGCTAGGCAGCCACCAGTTAGGTAAAGAACTCTGAGTGCACCGTAAGTTTTACCAAGAGCATGTGATATATGATCATCCCAAGTTACGGTTTGATTGAAAATAATGCCTAAGTTTTTAACCTTATCAACATACGGAAGCATTGAGCTACCAAGCTCCATGCTGTGATAGTAAGCCTTGTCAACCGAGTTTTTGTTGATGACAATTGCTTGGCTTTTTTTGTTAGGCTTATTCGTAAGAGGTTTGCCTCGGCTCACTGCAAAATTCTAGGCAAATCAGAATTAATTCGATAGGTAGCATCTTCGACCATACCTATTGGATAACTAAAGTATATCTGTACATCATCAGCGCACATTAATATCTACAAAATTTAAGAAGCTCAGGAAGATCATTAATAAATATACTGAAAAGCAATTCCCCAAGGATAAACCCGTGAGGGACACCAGCTTTCGTTGGAAGATAGTTTGAAAATTGGGAGTTAACATACACTGTCTGAGTTCTTCCTGACAGATATTTTTGATTAAGAGCCACTGCAGTACAATTAAAGGGCATAGTGTTTCTCAATTTCAGTAAAATACCATGCGGAACAGAGTCGAAAACCTTTGAAAAATCAAGCATCAGCAGCGTAGATGCATATTCTCTGTCAATTTCTTGGCGAATGTCATCAACAAGTATTAAAAGAGCTGTGGAGCAGCTATGCTGTGGAGCAGCTATGCTGTGGTCTAAAATCAGCTTGTACCGGAGAAAGTAACTCATTAGCTGATAAGAACTCATTATTCTTTCAAAGACTTTCGAGGTAAAAGGCAAAATGGAGATCGGGTGATATTCTTTAACTGATGAGCTGGAATTTTTTCGAATTAGAATTATTTTGCAAACTTTCCATATTTTAGGATAAGTGGATGTGGTTAAAATTGAATTAAAAATGTAAGTAAAATAATTAATAATTAGTGGTAAAATAATTTTGAAGAACCTAGGGTGCATATTCTCCAGCCCAATAGCTTCAGATTTGATTATCTTAACTGCTTCTAGCACATCAATCGCACTAACCCTGCAGAAACTGAATTGGTTCGAGGATTCAGTATTGACAGAGTTGGTAGTAATTGAGTTATCCGATGTGGACCAGCAAATACTTTGTTGAGCTCATTAGCATCACATTCGTCACTTAAAATATCAGGCTTTTTGGTTATGCCAAGTGCTTTAATGTTTCGCCAAAGTTTTGAGGAGAGTTGATAAGGCTTCACTATATTCCGCATCTGGATGATCTTCCAATACTTTGTAGCTTATACAACATCAAAGAAAGGGAGGGCGTCATTCATTTAATTGGCAAATGTCCTGTTCTACGTGAAATAAGAAGGGAGTATTTAAAAATTAATTATTTATCTATAGAAGAAGTAATGGCCTTACTCAATTGCGAATCCAACATAAATGATTTTACAGCTATTATCAAACCGCGATGTCTTATCGAAACCAAATTATAAACGAAGCCTTTTAATAAAAAAAATTGTATATATTACTGTAAATTTTCTTAGAAAAATAGTATTTGTGCCTTAAAACAAACAATTTATGAAAGTATTGATTCAGAAAGGTGTCAATCGGGCAGACGACAAAGCCAAGCTTAAACGATTTTTGTAAAAAATATTTTGTACACTTAAAACCTAAATCAAATAATTAATCGAATTTATCTATCTATCTATCTATCTGAAATAATATTCTTGTAGTTGGATTTCTAAATTTAGTTTATTTGGAATAGGAGTTATAAATTTCAAATCAACTTGTTAATAGTTGTTTGGGATTTTTATTGCTATTATTACTGTTTCGCTATTATATTTAAGAGCTCCAACTTTTAATTTTCAATAAATCAAGCCTTGTGCCTAAGATTTTCGTTGTTGTTAATAAACTAGGATGTATTAGTCCATGTTTTATAAACTCCATATTATCTATTATCTGATTTAGTTTTTCTTCTAACATATTAAGTTTTATAATTTGATCTAATTTAATTTGTTTTAGTATAAACTGTTTTTCATTATCTTTTAGTTACGGACTTAGTTAATTCAATCCTATCAGTTTCTATGATATTTTTTAAATGTCTTATGCTTTCGTTAAGACTTTGATTTATTTCTATTTGTTTATTTACTGTATAAATTGCGTTTTCAGTGTTTGTTTCTAATATACTAATATATTTTAGTATATCTTTTCTATCATCGTCTAATTATTATTATATTGTCTAGTATCATTACTATTTTGCCTGGGACGATTGTTATTAAAGGTATTGCTATTCTGCCTATTGTAATTTTGATTTGAGTTATGGTTATTTTGTCTGAACGGATTATTATTATTGCCTCTCCAATTACTACTGTTCCGGTTGTTTTGATTATTATTTTGATTTTGTATGCTACGCCTATCCTGACATATAAATTCTCTTTCTATGTTGTTATTATCATGTCCTACATTGGAGTATAAGATTTCTTTTATTAAATGTAAGTTATAAAGATCTTTGATTTCCCTAGATAAATTCCCTGACACTAACTTCTTGATTCTATTGACTAATAATGTAGAAAAATTTTGTTTTGCGTCTACAGGGTTAGATTCATAAGTAGCGAATTCATTAATTTCCTGAGTTATTGTTTCAATTTTTTCATTTAAATCTTGAATTGAACTTCTTCAATATTACAAATTTTCCTAGATATATCTTTGTAGCTGCATATCGGCCGGAAGTGCTGTTTCGGGATTACTTTTGTTGCTTCTCATCCTTCAGGTTGTAAATATTTTGGCAGTTTTCACCTCTACAGAGTTAAGATGAATTTCAAAGCTGGCGAAGAATTGACTTAGCGTTTCGTTTCTTCCTTCGAAAGTTGGGATGTGTTGAATTTCTTTCATTAAGTAGACTATTCTGCTCGGCCTTTGGGCGTGTGGTGCGGCTAATGCTTCCAACACCTCCGCTAATCGGTTCATCATCTCTTCATTCATCATTTCTTCAATTTCTCTTCTCCAGAATCCGAGTGCTCTGTTCCGACGAATTGTGAATTCTTTTATTTTATTATGTTACGTCAATGTTATTTTGATTTTGCACACACTGGTTTATTTTTTTTTTTATTTTCATCAATGACGATTTACAAATTAATCGCGTTAAGGTTCATCAATTTTCGTTTGATTGACACGCACTAACTAATTTTTTTCTTTTATTAAAAGTTATTCGCGTTAGGGTTCACCAAATTTTCGTTTGTTTTTTTTTTTTTTTTTTTTTTTTTTTATAACTTTGCACGCGCTCCAGGGATTATGAATACCCTTTATATGTTTTTCTTAACACAGCGCGGCATCTGGTGAAGAAGAGAAAGAAGGATAGGAAAGATGTGTGGCGCGATGTTCTGAGACTAGAGATGGTTGTTGTCTCAGATTTACCTCCAGGGATGGCGGCTGAACTAATGCGGAGAGAATTACCCTGTCTTATTAATGTATGTCCCTTATAATTCGCACTATTTTATTTATTTTGATGTCATACTTAATGGGTATGCTAGTTTACTCAATCACATGTTGTTAGTGCTATGCCTAAACAACATGTAATGAGCAAAGCAGCAACTTATTTTATGACAATTTTGATTTTTAAGAAAAAAACTTTATTTATTCGTCACGAGCTTACAAACAGCTTGGTTGCTATCTTAATTACAACTAACTCTCTTTTTAATATCAAATATAAAAATTATATTAACTTAGTTTACATACAACCGTTTGTTCTATAGATCATGTTACAGGCAGAGGAATTGTCAAAGTGCTTGCAAATGCACTTTGGGTTCTATGGGAATGAAAATGAAATTGAATATTAGATAAAGTATTGCATAGAGAAAAATGTCAATGACTTATAATTCTGTGGGAAGGAATTAAGGTTGGAAACTAAATATAGATTGGGTGTAGGAATTTGCGGGATACGTAACCTATACAACACCTAAAATGAATTTTCCTTCATCACACAAAACTTCGACAAAAACAAACTCTGTACCAGAGCTATTAGTTTTTTTACAATCTTTGGGTACAAATTTTTTAGTGAAGATGGCTACGCCACCCCTCTCGTAAATAGCTATTTTCAACATCACTTGTGAGCCAGGTCTCCGACAAGGCAAATGACATCCATGTTACCATCCTCAAAAGTGTGCTTAAATTCGAAAAGAAAACTCAAATATTTCGAAATTAGGGCATAAAATAAAATGTTTGTAAAATTTATGAAGTTGGCAATTCCAATCGTTGACTGTGTGTAGGTTTCGAAGTGAGTAGTGTAGCTAAACGGGTTCTGCGACAGGAAGTGACATAATTAATGGGGCTTCAATGTAATTAATTTAGGTCATTAAAAAGCTATTAAAATTGAGTTAGGTCGTTAAAAAGTAATAAAAACTGTGTCCGATGTGCAAGTTAATTAAAGAAGGCGACCATGCGTAACGAAATGCAATAAAAATATACAGTCGATCTCGTACTGAGGAGGTGTTAACAGGTTTTCGGTTCCCAGTTTTTTGCAAATTTTATTTCGGGTGTGATTTTAAGTGTAACATTAAATCAACATTTCTCAAGTGGTGCACTAGCACAAAGGTAGAGTGGCCGGCCGAGAATCCGAGGGTCGCTAGTTCGATTTCCAGCCGGTCATCAGAACTTTGCAAGCTTTTTTTCACAACCGTGAAGTGGAAAACTTTATTGGTTGGGAAAACGAGCAAAGGAGGAGGTGTTTAAGCACCGGGCCAGCGATGGCATCAGTTGAGGGAACATCGAAAGATGTTCCACTTACAAGCAGTGATTCTGCAGCAACAACATCAACAGCAATAACAACAACGGCAACATCATCCGATGCTAATCAGAGGCGCAGAAAGAGGATCAAGTGCGCACCTAATTTGGTAAAGAGGGGATCCACGGCCACCTCAGCAATGCTGCCAGCTGGGGTGAAGACGCCGGATATAGACGAGACGTCAGAGGCAGCAAGACAAACCCAGTTAGACACTTCACCCGAAGACGGTATTAAATATATTTCTGAGGAAGGAGAAGAGCACTTCACGACGGGCGATATTACTGCCTTCGTGAACCTCTCCACATCAGAGGCGTCATCTGAGGAGGACGACAACGAGGAACAGAGAATGGTCGGCCAAATTGAAGCAATGGAGACACAAATCCAAAGTTTGAAAAGCCAACAAGATCTCATAGTTCTCGCCCTTAAGGCCAAGCTATAAGCGTGCCGAGCGAAAGAACTGAAAGAAGTCGAGGAACAACAACAGCAAAAAGAACAATTACAAAAACAACAGCCACAGCAACAGCCAAAACAACAGCGGCAAAAACAACAGCAACAGCAGCAAACACAATCCCAGAAACAACCGCAACAAAAACAACAGCAGCAGAATCAAAAGCAGCAGAATCAACAGCAACAGAAAAGTCATTCTCAGCAGCAGCAGCCACAGCCGCCGATATCGAAAAAAGAAAAGGTGCCACCCATAAATACTTATAAAATGGAGTTACAGGATACCATAAATCTGTGCAAGTTGGCCATAGATCAAAACTTTACTATTAAAAGACTAAATAATGATAGGCATGCTATCCATTGCTTCACACTGGAACATCACAAAAAAATTAAAGCGTTGCTAAAAGGATCCACTAGGTACTGAATTATTTAGTTTCACCACTAAGACCGAAAAGTTTCAAACGGTCCTTTTGAAGGGCATAGATTCCTGCACGGAACCACAGGTGCTCTTAAGTGAACTCCGCCAAAAAGCGAATGACGATCTCGACTTTATCGGGGTCAAGCCGTTCGCTACAGTTAGTGCCAGGCGGGAGAAGCGGAGTCTTCCCTTCTTCCTTGTTCAACTTTCACCCCACAGCAAACTGGATAGTTTGAGGAGTATCTCCGTCCTCAACTACCAGGTTGTAACTTGGGACAAATTAAAAAGACGCGGCGACATGCTTCAATGCATGCGCTGCCAAAGGTTCGGCCACGCCGCAGCAAACTGCGAAATGCAGTCACGCTGCGCTAAGTGTGGAGAGAGCCACAATGCAGATGAATGCAAGTTAGGAAGGGAACGGGTCGAAGATAGGACCCAGCTTAAATGTGTACTCTGCCCGGGCGACGGACTATCGGGGATGCCCGACGTTTCAGCTTATAAAGAACAATAAAGCAGCAAAGCAAACAGTGGTAGAGAAGCGTCCAAAAGTGCGCCCTCCTACAACAACGCCCGTCGATCCCAAAATTTCTTTCGCCCAATAGGCCGTGCCTAAGGCGCCGGCGGCACAGGCGGATATTATGGGCATTCTGCTGGCCATCCAGTTGACTGGCCTCCAAAACCAGATCAGGGAGCAGGCGACTAGGGTGGATTATCTCTGCTCTGTTTTGCCGAGCTTAACACAACTTAGAGGTTAAGGGCGCGCTGCCGGAGAGGCCCTTTAAGATCCTTTTTGTGAATGTAAATTCACTGATTAGGAGGAACGAACGTAGAGCGAATTTATTCAAATTGCTGAAAGACATAAGTCCAGATGTGTTTATGGCTAGCGAAACAAAGCTTAACTAGAAACATAACTTGACTAACAACAATTACAATATCGTAAGAAGAGACCGATCCAACTCCACTCAAGGAGGAGGCGTCGCAATCCTTATACGTAAAGGCATTAGGCATAAGGTAATATATAATAGTGATGTGCAAACATTTCGGACGTTAGAGGCATGCATCATATGCATTCATCATATGCATTCATCTCCAACAGGGGAAGCGAATGTATGTGATCGCTGCCTATGCACCGGAAAAACCTCAGCCCACCCAGTTTATAACAGCGCTTGAAAAGCTTTTTGAATGCTTAAGATTGAGCTCGGAAGAAAACTACTACATATTGGCCGCTGATTTTAAAGCCAAACATATAGATTGGGGAAATCAACTACAAAATCCTCGTGGTAACCATTTGTATAATTGGATGGGTCGATACAACCTTGAGTATCGCCTCGATCTTCTAGCCACAGAGAGGCCATCGTTTCCGAGAAGCGGTGCCTATCTGGATATGTTGCTGAAAGACGCAAGACTAACAATTACTCACACTGTGGGTCAACGACCAAGAAATTGTTTACGAACGATCGAGTACAACAGTGACCACTGCGGATTCGCCACCGTTAAACAACTTCCGAACGAGCTTATGAAGTTGGAGGAGTATGTGCCTGTGCATACTTACAATTACAGTAAGGTGCACTGGCCACGCTTCTCCAATGCCTTATTGAGTGAATTAAGTTCAAATGGTATATCCTCACCAAATGACAGGAACCTAACAAATACTGAAATCGACAGATACTGAGAACAAATTGACGAAACGATTCTATGAACAATGAACAGAACAATACCGAAATACAAATAACGTAACGCAACTGACATGTACCGTAACGCGAAAATTGACGCACTTCACAGACAAAAAAGTGGACTACTGACAAGGCTAAAACGCTTGTACAGACGGTTTACTGATACACGAGATCTGGAGATTAGGACACTGAAGTCGTCCATCAAAAACATCAACCAATTGATCGAAGAAAATTATAGGTTGTCTATTAATTTGTTCTGGGACAATAAGATTCGTGCCGTTAAATCTAGCGACCCAAGTATGTTCCCAAAAATTAATAAGATTTTTAGAAGAAAGGAGCAAAACGACCTTCCGTGTCTTAAGCTCTAGAGGACGACAGAGAACAGAGACATACTTCTGACAGCAGGCATATACCCAGAGGATGCCGAGTTGGACGATGACCTCTATATAATCGAAGATCCGCAGGGGAGAGTGGAGGCTGTGGGGGCTGCTTTCCAGCAAGTGTACAAGGTTAATGCTAGCATTCTCCCGAATCATGACCAGGAGAACAGAGCTCTGCTTCATCACTTATGGCTCCGAAACGATATAACCGATTGGTGATCTGAGAACCTTGGTTTTACCGGGTTTAATGATGAAGATTTGGCAAACGCCATAATCGCCGACCGAAATGGGCCCAGTCCCCTGTTAATTTCGAAGAATGAGCTCCAGCTCATCTTCGATTCATTAAAGAAAAAGAAGTCAGCACGAGTCGATGGTAAATCCAACGTTGTACTACGTCAGTTGCCTCAAGAAGCAGTTGACATTTATATCACACTGTTTAACAGCGCGCTGCATAATGCATATTATCCAGTGCGGTGCAAGACAGCTTTGGTGGACCCTCTCCCAAAAAAGGGAAAGGACAACTCCAATCCGGTGAATCTCCGGTCGATAAGTCTTCTTCCGAGTATCAGCAAAGTATTTGAAAAGGTTATTAATAGAGCCCTGTTCAAGTGGGCGGAGGACAAAAATATCATCCTGGATAATCAGTTCGGTTTTAAGGCGGGACATTACACAATTCATGCCGCGTCTAAACTAGTTTCAGATATTCAATGAAACAAAACTAAAAAGCAGTGTACGGGTGCCTTTCTGGTTGATTTGGAGAAGGCCTTCGACACCGTATGGTTAGAAGGTCTCTATCTAAAGCTTACCAGACTAGGTATAAGTAAACTTCTATTGTATATGCTTTATGACATGCTAAATGGTAGACAGTTTGTTGTCAAGAGTGGCAATGTAACTTCTACCGCAATTTTTAATATTAAAAATGCTCTTCAGCAGGGAGCGGTTAACTCGCCGATTCTATTCAGCACTTACACCAGCGATCTGATAGGTAGTCTAATTCAGGCAATTGCGTACGCCGACGATCTAACTGCGCGCAGAACAGCTCACATAGTTGAGGTCATCAAAAATCTCTTGCAGAGTGACTTCGACAAGATTCAACGATATTGTGATGAATGGAAGTATAAAATCAACTTCCAGAAATCAGAAACTATTTTGTTTAGGACTCCGTTGTCTAGCGCCTCAAGGGATACGATAAAGAACTGGCGCAAGCTGGTGATCGTAGGGCCACATGGACATCAACTGGCGAGTAAAAGTGTAGTAAAGTACCTTGGCATCTGGTTGGATCAGTACCTGTATTTCGACAGACATATAGGTGCTGCTATGGCCAGGGCTAGGGGAGCCTTTGCCTTGACAAAACGACTGTTTTATAGCAACCGTCTTGACAGCAGGGTGAAGGTGATTTGCTACATGGCCCTCATCAGGCCAATGATTGCCTACGGATGCCCGGTGTAGTTCAACGTTGCCCCATCTCAAATGGAAAAGATTCGGGTGTTTGAGAGGCAATGTCTTAGACGTTGCCTTGGATTAGACAGAACACCAGAGTCGGAGTACACAAGATATTATTCCAACCGGTTTCTATACAACGGAGCCAACATAAACAGATTAGATAATTTTTTGTTTAAGCTGATTCGAGGTCACGTTGCAAGAGCGATGTCCTCAACTAACAGCTTTATTTTTGGGGCTTATTACCCCAATAACGAATATTTTGAGAGTGCGCGGTTAAGTAATTACATCCCTCCCGAGGTATTCCTCGATTTAGACAGTCGAGGTCTGATACAAGATAGAATGGCGGTTCCGCTTATCTACCACGTCAGCCGTAAAACTGTAGATAGGCGACTCGTGTATGGTCGAGACGTCATCGCTCAAGGTGGAGAGAAGAAGAAGTAGTTTAAGTTTTAGTTAGTATATAAGTTAATTGTATCTAGATTTATTTATTTTTAGTCTAGATAAAGGTAGTTTATAAGTAAAAAATGAAAAATGATACGACCCCGAGTTTTTTAAAAAAAGTTTTCTTGGTAAAACAAAAATAAAATAAAATAATTAGAATTAATTAAAATAGATTTAAGGTCGAAAGACATTAGTATTAAGAGATATAGTTTAGTTTAGAGCGCCCGTAAAAGGCCAGTAAATTAGTTGTAAGTTATTGATAATTAGGCTAGTTTTAAACATTTTTGTCTAGCTTTAAGATGGTTATAAGTTAAGATTAAATAAAAATGAATTAAAAAAAAAAAAAACACATGTACTCCAGTTCAAAATCCAGCAAATTCAACATATATTTTTATTTCATAATTTAATTCAACAACATCAGCATTACTTATTCCTATTTAGTATTGGTATAATTTTTTTTTAATTCATAATTTTTTTTCCACACTTAATATATTTGTCATTAGTCATTAGCATACAACTATCAATCCACATGTACCCCACATGATGAAGATGGTATGTCTTGGCCGACTTACATAGATTTAGGGCAATTCGGTATAGGGAACAGTCGGGGTGGCACCAAAATAAAAAATAAAAATATGTATGTATGCGGGGGCATATGTGCAACACACATATAAACACACGCACACGCACACATACACACACACACGCACACGCACACACATCCACCAGCTACCAACAGTGACGTTTTAGGCGATGGACAGATGAGGCTTTGTTCGTTGATAGCATATACTTGGTTTTGTGCTCATTCACTTCAAGACCAACGCATTTCGTCTGTTCATCAATAGCTGTGAATGCTTCAAGTACAGCTTGCTTGGAGCAGCCGATGATATCGATGTCGTCCGCATAACCAAGCAGTTAGGAAGACCTACTGAAGATAGTGCCTTCCAGGTTAACACCACTCTTGCGCACTATCTGGTCCAGGACTATGTTGAAGAAGTCACATGAGAGCGCATCTCCTTGTCTGAACCCTGTACTCATCTGGAAAAGCTCAGATGAGCTGTTTGCCATTTGCACGCACATTTGTAAAGTCATATGGCATAGCTGGATCAGTTTTTTCGGAATCCCGAGTTCCAACATCGCCAATATAAGCTCTTGTCGACTTATGCTATCATATGCGGCTTTAAAGTCGATGAAAAGATGGTGCGTCTCGACTTGAAATTCGTTGGGCTTTTCCAGGATTTGCCTCAATGTGATGATTTGGTCTACCGTTGATCTGCCTGGCCTGACGCCACACTGGTACGTGCCGATGATAGTGTTGCAGAAAGGTTTTAGACGCTCACATAGTACATTGGATAGGATGTTGTAGGCAACATTAAGCAGTGATATAACTCTGTAGTTTTTGCAGGACACAGGACCGCTTTTTTTTGTAGATTGGACATATGGAGCTACTTGACCAGTCGTCGGGCATGCTTTCCTCCTCCCACACTTGGCTGCTGTGCTGCTGCATGCGCCCTACCATGACATCTCTTCAGTACTTGGCGGTGGGACTGGATCTTCATTGACTGGTCTCATGCTTCTTTGTTCTCCCGTTGATTCCTTTACATAATGCCCATTAAGCAGTTGCTGGAAGTTCTGCTAAAACACGTCTACAATTCCATGTTTTTCGGTGATTAGGTTCCCTTCGCTGTTTCGAAGAGCTTGTGTGCCAGTCCTATAACCAGATGCCAGTTGCTTGGTTGTTTTGTAGAACCGGCGGGTGTTGGTGGCGGTGCAAGATTCCTCGAGATACCTGAGCTGAGAGACTGCGGATGCTCTTTTCTTCCTTCGCAGGGTTTTTCGCGTTCCTTCTCTTTTCACGGTACTCCTCCCTTGCTGCTCTTCTTTTCCGTTGCAGCATTTGAATTCGTGCATTTTCCATTTCCTGCTTCAATACCGCGCATTCATCATCATACCACGGGTTCTTTTTCGTAGCTGGTTCGTAGCCTATGGTGGTTTTGGATTTCTCCTTAATGATATCGCGATACTGGTTCAACTGGTCCTTGACGCTTGTGGATGGGGGTACGGTAGAGAGTTTCTCGGTCAATTGCTCGTTGTAGTATCTGGCTTTCTCAGATCTGCTACTGCAGGCGATGTTGAATTTCTTCTTTGTGCGGTCTTTGTTTTCTTTTCGTTTGACACTCGGGCTCTGAACTTTGTCACAACAGGAAAGTGGTCAAAAACCACGGTTGCGCCAATAAGCACGTTGTCAATTTGGTTGGCGGTTCGACAATCTGGAGATCGCTAGGTTGCTGTGTGTATCCTTCACCTGGGGAACCTAGTGCTACCTATCACATTATTACGAGCTGCAGAAAAGTCGATTAGCCGGAAGCCGTTATCTGTTGTCGTATCATGGAGGTTGTGCTTTCTAACTACTCCCCCAAAGAGATTTACTTTCCCGACTTTAGCATTGAAGTCTGCGAGCACGACTTTGTTATCGTACTCCGGACAGGCTCCGTAGGTTCCGTCAAGGAGGTCGTTAAATTCCTCCTTGTTAGACTCCTCAGCTTCATCGGTAGGGGCGTGTGCACGTATTAGGCTTATGTTTTGGAAGGTAGCTTTGATGACCATCACAGCCAGGCGATCGCTAATCGGCTTAAAATCGATGACTTTCGACCTGAGTCAATTTCCCACGACGAATCCGCATTCCAACATGTGCATTCTTTGATGACAGCTGCAATAAATGTCGCAATCTTTTCTTTTCGTTATTTCTAATCCTATGAATCGCATCTCCTAGATTGCGGTAATGTCTGCCTTGTACCGCGAGAGGGCAGATTAAAATTTTTGAGTAGCACCTGCCGTATAGAGTGCCCTTACACATGCGATTATAGTTAGTACAATATAACACAATTTATGCATTCTTTGAAAAGAAATTAGAGATAATAGTCAAACATGACATTACGATGATAGTGAAGACAAAAAGGCTGCCATTCAAGTGCGGTCTTACTTTAAAGCTTTAAAGACCCGACATTTTGAGTTTCATGATAACAGGGCCCCAACATGACAAATTCCGAAGATTTCGATGAAATAAATTCGACATGTTCCTTTTCTGTAATTTATGCGGGGCTTATACAGGACTATTTTCATGAAATTAAAAAGGTTACTAAGGTTTCGCATTGAACTATCAATTTTTTGAAGTTTGCAAGAAGAATTATACTGTCACGGTTACAGGCGCCGGTGAATACATGCAATATTTCTTGCATTTCAGCGCAAGGTCGCGTGTATTTGGCACCATTTTAGAAATGAATAGTTTGTTGAGAATATTGAAATTAGCCTATTAGACGAGCAACAAACTACAACCTCTTAAAACCAAACGAATTTTTTAAATTGTATTTGTGGTTCCCGAGCTTAGCCTTAGCAAACGAACTGATAAAGATGAATTTCACTTTATGAGAATAAAATTATTAAAATCTGTCGAGCGGTTTCTAAGAATAAGGCATATTGTGTATACTTATCATTTGAAACAAAAAATAATAAGCTGTTTTGGAAATATTAAATTAATGAAAAAAGTTTTAAAATATACTTTTAAAAATACAAACAAATATCTATTAGGTAATTAAAAATATTGGTTTACATCCCAAATTGACGTACCTAAACCTATATAATGTGTGTAAAATTTCTAAAGAACGAAAGAAGCACCTAAGCCGTTTTCCAGATAGTAGAAAGCAAAAAAAATCGTTCGGTTCTTAGCTATTATTGGTAATTTGTTTTCCAACAATATAATAGTTCATATCGAAAAAATACACTGATTTTTTTAAATCAAAATCGTTAGAACCATTTGCGAGCAAAATGAGCCTTAACATAATGGCAGTTTCAAAAAAAAAACTCAATATCAAGTTTGAAGTAATTCGGCCCACCCATTTGTACTGTAAGTGGTTATACTAAAATACAGACGAACAGAATTTTCATCATGTATTTCTATAGGGTATTCAATATCAACTTCTAAAACATAACCATATTTATATTTTAAGTTAACCATTCTTTAATTCCATCTAAATTAGTTTGTGGTTCATCCCATTCAAAATCTGAATGTGGTAGGTAGTCAGACATTGCACAACCGTAAGGGTTATAAGCATCTAAGTACATTAAGTAATCAAATGGTTTACTTGAATCGTAATCAACCATATATTTATTATTTGCTTTACAATGTCGCAAGCTACACTGTTTCAAACCTCCACTTATCCCCTTAGGGAAAAAGTTATACAACATGTTAATGTCTGTCAAAAGTTAAAGTTTAACACCTGTTTCTTTAAAATTGGCATCCCACGAAAAACCTGGTAATATATAATAGTGGCCGGAGTCTAGACCGTAAATTGTTTTAGAATCAATTCTGAATTTTTCAAGAACGTCTGCTAGAGTGACCTTATGAGTCATTAGTTGAAAAGATTCATCATCTATGAAAAATGATGTTAATATTAAATTTTTTTTTTATCTAGCGTTTTTGCTATACTATCAATACTCGAAGGTAGAAATCTAAACGAGTCTAAGAGTCGTAATTCTAAAAACTCTCCTCCCTGCTAGCTATTTATTAGGATTTTTGCTGAGATTGATATATATTTCTCTTTGTTGAGAGGAATAATATTTGTACACCCTTTCATATTACCCAGCTCTTTTATAAATAAATGTGACGCATATCCGGTTATGTTATGGAAAAAAACTAGGAATGAATTTAGGTATCTTATAGTTTAAATTAGAATTGTAATTTAAACTATAAGATACCTAATGTGCGAGTGATTAGATGGTCATGATCCCGAACCTTTAGACTTCCCCACAAGCGGTGAGCGAAGCTTCAGCAAACTGGAAATAATTAAAACTTATCTACGTTCTACAATGTGTCAGGATCGTCTATCTGGCCTCGGGCTACTAGCCTTGAAAACAAAACTGCCAATGCGACGGTCTTTGAGGAGGTCATATATTCTTTCGTAGAAAAGAATGCACGCCGTGTAAAGTTGTAGTCTTTCCTGGTTGTATAGTTTTCCTGTGTTTCTGTTTTATGTCACAAATGAAAATTATTAGTTATTAGATAATAAAAAGTTTAAATTTATTAAAGGATTATTAGTTACAAAAATGCTAGTCATTGGCAGTTTTAACAGTTTTTCTCAAACACTGAAGTGGGGCGCCACTATCAGGGTTTTGCCGCGGTTCGAAAAAATCGTAGATCCGGGGCTGCGCTAACGACTCTATAACTTACTCCAGATCCAATTTTTTATTCCGAGAACATTTATACTAATTGTGGGATTGAGTGTTTCAAAGATCGATAAGTCTTTAAGTTTCAAAGGAAACTCTAAATTTGTAAAGTCAATTTGAATTTTACTCATTAAACTTATCACGTCTTTCTGAATATTTTTAATCTGATAACTGCTGACTATAAGAATGCTCATCTATTGTCCAAATAGCTGGTATATCTGGCCATTTAAAACGGGATTCATCATCATTTTGCTCATTAACGCAGGCATGTTTCAATTCAATGCTTTTTGGAATACTTAAATAGTTCGAACCTATGAAGGGCTTATGTTCCTTAATATTAACTTCAGTGTGCTTCATGCACAATAGCGCCCATTCACAATCTCTGTCCTGAAACTCCTCAATTTTAGCTTCAATAGTTGTTCGCATATTTTCAAGTATTTCTACCAAGTTATCATTTGGTAGAGCTATTTGCATCGGACATTTGAAAGATTTTATTTTTATTTATTATACAAATGTCCGATTCTCCTTGTGTTGATATGAATTTTATGAACTCCGCAAATAGCTCAATACTGAACTTAATACTCTCTTTGGCTTGAAGGGAGTATTCGAATAATTTTAATATGTCAGTTTTACAGCTATTTAAAAATTTGTTAATGTTTATAGTCTCATCATCTATATTTTCTAATTAATAGGTTTCCACCTTACCTTCAAGACAATGCCTTATTTTGTTAAAGCGAGTACTATTAAGTGGGACTTTATATTTTCGCTTGTGATCATTTGTTCTAGTGTGATGGGCCCATTCAGATAATAGCACAACTATATCACAGTTATCGCATCAACGTTTTTTTCGGTGAAGAATGTGTATGGAGCATGGAATTTTTAACATCTTCTGGAAGTTTTCCTTTGTGGCTAGTTGACATAGTAAATACATGCTCCTGAGAGGGGGCGTGGATATGTTCCTTGCGGAAGTGATTCAACATTGAATCATTTCTTGTATATGTTTTCTCACACATATAATATTTAATTTTATCTCTATGAGCGAGCAGATCTTACGTGTCTATTAAGACTACCTATTTGTTTAATTTAGTACTACATACGTTGAACACAAAACTCTCCATTTTATTATTCAAGTAATTTTTAATTTTAGCGTTCACATAAACACAATTTTCTAATATATGAAAATATTTAATATGATTTTTAATTTCACAATTTTCTTTATTTTTGGATTATACGAGTATGTTGTATTTTTTTATTTTAAATAAAATTGACAAACGATGTCTACTGTTTACGATATGGAATAAGACTGATAGAATTTGATTGGACTGTATCACATTCTTATATTCATATGCATGTATTGCGCTGAAACTATCTCCCTATTGCATAAGTCAATTCTGTTTGGATTTGCAAAAAAAAATATAAATTATTGTTGAATTTCACCACAGTTGAAATTATTCACTTCCATTCTAAATGTGAGTTAATATCAATAATGCAGGTTTATGATGCCAAATATTATTTTTTTTCATTTTGATGATACTGTTTCTTATAATTATATATCTTGTCTGGGTGTTCTAAACGTGAATTTTGTGTTCTAAATGTGAATTTTCGGTTCTAAGAGATCTAAATGTCGCAAGAATCTCTTCGAAGACTCATTTCTGGAATTGCACCACATCGGGGGGCTTGGACCTAAGCACTAACAGTAGCCGGATATGAGTCATAAATATTTATGTTTAACTTAACCCTCAAATAAAAAACTGCTTTTTTGTATAGAAGAGAATGGAAAACAATATGGGGAGAATTAGCTACCGGTCCAAGTCAGAGCTGTCGCTGCACGCCACGCATCCGCAATTGGCTTTTAAATAAAATATATTATTGTAGAATTTCACAATTGAAAAAATTCACTTCTATTCTAAATGGAATAATTGAAATAATTCACTTCAAATAATTCACTTCCATTCTAAATGTGAGCTTATATCAATAACGCAGGTTTATAGTTGAAATAATTCTCTTCAAAAAATTCACTTCAATTCTAAATGTGAGCTTATATCGATACTGCATGTTTATGGTTGAAATAATAATTCACTTCAAATAATTCACTTCTATTCTAAATGTGAATTTATATCGATAACGCAGGCTTATGGTTGAAATAATTCACTTCAAATAATTCCCTTCTATTCTAAATGTAAGTTTATATCATTTATCTAGGTTTATAGTTAAAATAATTAACTTCAAATAATTCACTTCCAATCATAAATGTGAGTTTATATCAATAATCCAGGTTTATAGTTGAAATAATTCACTTCCATTCTAAATGTGAATTTATATCGATGACGCAGGTTTATGATGCCGTCTCCACCGATATCAAAATTCAATCCACAATCGACAATAATTTCTACTATCTACCACACCATCATCCAATACACAAACCAATATCCCATACACCAAACATACCCCAGAATTGCACCACAGTTAAAATAATTTACTTCCATTCTAAATGTGAGCTTATATCAATAATAGAGGCTTATGCTGCCACCACCACTGATGCCACCGGAAGTGGCATTCCGTATTCACCTCAGCAAAGAATTGTTCAATGCATCTTTTCAAAAACTTATAAAAAAATTTAAAATCAATCACTATTCTACATTTAGTATTCTTAAAGCTTCGATTGTTGAATGATTTAATCGCACTTCGAAGGCATATATGTAGGAAGAATTAAGTTTGAATGGCTCATATCACTGGATTGATATTATTGAACGCTTGACAAACACCTATAATAATTCCAAACATCGTACAATAAAGATAAAATCATCTGAAGTCAATTCTACAAACGAAAAAATGTTACATTCAAAAATGTATAATCACATCAAAACTTATATCATTTAAAATTGGTTTTTCAGTCAGAATTAGTAAATACAAACACATCTTCGGTAAAGGATACACACCAAATTGGACCAGTGAAACATTTAAGATAATCAAAGTACAACACACAAATCCAGTTACGTACGTATTGGAAGACTATCAAGGGCATCCTATTAAAGGTGGATTTTATGAACTCAAACTACAAAAAGCTAAGTTTCCCGATACATATCTAATGGAGAAAGTTCTTCAAAGACAAAAAATCGGATATTTGTGACATGGCTTGGCTTTCAATCAGATCACAACTCTTGGATACCTATTCCCAAAGACAATAAATAAAACACATCTTTTATAAATTTTTAAGATAAAAACTTTATTGACAAGTATATTAGTGTATGTTTTTCCTTAAGATATATTTATTTTGTATGTTTGAATTGGACAATTTATAAAATATAAGTTAACTTAAAACCTGCAACCGTTCATATAAGACCAAATTTTTTTGTATGGAATAGAAGATAAAAAAAACTATGAAATAACTGAAAGCTTCTTTTTTTATTTTTTAATGTAATTTTTAATGTAAAAATTATTTTATTAAAAAGTTTTAAAAGCAGTGTCGCTTTTGTGAGAAGGCAAAAATGTTATCCTCGTCTTCTTTATCTTTTAGCGGAATCGTTGTTGATTTTCTCTTACTCGAATAATCAACATACTGTGGTGGGAGGAACTCAACTTCATCCTCTCCATTTATAATCCGCATTCCAACAGGTGGCAGAAACTTCACTCCGTCACCCCCTTTCATTATCCTATTTTCCACCAATTTGAATTTCAATATTGAAATAATTCACTTCCACTCTAAATGTGAGTTTATATCAATAATCCAGGTCTATAGTAGAAATAATTTACTTCAAATATTTCACTTCCATTCTAAATGTGACTTTATATCAATAATGCAGCTTTATCGTTAAAATAATTCACTTCAAATAATTCACTTCCATTCTAAAGGTGAGTTTATATCAATAACGCTGGCTTATAGTTGAAATAATTCACTTCCATTCTAAATGTGAATTTATATTGATAACGCAGGTTTATGGTTGAAATAATTCACTTCAAATAATTCATCTCCGTTCTTAATGTGAATTTATATCAATAACGCAGGTTTATGCTACCACCTCCAAAGGCATCAAAATTCCACCACACCAAATAACTATCAAATATACAAACCACAATACCATCCACAATCCACAATACCATCCACTATCCACCTCATCCAATATACAAACCGATATCCCATGCACCAACCATACACCAGAATTTCACCACAGAGGTGAATACGATATGCCACTGAGGTGAATACGATATGCCGGCGGCATATGAGTGATCTCGAACCCGCCTATCTATACTACTTCTAAAGTATATAGTGCAGAAATGTTTTTTTTATCTAAATCTTTGGAGCTGTTTTCGAGATCATTAAGATGGTAGATAAAACTTTATTACAAGTACCGTTTTGTTTGGTGCTAAAAAACCATTCAAAAATCTATATTGCCTAAAACGCAAGGATGTAGATTAATCTACTGACAGACACACAGACGGAATTGCTGAATCCACTTTGTTGATGTTCTCCGTCAGCGTAATGTCCACTTTAATTAAAATTTCGAGTTCGATTTTTTTTTTCAAATGCAAGACTTATTTTGTATTACAATATCGCAAGTAAAAATGAGAATACATTTATTATCCCTTAACTTGGCAGATAATTAATTAAAATAAATCATTTCTTTTTTATTTATTTTAAGTATGTACATCTATTTAATATTGATTACCGTATTATAATTAAAGGTTTCAGTTTTGGGGACGAGCTTGGATTTAGTGAATCTTTAGGAAACTTAGAAGGAAATCGAAGACGAGCGTTACACTATGTAACTGGGTATTCTAATAAGATTGAAAATACTTCGGTGAGTATTATTATCTCATTCATATTAACTAAAATAAACAAAAAAACACTAAATCAAATAGATAGTACATATTGGAAAAGTTATTTTAAAATAAGTACTAATCTCTCCAGGAATCTGTTGTTGTTCCTTATAAACTAGTACTGGCCATTTTAATAATGTTTATACATAAATAGATATTTTTAAGCTTTGCCACCATTTATTTATTTATTTATTTATTTCATGAAAAACCTATACACATTAAGACATATTGTCTTATAACTTAGGCACAGGCTACAGTTAAACATTTTATGAAAGCTAGGATTCGACAGTTTTTGTTACTAAGATACATTTAAATAAAAAGAAAATTTATATAAACCAAAAAAGAAAAATTTAAAACAAAAATTAAAACAAGAAAGAAAACAAAAAAAAAAAAAACGAAAAAGAAAAAGAAGGAAAAGAGGGAAAAACAATAAAGTTGTTATTATCAAAAAGTAATCAACGTTGTGAAAAGTGAAGCTTAATTCTGGCTTGTAGCTTCAAAACATCGTCTATTTCTCTTACGTTTCGTGGGAGAGAATTCCATAATCGAATTGTATATATAAAAAACTGACGCTCGGATGTGAGAGATGCATAGCGCGGGTGGATAAGCATTCGCGTCCTTTGCGAGGATGACCTAGTTATCATATCACTGAGATATTGGGGTTCACGATTGAGGAGTATCTTTGAGAGTAGGTTTAATGCTCGGTACTTTAGAAAATTTTCAAAAGTCATATTTAAAAGATTTTTAGAAAAATTGGATACACTGTCATATCTTCTTAAGTCGTAAATATAACGTACCAGGCTGTTAAAGGCTACGTTTAGTTTTCTTTTGCTGACGGAATCGCAATGTGAATAAATCTCGCAACCATAAATGAGTGTAGGTAAGACCAACGTTCTTACTAATAACATCCGGACTCTTAAAGGCGTAAAGGATTGTGTGGCCCACATGGTTCGAAGGATACCATATGTTGTGGTATACCATATAGAAATTTGTTGTGCTTATGCGACGGCAATTATACTTGCAGTACTTCTCCAACTTATTTATCATGAGCTGAAGCGAGCTAGGTGATTCTGCTAATAAGACTATATCATCTGCAAAAAGCAGTGCTTTGACTCTTATTCCTTCAACCAAAACTCCAGCTGGTAGGAACGCGGTGATGTCATCCCAGAATAGCGAGAATAATGGGGACTAAGAAGACAACCCTGTCTTACTTAAATTTCTACTCTAACCCAGTTAGATAACTCATTCCAGATCGCTGATTTATTAGCTCTATATAGATCTTCATACAGTTTCTTCCCTCTATGTAAGTAGTTTTCAGCGATACTAGTAAGGTTGAATATTTGGTCCACTGTAGAAAACCCTTCTCTGAAACCTGCCTCGAATTGGCTCAGTTTTCCATTTTCTTATACGCACTTTGTGAGTCTCGAATTCAAAAGCCCAGTATAGATTTCCAATTCATAAAATATATTCCTCTAGAGCGATTAGTTTTTTAAACTTGACAGGCTCCAGGACTAAGTTAAAGAAGTCACATTATAGCGCATCTCCTTGTCTGAACCCTGTACTCATCTGGAAAAGCTCAGATGAGCTGTTTGCCATTTGCACGCACATTTGTAAAGTCATGTGGCATAGCTGGATCAGTTTTTTCGGAATCCCGAGTTCCAACATCGCCAATATAAGCTCTTGTCGACTTATGCTATCATATACGGCTTTGAAGTCGATAGAAGATAGTGCGTCTCGACTTGAAATTCGCCAGTCTTTTCCAGGATTTGCCTCAATATAAAGATTCGGTCTATCGTTGATCTGTCTGGCCTGAAGCCACACTGGTGAGTGCCGATGATAGTGTTGCAGAAAGGTTTTAGACACTCACATAGTACGCTGGGTAGGATCTTGTAGGCAACATTAAGCAGGGATATGCCTCTGTAGGACATAGGATCGCCTTTTTTGTAGATTGGACATATGGAACTATTTGACCAGTCATATGCTTTCCTCCTCCCACACTTGGTTGATGAGCTGGCGCATGCGGCCAACCAGGGCATCTCCTCCGTACTTGAAGACTTCCGCAGGTAGGCCATCCGGACCCGCGGATTGCTGTTCTTAAGCTTGTGGATGGCTTTCTTAACCTCTACAGTACGGGGCGCTGGGCAAAGTCGATTAGTCGGAAGCCATTATCTGTTGTCGTTTCGTGGAGGCTGTGCTTTCCAACTAATCCCCCAAAGGGATTTTCTTACCCGACTTTAGCATTGAAGTCTCCGAGCACGACTTTTGCATCGTACTCCGCACAGGCTCCGTCCATGAGTTCGTAAAACTCCTCATTGTTAGACTCCTTAGCTTCATCGGTAAGGGCGTGTGCACATATAAGGCTGATGTTTTGAAAGGTAGCTTTGATGCGGGTCACACCCAGGCGATCGCTGATTGGCTTAAAATCGATGTCTTTCGACCTGAGTCCGCATCCCAATATGTGCTTTCTTTGATGACAGCTTTAGTAAATGTCGCAATCTTTTCTTTGCGTTATTCCTGATCCTATCCATCGTATCTTCTGTATCGATTCAAGATTTTGAGTAGCACCTGGTGTATAGAGTGTCCGTACGTTCCAGGTGCATACTCGTGGGTCGTAGTCCATTTTCGTTCCGGGGCTGGTTGCCATTTGAGTGGGTCGTTATCTGAGGCTTCTCGCGGGTCTCTCATAACAATATTGTTTTTTACTGTGGTCGGATCGTTAGCCCAACGCACTAATCTCCAATCTGTAGGGCCATGGGTTTAATGTTGCAATTTTTCCGTGATCAACATTCGCACTTACAAGTTTAGCAAGTCATGATATAAAGTCAGGACCAGTATCCAGCGGTTATCAACTTGGAGGTAATGTAAGCACTTGATGTGTCGGAAAAGATGCAACTCTAGGCCCCCAATTCCTACAACATCCAACCGCCAATGGTCATAGAGATAGGTAATCCATTTTATCTTAAATGAAAACGAGAAATAAATTCAACAAAAACTAAACGTCAAATTTCGTGAACTAGCTTTGAAGAGCTCTCATGTCGAGTTGAAAACGTAATTTGGGTCAACAGTTCCAACACGAATTTTTCTTGTTGTTGTTGTTTCTTTTTAAACATACTGATAGTTTTAAGTAAGACAGTTTTCCTGTAGTATCCCATGATGCAATAATTAGTGCATTGTACTATCATGTCAGAGTCCTTTAGAACGTATTCAAGTTATTTTCAAACACGTTATCAAATACAGGGGCAACCTAACCTTTAACCCATCCTTCTAATAGTAAAAATTATAATTATTAATTTTTCGAAATAATGGAAAACCAATGTATTTTAATCTTATCTTACTTTTCAGCCAAAAATTAAATCGTCTGATAATCGTCCATCCGATTTAAATATTGATCGAAACTTGGCCCACAACGGAAACATATCAATGACGGAAGCCATATTTTTACCACCAGGTGTACCCTCGTTTAGACATATACCAACATTGTCAAACTCTTACATACGCAGATCTCACATACTATTGCCTTCAGGAACTACTGAGAGTACACTTTCAGTAAGTAATATGAATATAATCGTATATATAAAGAACAATCCAAATTATGTTTGTGCGCCAACTTATTTTTTCGGCTGATCGATTTGAATAAAATTTTCAGGAGATCTTAAGAAATATTTGTAGAGTGCACTTATGAAATCTGTTTACTATCTAATGTCCAGAACCAGAGTTATGTCCAAAAATGTCACTCATATATTTGTTATTGCTTTATTAGTATCGTATAAATGAGTTTTGTATACACACACTTCATTTTGGTGTGTTTTTTTTTGCGGCGTATATACACCCCAACTACAGCCCGCGTGTATGCACACAATTTCAGCATTTGATTCCCATTAAATGAATTTTGATATTTTATTTTGTTGAACTCTCTGGTATGTTCAATGGATTTCCCTACGGACGTTTCTCGAACTATGGGAATGAAAAATTTGGACGAATAGAATCATGGAAAATATCGGATATTTGTGAAATTTATTGTACTAAAAGACCCTTTGTGTGCATTTTGGGTGTAGAAGTTAACGAGAAATGTAATAGATGACGCTGTGGTGCGACCAATGCCAAAACCCGATGGATTGTGTCACACATTGACTTAGGATGTGCGCGATCTTACAGCTGTCCTTATCGCATTATTATTTTCTATTCAGCAAATGTGCAATTTTTCTTGGTGCAATTGATTCGAATTTTGCATATTATTACTCTGATTCCGATTTAGCCCTTGATAACGTACACGTCTGGCAATAATTAATCAGAATGTCCCTGATAATCAACGCAAGAGTTACGTGCAGTAGAAATAAATAGAGACGTGCCCATATTGCACAATAATCAGCACAAATTTGAAAAAGTTATTAGAAGAAGAACAGTGGTAAACTTCAATCGCGCTGCTTTCGAATACGATTCCGCAATCACATTTACTATGTCGATGCTCCCGGCGGGACATGCAAGACATTCGTCATTTAGTTGATTCTAAAAACAATTCGGCCAGGATCTCAAATTTCTTTGCCTGGTGTTTCCTCTGGCACCTATGGCATTGCTGCCACACTGTGTGAAGGCGGTCGAACTGCACATTCCGCTTTAAAACTGGCGATGAATTTTCTCACGGTTGACAAGCCAATAACGTTCACAATGACCAAGAATTCTGCTACAGTAAAATTGTTGCAAAATTATAATTTGGGATGAATGCACGATGGCGCATAAATGAGCTTTGGATGCAGTTGACCGCACAATGAAGGATTTAGAAGAGGATTCGAGATGATTTTGTAGTGATATGATATTGCTCACCGGAAATTTTGGTTAAACGCTTCCAGGCATCCCGCAATCTACTGCTGCCGATTAATTTAGTGCATGCTTGAAATCGTCGTCTTTTGGTGGTGTATGTCAAAAAGTTAAAATTGAACACAAATATGAGAGTCGCATAGCAGAAGGACCCATCGGCAGCTAAATTCTCGACACAACTGCTGGCGCTTGACAATGGCCAAATTTCTGTTGATGTTCCAACTGGATTGATATTATTCTCGCCAAATTTTTGCGAATTAGCAACGTCGAAGGAGAAACTCATCACCAAAGTAAGGTGTTCTCCGGAATTGCAATAAATTATAAAAATCTCGATTAGATTTGTGGACAGGCAATACTAGAGCAGCGAAAAAAACGGACGCCGTCTATAGCTTGAATTTCATTATTCAAAGTCAAATCGCTGGAGAACTGCATTCGCACAATAGGTGACCGATAAGGATGAAGCGACCAACTATCGGACGAAATTTTTGAACTCCCTTAATGTGCCAGGAACTCCGACGCATTTTTACAGCTGAAGGTGGGATCGATCATAAACATGTTACGGTGATTCCAGCCCTGATCATCAAAAGAAAATTCAAAGGAGAGGAAGCCCTTATTCCCGAAATCCATTTATTCCAATTTTCAACCGATCTTCCATTCCAATTCAAGCAGATTCAGTTCCACGTTGAATTGGCCTTTGCGATGACAATTAATTAATAGCAAGGCCAATTGTTGTAAGTCTGTGGAATAAATATCGAATTTCTCTGTACGTTGCCTGTTCGCGTGTTGGCAAACTGTCATTGTTTATTTTTGTGGCGGAAAACAAATCGAAAAACATTGTTCATCAAATGACTCTGTTATTTTAATTCCATTCAAATAAATCACATTGGAATTTGAACTATCTGTGTTTTATTATAGCCCTTCAGTTTCTTTGAAGGCGTCAAATTGGGGCGAGACGAAGTTCGCTTGGTCCGCTAGTAATATAATGGGTTATCCATTTTGCGGTTTCAAAAGTAAACGTAAATAAAACAAATAAAAATATTTTTTTTGTGATATTTTTTTATTATAAAGTTTGAACATTGACATTATGCGTGAAACACTACATCATATAAATGACCACCACGCGAATTGTTGCAAGCAGCGATGCTTTTGAGGTAATTTTCGACCACTTTTTGACACATATTGGCCGGTATCTCAGCCATAACTTGACGAATGTTGGTTTTCAAGTGCTCAAGAGTTAAAGGTTCATCTGAATAAACACGGCCTTTCACGCAGCCCTACAAAAAATAGGCCAGCGGTGTCAAATCGCATGATCTTGGTGGCCAGTTGATATCGTCACGCCGAGAAATTGTGGCCAGGATATGTCTCGTGCAATAAAGCCATTTTCGCTAGAGTTGGGTGGCATGTGGCACCGTCTTGTTGAAACCACATATTCTCCAAGTCGGTTATCATACGACCATATCGCTCCGAATTGACGGTGACAGTCGTTCCATCGTCGTTTTCCAAGAAGTAAGGTCCAATCACACCTCCGGACCAAAGAGCGCCCCAAACAGTGACTTTTTGTGGATGTAATGGCCTTTCTTCAATTACATGAGGATTCTCAGAACCCCAAATACGACAATTTTGTTTATTATCATAACCACCGAGTGAGAAATGTGCTTCGTCGCTAGAGAAAATTTTGTTCGAAAAATCGCCGTACACCGCCTGTTGTACAAGCACCCATTCCACGTATCCACGACGTTGTGAATGGTCAGTATGGATGTAGGTGTAGGTTCAAATGCAAAATACGCCATTATGTGCCGTAAAACAGTCCTAATTCCTGAGAACGACGAGGAATCGACACATTCGGGTCTTGCAGCAGCGATATTTTCAGTGGAACCAGCGAAACGATGATGCACAGGCCTTACAATATCTGATATGTGGCTGTTGCAGAATCACCATTTTTGTAGTAGGTTTTAACAATTTTTATGCGTTGTGCGATAGTTAAGCGACCCAGTTTGTTAAATGTCAGACTTTCAACTGAAAAAAAATTGGTTTAACAACTTAGTTTCACAGATGTCGAATTCCAGCCCTATACTTTTGAAACCGCAAACTGGATAACCCTTTAAATAACTTAGAGGGGTTAAAAAACAAATTTATTCGATTTTTGACATTATAAATGCAAAAGTTGATAAAAAATTCAATATTTTTAAAAACAGACTTGCACAAAGTTATTGCCCCAGGAATCGTCTACAAAAGTGCTGGCGTAAGCATATTTGTAGATATATGCACAACAAAATGCGGAAGGAGGTTTTCAAGTAATTATTATACCTTCAAATGTGTCAATTAAACTAAAGCAAATTAAGTTGTTGAAAGTCTTATACTGTCTTATCTTGTGTGTATAGTGTATGCACATATGTATGTATTGAAATGCTTAAATCTTTACAAATGGAGTTGGTTTCTCCAATACGATGGGTAGGTTTTCTAGCATGTATGTATATACACATGTGTACATAATAATATGTAGGAAAGAGATTAAGACTTTTGGTGGCATCTAATCTGGCCACCTATCTTCTCTTATCTATGCACGTTATATCCAATTGTACCGTTGAGCTTGAGATTAACGTGAGGGCAACCTTTGCATTTGGAAAAAATCGTTCCGCAGATTCTAATCAAACTTGACATTACGATGATGGGGAACACCAACAAATTGTTTCCCACAATTCCGTCTGTCTGCAGATCGTCTTCCTCTACAGTATTAACCACTGAAGAGATTTTCTTCAAACTTGGTTTTTAACCGCCAAAATAATGGTAATTTCCGTACAATTGTTTCTTCTATCTTAATTATCTCAAAAACGGCTTTAACCATTTTGTTTTAAAAAAATCTGGGTACCATTATAGGCATATTCTACATTTTGGTATACAAATTTGTATCTGCCATACAACCATTTACATTTTTTTTTTGATATTCAACTTTCTCATAAGCGGCTCAACAGATTTCGATAAAAAAATTTATATAGGAGGTCCTTCAAATTCTAAATAATGCTGCATTCCAAATTATTTGAAAACAGTTTTTTGGGAAAAACAAATATTTTTTGAAGTGATAACTTCTTATGAGATAAACCGATTTGTTACGTAATGCGTTACGCCGCCAGGCTGTCTGGATTCCCTTTCTCTAATGCATACGGAGAACTTTTGAAATTAATCAAATTAACGGAGAACTTTTGAAGCTTTTCTCAAGTTAGACAATTTCAACAGTTCAACTTAGATTTGTTTAAGTTATCACTTCTCTCGGGCGTCCCGAGACGCACATGTTTTTTTTTCAGTCAGTATATAACTTCCGTATCAATATGTATTTGTATGTCAATGATAAGTACCTACAAATAAATGTGCATATAATACGGCATCATTTCATTGATTGCTATTGTGAATACAAATTTTATGGCAATTTTTTCTCCAATTCGAATCTTGCGAACGGGAATGATGCTAAAAAGTTGACACCGGAATTCATTGGTATCGGTAATAAACTTTCTTATGTTATTTTGCTGCAAATTCATATGATTTTTTTTCGAGGTAAATAAATTAAATATAAATTAAATTAAATAAATTATTCCTGGTAAATAAAATCTCAGTGAAATTTGCATTCTCAGATTCACAGCCTGGGGTTCAATACCCCAAGCGTGGGTTTTATCTGCATATGCAGAGTCGTGTACACATACATATTTGCGATACCGCAAGAGTGCGATTCTCTTTTTTTTTTAAATCACCCATATTTTAATTTTGAATATTTTTTCTTTACAAACATTCATTCATGCTTGTGTCATTCGGCCACTGGATCCCTTAATTGGACTAGATTTCCCGCTGAATTGAAAAAAACACATACAGTATTTTACAGAAACACTCATATAAGAAGAGCTCTCTTCTAAGAAACGCAATGAGAAACACCGTACCTTCTTCTTTATATTTCTATCGAAATTAATCGTTTATAAGAAACTCGCATATAAGAAAAAAAACTGTTTTAAGAAAGCGTTTCTTACAAACCAAAATCAATTCTTAAGTATAGTACCCAGATGGCTAAGATTTCGCTCCCATTCAAAATTTTCTCCAATATTAAGCCAAGCTAAAATGTATCCAAGTATTTCAGCGGAGTGGTACGCAGCTCCAGCTGCAATGCGAAAAACAACAAACGATGCTTGGTGTGGTGGTCAGGCTACAGATGCAGGAAGCAGTAAAATATTACATTGACACTATCACAGACAAATGGAATTATATTCGAAATTGGGCGGAAGGACCTTAGCCGAACATATTCAAACCAAAAAAAAAATTGTAGCCTGTGGTGAAGCTGGTAGTTCAAAACTTTGTTGTAAAAGAAATTACTGCAAAGGGACGTTAAAGAAAAAAGAGATTATGCTGCAAATTTCGTCTCAAAAATTATAAAACTATTATGGACTTATGAACTTCTGAAATTTAAATAAGCATTTTTTCAGAGAACAGCTGTTTTGTGATATATTCTCCACAGAGCTCTCATGTCAAATTTCAAACTATCCACAACTCTCTAATGTCAAGTTTTAGCTAGGATTTTAGCTGATGCTTGGAGAGAAAAGTGGCAGCGAAATTTTAGCGCAATCTGCGTACTAGGCTTTAGAACAAAACAGTACGCTTATAAGAAATTTACTTTGTCATACAAACGTGTGCCAAAACCTTTTGAATATGCATCTTTTCCAAAGGCATGACAGCGGGAAATGGGAAAGGTAGCGAATATTCTGATCACAGATGAGGAATACAAAGGAGGGAAATTTCGGCAACTATCTGGGTTTACCTACAAGCTACTTACATGTATTTGTATGTAGTTTCACAACACCACATATTGTTGCTAAATTTCACATCTGTTCATGGAGAGAAAGTCAAATTTACAAATACAACAATGTAAACAAATGTGATTCTGACATTTGCGCTTGAGTTCTTTTTGCTGGTTTCGTTTCACCGATAAATGTTTAAAGATTACTCTACCTGTAATACAAAGTAGTTCCTATACACTTGCCTATATGAATATATGTATTAACCTTAATTTTCTAAAGGCTTAATTTTCTAATAGGCTCACAATAGGTTGTTTAATTTTATTTATTTGAAGACAAGACTTATTTATTTTATTTTTTTTTTACTTGTTGAAGAAGAGTATATTTTTGTTACTTTGTTACATTAAAGCTTTTTATCTTAAAAAATATTATAGATGAAGTTTATATATGAACATACAATCATTATGCATATAAAGTTTGTATGGTCTACTTCGTTTTTAGGAAATTTTGAACATACACCTACAAAATATTTTCTTATGCCCATAGTTTTTTAAAAGAAATTTTCTTTCTTATATCTGTGTTTCTTATATAAAAAAATTTTGGAATTCAGTTGACAGTTCTCTTATGTGCTTTGAGTTCTTTTATATCGTGCTCTCATTGCGAACAGACATACTTTTGGTGAGTGTTAAACATGTGTTTCTTTTTTAATACACTGTACCAAAATCCAGTCGATAAATCGTAGTGTAGTATTTATCAATTGAAATATTTTCAATTGTATTTTTAATGTTTCATTTTTATATATATAAAAGCATTGCTTCATTTTCACAAGTTCAATTGGATTGCATTTGCCGGTGAGTGTGTTTTTTATTTGCACAGTGTGTGTATGTGAATTCTTATTTCTACGCACACACATTCATATGTATATATTTTTCTTGAAATAATTCAATTAGTAATACACTGTACTGAAAGAATGCCACGTTCAAGACGAGCAAACATTGGCAGACGTTCACGTCAATCAAATGCTACAGCGTTAAATCGAAGATCACAAAGTGAAGAAGAACGTGTTCGACGAAGTGAAATGGAAACACAACGACACAGACGGAGAACTCACTTGGTTAATAGTGAAGTACCCAGAAACCGTCGTGGGCGTACGTCCGTTTATGATATACGTCAAATGGAACGCGCGGCTTTCAATTACGATGCCACCATTGATTACAGCACGCGTACGTACATTGACCAGATGAATATAGAATGTATACATTGCAAAGCATTTAAAGTCAGAAACGAAACGCCTGGCATGTGCTGTGCTGGTGGGAAAGTCAAATTGCCTGTGCTACAACTTCCGCCAGAATCTTTGCATTCATTGGTTTTTGGAAATTCGCCAACGTCGAAGCATTTCCTCTTAAATATTCAAAAATACAATTCATGCTTTCAAATGACATCTTTTGGAGCTACAAATATTATAAGAAATGGATTTATGCCGACTTTTAAGTTAATTTCTTCGTATGGAATAAGCAATATCATATTTAATTCATGTGCCGTCCCTGTGTTCCATGTTTTTACAAATTCAAATCCGTCGTCTATATATATATCTCGAACGTTACAGATTCAAAGTCAAATATACCATAGAGCTGGGTCTGTAATACCATTCCCAGATGGCGATCATCAATTTTTGCAAATATATTTTATTGGTGATGAGAATCGTGAATTAAATCAGCGCTGTGCAATTTCGACGCATACGAAAAGATCAATCTTGAATGAATTGCAAACATTTTTCCATCAACACAATGAATTGGTGACCGGATGTCCACCGATGGCATATCATAATAAAAGCCGATAAAACACCAATTGGGGAGCACGCCAGATGATTCAATGTACCAACGATTGATGAAGTAGCCATTATTGTGGTTGGTGAACAGTTTCGGCCACGAGATATTGTTTTGTATCGTAGAAATGAGCAATTACAACGTATTTCAGAACTCCATCGCTGTTATGATGCATTGCAATACCCCATTTTGTTTTGGAGAGGGGACGATGGCTATCATATCAACATACCAATGATAAATCCAACAACTGGTACGTACACATTTGATTTTCGTTCAAATGTGATTTTTAAATCATTATCATTCGCTAATTAATTTTTGCATTGCAGGTCAAGAATCAACAAAAAAAGTGAAGAATTTTTATTCGTATCGATTGATGATTCGCCCTAAAGAAACCAATTTTATTTTGCGATGCAATCAACTTTCGCATCAATATATCGTCGATATGTACTCCAAAATTGAAAGTGAGCGATTGAATTTCATCCGTCACAATCAAGCCCGATTAAGATCAGAGGAATACATACATTTCCGTGACACAATGATCAATGATGCAAATGTGAATGATATCGGACGTTTAACAATTTTACCATCATCATATGTTGGTAGCCCACGTCATATGCATGAATATACGCAAGATGCTATGACATATGTACGAAATTGGCCGACGGGATCTATTCATCACATTCATATGCAATCCGAAGTGGGTCGATGTGTCTGATTGTTTATTTGGTGGTCAGGTGCCAAAAGATCGGCATGACATAACGGCCCGTGTATTCCAACAAAAATTGAAAAAATTAATGGATCTGATTCTCAAACTCCGTATATTTGGAGAAGTGCGGTGCTTTATGTATACCATAGAGTGGCAAAAAGGGGCTTACTTCACGCACATATTTTGATTTGATTCGTACACAAAATAATACCTGATATGATTGATACCGTCATGTCGGCCGAAATTCCAGATCAAACCATCGACCCAGGATTATTCGAAGTTGTCACGAAAAATATGGTTCACGGTCCCTGTGGTGGTATTAATCGAAATTCACCTTGTATGATTGATGGAAAATGTTCGAAACGTTTTCCAAAGCAATTGATTGCTGAAACAATTACAGGAGATGATGATATCGTACGATCAACTGTATCGTATACGATCAACTGAAGACAACGGAAAATTAACTGTAATTAAACTTCAAAATCAAGACGTTGAAATCGATAACCGGTGAATAGTTCCGTACTCACCGATACTGATGCAGAATATTGCAATTCTGTAAAATCAATCAAATATATTTGCAAGTATGTGACTAAAGGCAGCGATATGGCTATTTTTGGAGTGGCTCCTGAAAATAATCGTGAAATTTTGCAGTACCAAATGGGGCGCTATATTAGTACGAATGAAGCTGTATGGCGTATTCTATCGTTTCCAGTTCATGACAGATATCCGGTTGTTGTACATTTGGCAGTTCATCTTGAAAACGGCCAACGTGTTGACTTCACTGCTGCAAATGCCGAACACAGAGCAGTAGAGCCATCAGTAACTACACAGCTTATTTCCAGTTATGTGAAACGGATGATTTTGTCAGGACTTTGCTATATTCGGAAGTGCCTCACTATTTCACATGGAATGCATCAACAAAAAAATTTCAGCGTCGCAAACAAGGCACATCTGTTGATGGTTATCCAGGTATTTTTCGAACAGATGCTTTGGGACGCATTTATACAGTTAGTCCAGCTAATGTTGAATATTTTTACTTGCGACTTTTGTTGATGAACGTACATGGACCTCAATCATTCCAACATTTACGAACTGTCAATGGCCAATTGTGCGCCACATACCGTGAAGCATGTCAACACTTGCATTGGCTGGGAGATGATACGCATTGGGATGCTACGCTTCGTTATGCATCAATTGCATCTCCACCAAATCAAATTCGTATGTTATTTGCGATCGTAATATCAACATGTTTTCCATCAAATCCACTGGAGTTGTGGAATAAATACAAAGATTTCATGGCTGAAGACATTTTGATTCGACTTCGACATCGTTCCAATGATCCTGCATTGCTGCTGACATTGGAAATGTATAATGAAACCTTGATAATGATCGAAGATTTGTGCCTTACGATTGCAAATAAAGCATTAGTGCAATTAGGATTGACTCCACCAAATCGTCCAATGCATGATTTATTTGAACGAGAATTGCAACGCGAACAGCAATTCGATCGTGATGAATTGCGTGCATTCGTACAAACGTATACTCCACAATTAAATGATCAACAAAAACATGCATATGACAAAGAGATGCAAGCTGTCAATGATAACACTGGTGGATTGTATTTTTTGGATGCACCTGGCGGCACTGGAAAAACATTTTTCATTTCATTGATACTGGCAACAATTCGGTCGGAACAAAAATCGCATTGGTACTTGCTTCTTCCAGTATTGCAGCTACATTAATTGATGGCGGCCGCACAGCACATTCCGCCTTGAAATTGCCATTGAACATGCAAGCAATTGAAACACAAACATGCAATATTTCAAGGAGTTCTGGAATGGCTAAAGTCTTGCAACAAACATCCATTATTTTATGGGACGAGTGTCCAATGGCCCATAAAAAATCTTTGGAAGCCTTAAATCGAACATTACAAGATTTAAGACGGAGTTCACAGCTGTTTGGCGGTGCATTAATATTGTTATCTGGTGATTTCCCTCAAACGTTGCCTGTTGTTCCCAGATCAATACCTGCTGATGAAATTAATGCATGTTTGAAAAGTTCATTTTTGTGGGCACACGTACAAAGGCTTTTGTTGACGACCAATATGCGTGTGCGTCTTCAAAATGATTCATCAGCACGTGAGTCTTCAAAGCAATTGCTGAAGATTGGCGATGGAAAGATTGCAAGTGATCAAAATGGGCTTAACAAGTTACCGAATAATTTTTGCATAATTGTATCATCAAAACAAGAAATCATTGATCGAGTTTTTCCAAATATTCTACAAAATTACAATAACCATGATTGGTTACGAGAACGTGCAATTTTACCACCAAAAAATATCAGTGTCAATGAAATCAATTTCCACATCCATATTGATACTGCTATGAATGATGAAGACGCAGTCAATTATCCGGTCGAATTTTTAAATTCTTTGGAACCACCAGGCATGCCACCGCATTATTTGAATTTGAAAGTTGGTTCATCGATTATACTTCTCCGAAATCTTAATTCACCAAAACTTTGTAATGGGAAGAGACTTTCAGTGAAGAAATTGATGCTACATTTAATTCAAGCAACAATTCTCACTGAAAGCAAAAGGTGAAATTGTACTAATACCGCGCATCACATTAATACCAACGGACATGCCATTTGAGTTCAAAAGTCTTCAAGTTCCCATGCGTTTATCCTTTGCTATGACCATTAATAAAGCCCAAGGACAAACTCTTCAAGTGTGTGGTGTGAATTTGGAGGAACAGTGCTTTTCACATGGACAATTATACGTAGCATGTTCCAGAGTGGGAGCCCCAAAAATTTATTTATACATACACCACACAATCAAACAAAAAATGTTGTATACACTATTGTATTGAATTGATGTACAACTTTAGCATTATAAATAAAATCCTTTTAAAGCATCGCCATTGCGTTGATTTATTACAAAATACATGTTTTTTCTTGGGCGTAGCAACGCGCGCCGGGTCCCGCTAGTTATGTATATAAATTATTCAAAATAATTTCTGGAATTAAAATTACAACTTCGCTAAAATATCTAATTGCTAAAGCATGAAACTATTCAATTGAATGAAAAAGAACAACAATTTAATTTTTTTTTAATAAATTTTGTTTACGTGAGACAAGCCTATTTTTATCAGATGATCTAAATATTAGAATCATGAGCAATAATAAAACACGCCTAAACTTTCGGTAGAAGTGTAGAAATACCGAATAACATTAGAAATACTTCAAAAATGTAAATCTAAAATTCTAAAGCATCATCTTATTTATTTCTGACACAAACATTTGGCACAGAGCTCAGGTTGAACCTTCGATCTGTATGTAGTAGCGTGCCAGTTCAAGTAAGTTATTCTTCACTGTTTTTTTTTTAAATAAGACACATTTATATACATTTCATAATAAGGAAAATCAGCTACGCTATAATGACGAAATGCAAACGAATTCCTAAGTTGTTAAAAATTGCAGTCAGATATTGTTAAAAAAAGAGCATATAGTAAAAAAAAAGTTTAATTTATTTTATAAATTGATTAATATAATATTATTTATTGTTAATCGTAATTTTCGTTTAGGTTTTTTATTCAATTTGCAATCGAGAATAATATAAAATTGGTAAATATTTCGATGAATTGCGATTCGTTGATGTCAATGTTGTTTCATTTCGTTCAAATTATTGATATTAAAGGTTACGATTCAGGACTTTTAAGTGTCAATTTCACCATTTAAGACATTCTTCCAAATTGCGAACCAACAGTCTTTAATGCGTAAATTCAGAGCTAGGGTAGGAAACTGAATTCGTTTTTCGTGATTTACATCGCATTTAGCTTGATTCGCTCTAAAAATTGTTTCCGTGATGCTCATTATTCTTTTTTTTTTGTAGCCAACTGTATATAATTTCGTTGAGCTGCCTATACATTTATCAATAATAAAATGCTATAATTTATTTAAAAGTGCAGTTATATACATATGTAGTATAAAACATTCCATTCGCGTTTAAAATACTATGTATCTTTTAACAAATAAACTAACGTTTCTAACATAATATGAAGCAATTAAAAAACGTGTTTCAGCTTACAGGCTTAACGTTTGTGTACCGAAAATTTTTTTGTAAGTCCTATCTCTGTTTAGTATCAGGATATATCCTTAGAATTTATGCCAACCTGTCAAAAATTTACCAAATGTTCCTACTTTTTATGATTATAAATGAATATTTTTATCATTGGTTTGGAGTTCTGGGGGGTCATGACCTCCACGACCGCCCCTGAATCCGCCAATGTGACAGATAAGCCACATTTATATTTTATTCTACTGTAGTTAGTTGGCAAAGCAATATAAATTAAATTTTACCCTGATTAAATGTTCAATATTTACTGTGGGTTATTTAAGAATGCCGATGCATCTGTCCGTGAAGGTACGGTGTAAACTAATAGAAGTTTGGTTTTATATATAAATCTATTTTCGTAATAAAAGTTTATTTAAATATTTAAATATATTTTCAGGCAAATGAAACAAATGTATTTCATGATACACATAATGTGATGAACTCATTTACTGGAAATGCAATAAAAAGCGCATTTAAAAATTCAACATATAATACAGAGGACGACAGAGGCCAAAATCAGATAAATAAAATGATAGACAAACCCATATCTTTAGATTTGGATTATTGGAACAAAGAAAACACCCAGGTAAAATTTACTCTAATATACATAAATTTACATAATTTGTAATGTACGAGTATGTATTACTAATATATTTAGAAATAGTTCACACATGATTTTGATAATTTTGCCCGAAAAATAGACCACATCAAATGTCGTTTAAATAAATTAAAATAGCTGCATCAGTATTCTGTCGAGAGGTAAGGGAATACCGGACAGCGTCATCGCCGTATCGTTGACTTTTGAAGCAGGGATGGGATTTTTAAAGAAAAATCCGAAGTGGATTTGAAAAAAAAACGTAGTAGATTCATTTTTATCGCAGTAGATTTCTATATTTTTTTTAATATAAATAAAAAGTAAACCACAGTATATATAGGTCCCCAACAATCTTTTTCAACTTACAGAGAATAATATTTTGCATAGTGGTTGTATTAATTTTATTTCGAAGTTTATCTTTCACTAAACTTAGTGTCGAAAATTTACGTTCGGCTGCGGCTTACATTAAAATAATATTATGCACATAAATGTTTTTTAGGTTTAATCCAAGAAACTGTAATGTTATCGGAATCATACTATTTCTAACAGATATTGTTTTCCCAACAAAATTCTTCCGAGCTCAATCTTAAGCATTCAAAAAGCTTTTCAAACTCTGTTATAAGCTGTGTGGGCTGAGGTGTTTCCGGTGCATATGCAGCGATCACATAATTTCGCTTCCCATGTTGGAGATGAATGCATATGATGCATGCCTCTAACGTCCGAAATTTTCGCACATCACTATTATATATTACCTTATGACTAATGCCTTTATGTATAAAGATTGCGACGCCTCCTCCTTGAGTGGAGTTGGGTCGGTCTCTTCTTACGATATTGTACTTGTTGTTAGTCAATTTATGTTTCTGGTTAAGCTTACTTTCGCTAGCCATAAGCACATCTGGACTTATGTCTTTCAGCAATTGGAATAAATTCGCTTTACGTTCGGTCCTAATCAGTGAATTTACATTCACAGTTAGGTTCTTAAAGGGCCTCTCCAGCAGCGCGCCCTTAACCTCTAATTTGCGTTAAGCACGGCAAAACAGTAGAGATAATCCAGCCTAGGCCCCTGCTCCCTGATCTGGTTTTGCAGGCCAGTCAACTCGCCCTGGATGGCCAGCAGAATGCCCATAATATCCGCCTGTGCCGCCGGCGCCTTAGGCACGGGGGCCTGTTGGGCAACCTTTGGTGTATGCTGTACCGTGCTTCCCCTTCCTGACGCTATTTGGGCGTAAAAAATTTGGTGGTTGACGGGGGTTGTAATGTAGGAGGGCGCACTGGTAGACGCTTTCCTACCACTGTTTGCTTTGCTGCTTTATTGTTCTTTATTAGCTGAAACGTCGGGCATCCCCGATAATTACCGGGGTGTCCGTCGCCTCGGCAGAGTGCACCTTTTAGCTGGGTCCTATCTTCGAGCCGTTCCTTCCCTAACTTGCATTCATCTGCATTGTGGTTCTCTCCGCACTTAACGCAGCTCGACTGCATTTCGCAGTTAGCTGCGGCGTGCCCGAATCTTTGGCAATGCATGCATTGAAGCATGTCGCCGCGCCATTTTAATTTATCCCAAGTTACAACCTGGTAGTAGGAGATACTCGTCACACTATCCAGTTTGTTGCTGGGTGAAAGCTGCACAAGGAAGAAGGGAAGATTCCGCTTCTCCCGCCTAGCTCTAACTGTAGCGAACGGCTTGACCCCGATAAAGTCGAGATCGTCATTCGCTTTCTGGCGGAGTTCATTTTAGAGCACCTGTGGTTCCGTGTAGGAATCTATACCCTTTAATAGGACCGTTTGAAACTTTTCAGTTTTAGTTGTGAAGCTAAAGAATTCAGTGGTGGTTTCGTTTAGCAACGCTTTAATTTTTTTGTGCTGTTTCACTGTGAAGCAGTGGATAGCATGCCTATCATTACTTAATCTTTTGATTGTGAAACTTGGACCTATGACCGACTTACATAATTTAATGGTGTCTTCTAGTTCCATTTTGTAGATGTTAATTGGTGGCACATTTTCTTTTCTGCTTTTATGCGGTTTTGGCTGCTGCTGTTGAATTTGCTGCTGCTGCTGTTGTTGAGTCTGTTGCTGTTGTTGAGTCTGCTGATGTTGTTGTTTCTGCTGTTTATTTGTTTGTTGTTGCTGTTGATTTAAATTTTGTTTTTTAGCATCTAGCTCCTAAGGATTATTTACTTTACGTATTAATTTTAAATTTTGTAAACTAAAATTATGGTTATTATCTAGCATGAGTTGTGATACACTTGATTTTTCTGGTTCATTGTATTTTAGATGCGCAAAATGTTGTTTAAATCTTTTGAGAATTGGTCTTCTTGTCTGCCCTATATACTCGTATTTCTTATTACAATTGTTACATCCAATTGAGTAAATCCCTAATTGCTGTAATGTTTCAATTTTGTCCTTTGATCCACTAATCAGATTCTTCATTTTTATTTCTCATATTTTGTAATATTGGTTTTAGCTTAGATGTAATTTCTGGATGGAAATTAAATTTTGACCATTTCTTTTCTGAATCTTGTTCATTTCTGATTAAATCTAAAATTGTATATTTCCTTATGTTTTGTTTTCTTTTATGAGCAATCAGTAGATCATCAATTAGTTGTTCTGTATACCCATTTATTTTTGCTATTTCTTTAATTTTTTAAATTTCACTGTATTCTCTTTCTTTTGTCTTTGGAATATTTAAGGCTCTAAAAGTCATGGAATGAAAAGCTGATGTTTTTTGTTCAAATTAATGAAATGAATCAGATGTTATGTATCTAAGAGTATTTGTAGGTTTTCGATAAATATTGAATTCGAAGCTTTCACCTTCTCTAATTAGTTTAATTTTCCGTTTATTTCTTCTTCATAAGTAAGCTTCATTGATGGATATTTTGATTTATTTAACATGTTTATTAAACTTCGAAGTTCATGCTTTTTCACTAAGGCCCAAACATCATCTATATATCTGAACCAAATTCTTGGAAAATTTCTTTCATTTTTCATTTTAGTCTCTCAATTTGACATGAATAAGTTTGCTAAAAATGGACTTAAATGTGAAGCCATACTGCAACCAAATTCTTATCGATAGAATTTTTGATTAAACTGAAACCAATTTTCATCCATGCATAATTAAGTAAGACGGATACATTTGTATATAACTAGATAACATCAAATGAAACTTAAATTTCGTTATGTGTTATTTTTAAATCTTTTACTTCTTTTGCGAATTCAATGCTGTTTTTAATAGCTCTTGTTTCGAATTTATTTGGTGCATTATTAAATTTTTTAATAACCCACATTCAATTTTGTAATTACTGATCCTGTTGTTGATGTTATTGGTCTTATTTGTTTTCCAGGTTTTTGTAACTTGAGTAAGGAATACATTCTTGGTAAAATTGGATTCGAAACATTTAATTTTCTTGATAAATTTTGGTGAATGAAAATATTTGCTGCATTTCTTATGGCTGCTTTAGTTCTCTTCTTATCATTCCTGGTAAAGGATTAAAAATTACTTTTTCGTATGGACCATTTTTAATAAATTCTTCGTTAATTTCACTCAGTGGCGTAGCTAGGTAGGCAAGGGCCCCGGTGCATAGAGAAAAAATCGGGCCCTCACCCCCTCTTTCCCCGTAGCTTCAACTTATATTGGCGTTCAAAATTACAGATAGGAATAAAAATAGGATACAAGATACAGTGGGTTAAACTTATCATTAGTAGGCTTAATCCATACTTCATCTCTATGAGGGTAAAATCTTTGTGTTGAATAAAAGAGAATGCGGGAATAAATAAGCAACGAGGGGTAAAATCTTTGTGTTGAATAAAAGAGAATGCGGGAATAAATAAGCAACGACGCACATGGCATTATAAAATATTTATTATACAGATAAGATAAATAGATGAAAAAGAAAAACGATTTTTAACAGATACCAAACCAATTCACAACCTCTTGCGCGCTTTAAGTTTTGCGAAGTCATCTATAACTTCACTCAAATCCAAGTTTGATGCAGCCATATTTTCTATTGCAATTACCGATAAGTGCCGAAGGCGATCTTGTCCAATGCTGTTTCGTAAATAATTTTTTTATGATTTTCAGTTTACTGGAAGATCTTTCTGCTGCCGCGGAAGTTACAGGAATTGTATGAAACAGTAGCATTGCTGTATACACTTCCGTAAGATCACATTCCAGCACGCCAAATTTCGTTATAATTTTTTGCAAAGTTGGCGAATGGATCACGTCTCCGTCAATTGAGGGAGGACCAGATGGTAAACATTAAGGAATTGAAGCGAAAAAGTGGGCCCAATTATATCGGAATATTTCATCTGGAACTGATCACATTTCGCCAGTAAAATCGTTTCATTCATGCTGAGCAAATTTTTTGGAATCAAAAAGTCGAACGTTTTACAAACTGCACTCATACCAGAAAAACGTGCATCTAACTGATTGATTATTATGTCGAGTACATTGTTGAAAATAGTTACTCTGAAGACTTCTTCCTGGTTTTGGAATCGGTGATCAGAAACCAATTCATCGAAATGCTTTTTAGTTTTTCTTCATCGCTATTGTGGGAAGGTAGGATCGATATCCTATTTTTTCGCGGTTTCGGTGGCCTTGTATTTGAAAGAATTGAAGTCATTCCTGTACTCTTTTAATTTATCCGTTGTTTCAACCAAAGCCTTACTCGCCTCGTCCAAAACGATATCACGTTTTTGCAAAATTTTTGAAACATAATTGATTTTGTTTAATACGCTGTGCATGAGTTCGCAAAGGAACACAAATTCAAAATTCAGCATTTTTGATTTTATAATCTCCGCTTCACTAAGTTCGTCTTTGTTTGAACTCTTCAGCGTTATTTCGGACAGTGCCTTAATAATATAAAAAAAACGAACTTTGACTGCAGTTATTGAATTAAACCTGCTCGACCATCTTGTTGGATTAAATTTTTTTAAAGTTATTTCTGATTCCCCGGTGAATTTTGATGAGAGGTCCCAGCGCTTAATGCTGTTTCCAAGGAAATTGAACAAGCCTTGTATTATTGCGAAGAACTTTTGAATTTCGATAGAACCTCGCATCGTTTACAGCTAAATTTAAATTATGACTGGCGCAATGTACGTACTCTGCGTTTGGCTGAATATCTTTAATTCGTTTTTGGACGCCATTATACGCACCACTCATTACACTGGCCCCATCATAACCTTGCCCGACACACTTTTTAAAATCAAGACTTATTTCGTAGAACAACGTGGTTACTTGATTCACCAAATCCGCAGCACCGTGTTTAGTGACTACGTGGAAACCGAGAAACACCTCTCTTACCTCAATATCGATTGGTTGTCCATTTTCCGATCTGGCTATAACTGCATATCTTACGACAATGCTGAGCTGATCCTGTTTCGATATGTCTTGCGTGGTATCCATGATGATGGTGAAAAACGGTGACGCCCTAATCTGCCGTGGCGCCATAGTTGTTTTCTCGCCTGTCAACCTCTTGGTCGCAGGTTCGATGCTTGCCGTTGTCTATGTCTTCTTATATTCCATTAAAAACCAATTCTCTAAATTGTCATAAGATGAGTTGCTGGTTTACTCATTACATGCTGTTCAGGCATAACACTAACAACATGTGATTGAGCAAATTAATATACTCATAAATATAACAACGAAACAAATAAAGTAATGCGAATTATAAGAGACATAAATAAATAAGACATGGTAATTTTCTCCGCATTAGTTCAGCCGCCATCCTTGGAGATAAATCTGAGACAACAACCAGCTTTAGTCTCAGAACATCCCGCCACACATCTTTCCTATTCTTCTTTCTCTTCTTTCACCGGATGACCGGCTGTGTTAAAAACATATAAAGGGTATTCATAATCCCTTGAGCGCGTGCAAAATTATAAAAAACAAAAATCCAATAGATGATGTTCAAGTTTGGTGCCCAAACACTCGATCATTTCATTTTGAATCGTTGCGCTCAGGTACCTTGTTGATCCTAAAAACATGAGGGATATAAGAAAACATTAGATTATGATAACATACATTATAAACGAAGTAATGAAATCATTTCTTACCTTTAGGCATATCCAAAACTTGACGCAAGATGTGATCGTATCTAGCAACGAGTTGTACAATTGAGAGAAAGTTTCCGCGGTTTCCTTCCTCATTCAGATCCTCCCCATGTCCTCTTAAAGCCAATGAACTCTTTGTAAGAGTAATTATAATGTCAAATAATCTACGAAGAACTTATCTCCAAAAATGATGCTTCTATCCGAATTTCATCTTCAAGTTCTTTGTCAATAGTAGCACTTTTTGCCACGCTTTGTATACAGCACACGCCTCCGTGTGTGCTTTCGAGGAACCATGTTGCTTAACTCTATCCGATAAATACCTCCAGTCCCGAATGCCCGCGCACCATACATTTATTTGCGAAGCAAATAACAGCAGCGTTGGCAGTAAGCATCATCCAGCATTTTTGAGTAGCATATCCAAAAACGATCAACTGGACCACATTTTGACGTAGAAACGTAATACGTTTCTGAAAAGCTCCAGTTGTCTTGGTGGGGGTCCTTCGGAAAAGGTCCCAGAGGTTTCAATGGTCCCTTGTCAAGAATCAGTTATTTTTCGGTGTCCTTCAATTTCTTGGTTATGAACTTTCCCAATTCAGTTGAAGTTTCAAGAACTTCCGAAGAAGATGTAGAAATGGATGATTCTTCTACTTCAGGTTGCATGGGAGCAGCGTCAACATAGTCATTTTCAGCAGTGGCATTGATGAGAATTGTTGAATCCTGATCTTCTAGTCACTTCATTCACTAACACAGCCGTGCTTACGCTATCAGTTAATAAACACTTGTCACTTTTGGCCGATATTTCGGCTGCTGAAGGAACTGTAGCGGAAAGCGTTTTCGTGAAAAAACTGTCTAGCTTGGGCAATTTTTGGTTAAACGCTTCTCTTTCCTGACGTTGTTTCCGCTTTGAAGCTCCGCTACGTTCCTTTTTTCTTTTCATAATTCACAATTTTCAACCATCGAAATCTAAGAAATTCGGAATACCTAATTACCGAGATTTTCCTACTCGTAAATTGCTTGTCAATATAGATTAATGATTACGCAGCACGTTCAACCAAAAAAAAACGACAGAACAGCGTAGCTCATCATTTATCAATTTAAACTTGAGTTCAGAAAAACTCAATTCTATACTTCGTTTCTATTCTATTCTTTTTTCGTTTTCGATCTAGTTGAGGGTTTTTATAGATTATACCGCTGTAACCTGTATCATACATGTTTTATCATTGGATATTTTTAGCGAAAATGAGTTCAAAATATGGCTGCGTAGCGTTAGCTTAGGTCAGGTATCATGTTCAATTATTAAATTTTAAAAAGTAAAAACACAATTACATACAATATCCGTTCCAATTCCACATTGAAATACAGAATAACAGAATACAAAATAAAAAAAATAAAAGGGGTATTCATGTAAACGCGGAAGACCGATAGAAAGCTTAGAAACCAGACAGTTTGATACAAAATTTAATATAAAATAAATGGTTTATAAGCTTTCTATGGGGTTTACTCGTTTGCATGAATATCTATCCTTATTATAAGTATATACCTAGACTAGATAGATATGGATACCGATATCTCCTTTTCTTTCCCTCTTGTTAGTTCCATGTTTGTTTATAATGTTCCTAGTTCCATATTCATATTCAACGGAACTATGGAACTCTATTAACAAACTTGGAACTATGTATTTACAAACGGAAAAGCAAAGACACAAAAAGGGGACTATGGTATGGACACACAAGACACAACACAGCAACACAACATTAAAAGTACAGGCAACGGGGAGTCAAATAACGGCAAATTGAAAAAAGGTTTGACGTCTGTAAAGTTTGAATGGAGTTTGAAAGAGGGGTTGCTTCTTAGCATAAATATCGATTTGCGGAATTTTTGGTCTTGTCTATCTATCTTGGATAGAAGAAACAAAATGATGTACATACGTTTTTTTTTTTAATTTTGAGTTTGAAAATTATTTTCTCAAAAACTGTTTGCTCCAACAACTTGATTTAAAAATTTAATTTAGGAATAGGTTTTTGGCTTTCAAAAAAGTTATACTATGATATTTTGCATGTTGCCGTTGATTTTTAATAATTTGTTTTATATTTTAAGCCATTTTCTTAGAAAACTGCCTCTTCTGTCTAAACGGGCTGAACTAGACCCCCCTCCGCAAATAATTTTTTTCTTATCTTAACTCAACCTATACGCCCTAGCCATTTTGTACACCTTATGCAAATCAAACTGTATTACCTTCATAAAAGGATATAGGACTGCCCGTAAGGCCTAATTTTGTACTCGATTTCCATTTATAACTTTTGAATTATTAACACCAGACAAATATATTTATATACAGATTTGTAGGAAATTTAAATTAAAATAAAAAAGTATCTAATATTTTTTCATAAAAAAAGCACAGGAAGTGAGAAAAACGCAAATTATCCAAAGAAGTCGTTTTTCCAAGATGGGGGAAGCCCCACAAGACCAATAATCCAGCAAACCAAGATTTATGCTAAAAAGCAACCCCTCTTCAAAACTCCATTCAAACTTTTCAGACGTCAAAACTTTTTTCAGATTTTTCCCCATTGCCTGTACAATAATACGAGAGTGAATAGAAACGAGACTGACGATATTTCGCTCACAACATGAAATATCTGCACTATTACTAATACACCTTTCAAAAGATGTAGGTACTAGGTACCTACAGTCAAAATTGAAAATATCGTAATGAATAATATAAATGAGAACAGATGCATAGTAAGATCGTATGAAAACTTAAATAAAAAGTTTACGGGTGGAATTGTCGAATTGATCTCACGACCGTCAAGCACGTGAGTAAATGAGCTTATAGCTAATGCAATGTGGGTACTCAACTAAACTACCAAACATAGCAATAACAAATAACACATGCTTATCGAGGACTCTTGGTGAATGTGTTGAAAGTCTACAATAGAAAGAGAAACATATTCGTTACCTTTATATTTAAGCAACAAATTAAACCACGAAGGAGAAACTCAAATTGAAATAATAGAACAATCAAGTGAATGGAATATTTTCATTAAAAAAATTGAGGATACTGTTGAAACTAAATTTGGTAAGAAAAAAACAAAGTTTAAAAAATAAATTTAATATTTTAACAGGAAGAACAACAAACTTAAAACAAAAGAAAATTTTCAAAGAAGTAGAACCAGTGAAGGACTTTGTCAGAAACTTATCAAGTCTTCAATTTACACCAAGTGAACTAGAATTACTCAACCGAGCGTTAGATTTCACACTACAACCTCCAGAAAAACAGGCCGTAGAAAGTGCTTTAGTTAACATTGAAACAGCTCTTAAACATTTCAATGATGAAGATAAAACAGCAAGAGTTAGATGCGAGGCTCTAGAAAAAATAAATAATATAAATTTAACAAGCTTATCTACAAAAATGAAAGATTTCAGAAAAGCTGCAAAAAATCTGAATGAAAAGAAAGCTTTGGTTATCTTTAGTAAAGCAGAAAAAAGTCATAATATTTTTATACTTGATAAATAAGAATATAGTGAAATTAACGAAGAATTTATTAAAAATGGTCCATACGAAGAAGTAATTTTTAATCCTTTACCAGGAATGATAAGAAGAACTAAAGCAGCCATAAGAAATGCAGCAAATATTTTCATTCACCAAAATTTATCAAGAAAATTAAATGTTTCGAATCCAATTTTACCAAGAATGTATTCCTTACTCAAGTAACATAAGCCTGGAAAACAAATAAGACCAATATCATCAACAACAGGATCAAAACTTGAATGTTGGTTATTAGAAAAGTAATAATCTACCAAATAAATTCGAAACAAGAGATATTAAAAACAGCATTGAATTCGCAAAAGAAGTAAAAGATTTAAAAATAACACATAACGAAATTCAAGTTTCATTTGATGTTGTCTAGTTATATACAAATGTTCCAATTAATGAAACTTAAAATTTTCTCAGAGAATGGTTAGAGAAAAATCCTCTAAAACGAGAAGAAATTAATGAACTGATCCGTCTTACTAAATTATGCATGGATGAAAATTGGTTTCAGTTTAATCAAAAATTCTATCGACAAAAATTTGGTTGCAGTATGGGTTCACATTTAAGTCCATTTTTAGCAAACTTATTCATGTCAAATTTAGAGACTAAAATAAGAAATGAAAGAAATTTTCCAAGAATTTGGTTCAAATATATAGATGATGTTTGGGCCTTAGTCAAAAAGCATGAACTTCGAAGTTTAATAAACATGTTAAATAAATCAAAATATCCATCAATCAAGTTTACTTATGAAGAAGAAATAAACGGAAAATTAAACTATTTAGATTTAACTATAATAAGAGAAGGTGAAAACTTCGAATTCGATATTTATCGAAAACCTACAAATACTCTTAGATACATAACATCTGATCCATTTCATTCATTTGAACAAAAAACATCAACTTTTCATTCCATGATTTTTAGAGCCTTAAATATTCCATAGACAAAAGAAAGAGAATACAGTGAAATTCAAAAAATCAAAGAAATAGCAAAAATAAATGGGTATACAGAACAACTAATTGATGATCTACTGCTCATAAAAGAAAACAAAACCTAAGGAGATATACAACTTTAGATTTAATCAGAAATGAAAAAGATTCATTTCTGAAAACAAATGGTCAAAATAAATTTCCAGCCAGAAATTACATCTAAGCTAAAACCAATATTTATTAGACAAAATATCAAAATTAGCCAAAGCAGTGAAATAAAAATTAAGAATCTGATTAGTGGATCAAAGGACAAAATTGAAACATTACAGCAATTAGGGATTTACTCAATTGGATGTAACAATTGTAATAAAGAATATATAGGGCAGACAAGAGGACCAATTCTCAAAAGATTTAAAGAACATTTTGCGCTTCTAAAATACAATGAACCAGAAAAATCAAGTGTATCACAACACATGCTAGATAATTACCATAATTTTAGTTTACAAAATTTGAAATTAATACGTAATGTAAATAATCCTTATGAGCTAGATGCTTTCGAATCTCGAGGACCTTCGCCAAGCACTGAATGAAAACAAAGTCCATTTTTTAGCTTTTCTAGATTTTTCAAAGGCATTCGACACAGTTGTATACGGAAAACTTCTCGCTGATGCTGTTAAACTTATATATTCCTATTTGTTCGATAGAATGCAAGCTCTTGAAATAGGTAACAATTTGTGAATTTTTCTTCCTAGCACAAGTGGAGTTCCACAAGCATCCATTCTCGGCCCATTACTTTTCTCGCTTTACGTAAATAATATTCCCTGTGTCATTGTAAACAGCTCGTTACATATGTGTGCTGACGATGTGCAAATGCACCTCAGCTGCGGTCTTGGTCTCATTGAAGATGCTGTTTGCCGTGCGAATGAGGATCTGGAAAAACTATCACTTTGGGACAACACTAATTGATTGGCATTAAACCCATGAAAATCCAAGTGATGCTTATATCTAAAAACATTCTGGATTTATCCTATTTCCTGTAGTCCAAAATGCGTTTCGCCCAGGCACGATAGTTGGGCTCGTCAGTTAGATGCTATCGTACCCTTCTAAGACGCAATGTTCTTCGGTCGATGATTACCGACTCTTATAAAATTTGCAGCATTTGCAAACTGCAAATTATATTATTTAGGGGAATTTGGTTAAATTCGTGCACCTAAACGTATGTTATGCCCGTTGTCTGGCCAGTAATAATTTTGAAGAAAACGAAAATTATAATTTAAAATAATTTTTGTTTTTGCTTATGTGGACGGTATGGCTTAAAGCCAAATTGAAGATTTTAATGACCTGTAGTCCAAAATGTTTTTCGCCAAGGCACGATAGTTGGGCTCGTCAGTTAGATGCTATCGTACCCTTCTAAGACGCAATGTTTTTCGGTCGATGATTTCCGACTCTTATAAAATTTGCAGCATTTACACACTACAAATTATATTATTTAGGGGAATTTGGTTAAATTCGTGCACCTAAATGTATGTTATGCCCGTGGTCTGCCAGTAATAATTTTGCAGAAAACGAAAATTATAATTTAATATAATTTTTGTTTTTGTTTATGTTAAAGCCAAATTGAAGATTTTAATGACCTGTAGTCCAAAATGCGTTTCGCCCAGGCACGATAGTTGGGCTCGTCAGTTAGATGCTATCGTACCCTTCTAAGACGCAATGTTCTTCGGTCGATGATTACCGACTCTTATAAAATTTGCAGCATTTGCAAACTGCAAATTATATTATTTAGGGGAATTTGGTTAAATTCGTGCACCTAAACGTATGTTATGCCCGTTGTCTGGCCAGTAATAATTTTGAAGAAAACGAAAATTATAATTTAAAATAATTTTTGTTTTTGCTTATGTGGACGGTATGGCTTAAAGCCAAATTGAAGATTTTAATGACCTGTAGTCCAAAATGTTTTTCGCCCAGGCACGATAGTTGGGCTCGTCAGTTAGATGCTATCGTACCCTTCTAAGACGCAATGTTTTTCGGTCGATGATTTCCGACTCTTATAAAATTTGCAGCATTTACACACTGCAAATTATATTATTTAGGGGAATTTGGTTAAATTCGTGCACCTAAATGTATGTTATGCCCGTGGTCTGCCAGTAATAATTTTGCAGAAAACGAAAATTATAATTTAATATAATTTTTGTTTTTGTTTATGTTAAAGCCAAATTGAAGATTTTAATGACCTGTAGTCCAAAATGCGTTTTGCCCAGGCACGATAGTTGGGCTGGTCAGTTAGACGCTATCGTACCCTTCTAAGACGCAATGTTTTTCGGTCGATGATTACCGACTCTTATAAAATTTGCAGTATTTACACACTGCAAATTATATTATTTAGGGGAATTTGGTTAAATTCGTGCACCTAAATGTATGTTATGCCCGTGGTCTGGCCAGTAATAATTTTGAAGAAAACGAAAATTATAATCTAATATAATTTTTGTTTTTGTTTATGTGGACGGTATGGGTTAAAGCCAAATTGAAGATTTTAATGACCTGTAGTACAAAATGCGTTTCGCCCAGGCACGATAGTTGGGGTCGTCAGTTAGATGCTATCGTACCCTTCTAAGACGAAATTTTTTACGGCCGATGATTACCGACTCTTATAAAATTTGCAGCATTTACCCACTGCAAATTATATTATGTAGGGGAATTTGGTTAATTTCGTGCACCTAAATGTATGTTATGCCCGTGGTCTGGCCAGTAATAATTTTGAAGAAAACGAAAATTATAATTTAATATAATTTTTGTTTTTGTTTATGTGGACGGTATGGGTTAAAGCCAAATTGAAGATTTTAATGACCTGCAGTTCAAAATGCGTTTTGCCCAGGCACGATAGTTGGGCTGGTCAGTTAGACGCTATCGTACCCTTCTAAGACGCAATGTTTTTCGGTCGATGATTACCGACTCTTATAAAATTTGCAGTATTTACACACTGCAAATTATATTATTTAGGGGAATTTGGTTAAATTCGTGCACCTAAATGTATGTTATGCCCGTGGTCTGGCCAGTAATAATTTTGAAGAAAACGAAAATTATAATCTAATATAATTTTTGTTTTTGTTTATGTGGACGGTATGGGTTAAAGCCAAATTGAAGATTTTAATGACCTGTAGTACAAAATGCGTTTCGCCCAGACACGATAGTTGGGGTCGTCAGTTAGATGCTATCGTACCCTTCTAAGACGAAATTTTTTACGGCCGATGATTACCGACTCTTATAAAATTTGCAGCATTTACACACTGAAAATTATATTATTTAAGGGAATTTGGTTAAATTCGTGCACTTAAATGTATGTTGTGCCCGTGGTCTGGCCAGTTATAATTTTGAAGAAAACGAAAATTAGAATTTAATATAATTTTTTTTGTTTATGTGGACGGTATGGGTTAAAGCCAAATTGAAGATTTTAATGACCTGTAGTCCAAAATGCGTTTTGCCCAGGCACGATTGTTGGGCTGGTCAGTTAGACGCTATCGTACCCTTCTAAGACGCAATGTTTTTCGGTCGATGATTACCGACTCTTATAAAATTTGCAGTATTTACACACTGCAAATTATATTATTTAGGGGAATTTGGTTAAATTCGTGCACCTAAATGTATGTTATGCCCGTGGTCTGGCCAGTAATAATTTTGAAGAAAACGAAAATTATAATTTAATATAATTTTTGTTTTTGTTCATGTGGACGGTATGGGTTAAAGCCAAATTAAAGATTTTAATGACCTGTAGTCCAAAATGCGTTTAGCCCAGGCACGATAGTTGGGCTCGTCAGTTAGATGCTATCGTACCCTTCTAAGACGCAATGTTTTTCGATCTATGATTACCGACTCTTATAAAATTTGCAGCATTTACACACTGCAAATTATATTATTTAGGGGAATTTGGTTAAATTCGTGCACCTAAATTTATGTAATGCCCGTGGTCTGGCCAGTAATAATTTTGAAGAAAACGAAAATTATAATTTAATATAATTTGTTTTTGTTTATGTGGACGGTATGGGTTAAAGCCAAATTAAAGATTTTAATGACCTGTAGTCCAAAATGCGTTTTGACCAGGCACGATAGTTGGGCTCGTCAGTTAGACGCTATCGTACCCTTCTAAGACGCAATGTTTTTCGGTCGATGATTACCGACTCTTATAAAATTTGCAGCACTTACACACTGCAAATTATATTATTTAGGGGAATTTGGTTAAATTCGTGCACCTAAATGTATGTTATGCCCGTGGTCTGGCCAGTAATAATTTTGAAGAAAACGAAAACTATAATTTATCATTAAAATCTTCAATATTACTTCAGCCAGATCAAACCAATTGATTCAACCCCGCTACACCTCCCTGACATGTAAGCACGAATTTTTCATTAATGCTTCACGTCTGTGGAAGTTTTTGACTTGCCGTATCAAAAGAATCAACAAAAATACGAGTTTTAATAGCCAACTAAGACAATTTTTGTCAGTATCTTAAAATTTTTCTTTTTAGCTTTTCCTTTCTTTTATCTATTCTTTTTATTTCCTTTATTATTCTTATCTCTTTTTCTATTTATTCAAATCCCTTCTTCAATTTAGTTTTCTCTTTTCTCAATTAGCAATTCGATCTTTTTTTACATATTTTTTGCCAACATATATTATTTAAATATTTTTTCTTTTGCATTGCTCGCATTGTTAAATTTTATAGGTTAACAGTAGCTTAAAAGATATATATCTTAATGTGTATAGCCTTTCGAAATTAATAAAATAAAAAAACTAAATAAATAAATAAATAATAAACAATATATTGTCCTATTATGATGCTCATCATACACCTACCATACATAGTATTGATATTCACAATAAGACCATGAAGATCTAACAGACACAAGCTTATAAAAATAGTATTAGTTACCGATATTTCAATACAATTAAATGTTTTCAAAATATCAAACATATTTTTAATTCGAACAATTATTTTTGTGTTTGTTTTATTCCTATTTTGCAGGTAATGAATGCTCCAAAAGAATATTACCCATTCGGATACGATAAAAATTTTGATGATAACTTTGGATCTAAAGTTATTCTTCCTTCGAAGAGTTTCTCTTGTGCAGAGCAGAAGTATTTTCCTGGACTGTATGCAAACATTAAACTTGGCTGTATGGTAAATGGTTCAATTTTTTTTGAGAGAGAATTTAAGCTAAGTTTTCAACAATAAAGTATGGAGTTATGAGAAATGTATCTATATGTCAGTATAAATTGACTTGCCAATCTATCAAGGAATTAATGGAAGACTCCTTTTAGGCATTTTTTTAAATTAATTTTTATTTATTATTACCTTATGACTACCTTAACGCTAGACAAAATATTTAAAACTTTAATTATCAATCACTTATTATCAATCACTTATTTTCTAGTCTTTACGGGCGCTCTAAACTAAACTATATCTCTTAATATTAATGTGTTTCGTCCCAAAAACTATTTTACTTAATTCTAATTATTTTATTTTTATTTTTATTATACCAAGAAAACATATTTAAAACAATTCGTTGTTGGGGTAAAAAGCCCCAAAAATTAAGCTGTGTGTTGAGGACATCGCTCTTGCAATATGACCCCGAATCAAATTAAACAAAAAATTATCTATTCTGTTTATGATGGCTCCGTTGTATAGAATCTGGTTGGAATAATATCGTTTGTACTCCCACTCTGTGTTCTGTGTAAGCCCAGGCAACGTCTAAGACATTGCCTCTCAATCACCCGAATCTTTTCCATTTGAGATGGGGCAACGTTGAACCACACCGGGTATCCGTAGGCAATCATCGGCCTGATGAGGGCCATGTAACAAATCACCTTCACCCTGCTGTCACGACGGCTGCTATAAAATAGTTGTTTTGTCAAGGCCAAGGCTCCCCTAGCCCTGACCAAGGCAGCACCTATATGTCTGTCGAAATACAGGTACTGATCCAACCAGATGCCAAGGTACTTTTCTATACTTTTACTCGCCAGTGGGTGCCCATGTGGCCCTACGATCACCAGCTTGCGCCAGTTCTTTCCCATATCCCTTGAGGCGCTAGACAACGGAATCCTAAACAGAATAGTTTCTGATTTCTGGAAGTGGATTTTCAACTTATAGTCATCACAATATCGCTGAATCTCGCTGTACTGTACGCAATCAGATCGTCGGCTTACGCAATTGCCTGAGTTAGCCTACCTGTCACATCGCTGTGTAAATGCTGAATAGAATCGGCGAGTTAAGCGCTCCCTGTTGCAGATCATTATTAATATCAAAATTGCGGTAGAAGTTACATTGTCACTCTCGCCAACAAACCTCCTACCATTTAGCATGTTATAAAGCATATATAATAGAAGTTTACTTATACCAAGTCTGGTAAACTTTAGATAAAGACGTTTTAACCATACGGTGTCAAAGGCCTTCTTCAAATCAACCAGACAGGCACCCGCCTTTAGATTTGTTCCATTGGATATCAGAAACCAGTTTAGACGCGGCATGCATTGTGTCATGTCTCGCCTTAAAACTGAACAGATTATCCGGGATGATATTGTTGTCCTCCGGCCACTTGAACAGAGCATGCAGCCAATCTATAAGTTTTCTTCCGAGCTCAGTCTTAGACATTCAAAAAGCTTTTCAAGTTCTGATATAAACTGGGTGGGCTGTGGTGTTTCAGGTGCATAGGCAGCGATCACATACAACGCCTCCTCCTTGGGTAGAGTTGGGTCGGTCTCTTCTTACGACATTGTAATTGTTGTTAGTCAATTTATGTTTCTGGTTAAGCTTAGTTTCGCTGGCCAAAAACACATCTGGACTTAGATCTTTAAGTAATTGAAACAAATTCGCTCTACCTTTGGTCCGAATCAGTGAATTTACATTCACAGCCAAGATCTGAAAGGGCCTCTCCGGCGTGTCCTTAACCTCTAAGTTGCGCTAAGCTAAGAGACGATTCACCCTAGTCGGCTGCATCCTGATATTAATTTGGATGCCATATAGCTGGCCCTGGATGGCCAGCAGAATGCTCATAATACCCGCCTGTGCCACTGGCGAGGGCCTGTTGGGCTGCCTTTAGCATAAGATGTACCGTGCTCCTCCTTCCTGACGCCATTTGGGCAAAAGAAATTTGAGGGCTGACGGGTGTTGTTGGAGGAGGACGCACTGTTGGGCGTTTATTTACCGCTGTTTGCTTTGCTGCTTTATTATTTTTATTAGTTGAAACGTCTGGCAGAGTGCACATTTTAGCTGGGTCCTATCTTCGACCCGTTCCTTCCCTAATTGGCATTCATCTGCAAAGTGATTCTCTCCACACTTAACGCAGCGTGACTACATTTCGTAATTTGTTGCGGCTTGGCCGAACCTTTGGCTTCGCATACATTGACGCATGTCGTAGCGCATTTTTAGTTTACGAGTATCCCAAGTTACAACCTGGTAGTTGAGGACGGAGATACTCCTCAACCTATTCAGTTTGCTGCTGGGTGAAAGTTGAACTAAGAAAATGGGAAGATTCCGCTTCTCCCGCTTAGCGCTAACTGTAGCAAACTTCACCCCTATAAACTCGAGTTCCTGGCTCGCCTTTTGGCGGAGCTCACTTAAGACCACCTATGGTTTCGTGCATGAATCTATTCCCTTTAATAGGACCCTTTGCAACTTTTCGACTTTAGGGGTGAAACTAAGGAATTCAGTCGTGGATTCTTTTAGCAATGCCTTTATTTTGTGTGCCGCTCCACTGTAAAGCAAAGAATAGCATGTCTATCTTTATTTATTCGTTTAATTGTAAAATTTTGACCGATGGCCGACTTACATACCTTTTGTTGGACCTGTAGCGACTTTTTTTTCTAGGTCTTTTTTACGTTTCATGGGCTGCAATTTAGAAAAAAACTGAGTTCAATTTATATTCACACGCGAAATTTAATTTGGAAATTCTGGGAAGCGGAAAACGAGTTAACACCTCCAGAGTTCGAGATCGACTGACTCCTTTTAGGTATATAAATTAAAAAGTAACGATTATTCAAAAAAAGAAAACACTTTTATTTAAATTAAAAATTTAGTTCTATATAACAGAACAAAACTTGTACGTTGAACCGTTTACAAAGTATAAATTATCACTGAACCATTGAGGTATGTTTAATGTGGTTATTTATACCCTTGTGAATTCGTCGTGGATTGTTTGTGTTGACATGTCTTCTTTTACGGTAACGATGAGCTTATGGATGTTGTTTGCGTGGTGTTGTGATTAGTCATGGCTTGTTTGTGGTTATATGATATTCTGATAACGAATACGTGGTTATATTTAGTTAGGGTTATATCCCTTATTTTGATGATCTGCTGTGTTACCTCCCTCTGCTGTTTTAGATGTCAATTCTAAAAGCTCTCATTTCGAAATGTTTTATTGGAGTGTGAGTTTTTCTCTTTTTGCATTAATTTAATTAGTGCACCAGTAAAGAATGCAATTATTAAAAATAACCTTGTTCCTATAATTGGTTGAACTTCTGAATAGGACGATCGAAAAAGGGAATACCCCCGTACTTCAAATGGAAGGGACTGCCGAAGAAAAAGTCAAAGCCACAATGCAGCATGTCCGACAAGCATGCGATGTCACAATGTCCAGGAAAAGTTTCGTCGACGAAAGAAGAAAACCTGTCTACTGGTGGACGGATGAAATTGCCGAACTACGCAGAAGTTGTTTGTGTTTGAGACGAAAAGTAACCAGGTGCAGGAAAAGACGCGGCGAACAGCTCGAACAATACAACTATGCAAAACACGTAAATGTGAAGAACTTCGTCAAGATATCAATGACGATCCTTGGGAAATTGGCTACAAGGTCGTTATGAAAATGCTTGGGGCTCAGAAGAACAGAACAGAACGAAACACAGAAGAGATGAGACAAATTGTGGATACACCATTCCCGAATCACTCTACTAGGCCTCCTGATCGTATTCTTTCCGGGCCACCGCTGAAATAAATACAAGTTTTTAGTGAAGAAGAGTTCAAGACAGCCGCATATGCTCTACAAAATAAAAAGGCACCTGGACTTGATGGGATACCAGTAGAAGCAATTAAGCAAATTGCTCAATTCTGCCCAGAACTGCTCCTTAACATGTACAATAGCTGCTAAACAACGGCTAGTTCTGATAAGCAAAAACAAAGGTAATACATTTTCCCCATCTGCATATAGGCCTCTATGCATGCTGAACACAACAGGAAAACCACTAGAGAAATTAGTACAGCCGCGCCTTATAGCCACGATACAAAGAACGGGAGACTTGGGTTCAGAAAACGCTGATCAACAATAGTAGTGATACAAGAAGTAGTAGGAGCTGCTGAAAATACCCAGCGGGGAAATCATTTCACCAGGAAAAAAGTGCTTTTGGCAACACCGACCGTCCGTAACGCCTTCAATTCTGTGAGGTGGACAGATATTCTGACCGCATTGGAAAGAAAGTTCCAAATCCCGGAGTATATTTTACAGATGGTAAGAGACTATCTCAGAGACTGCGAAATTATTTATCAAACAACAGAGGGACCAAGAAGAAAAGACATCACGCATGGCGTAGCCCAAGGATCTATCCTCGGACCTGACCTCTGGAATATCGCTTACGATGATATATTTTGCATGCAGATGCCTGATGACTCTTTCCTAGTTGGATACGCAGATGATGTTGCCGCGGTAATAAGAGCAAGAGATACCGCAAGCGCGCAGATAAAACTAAACCATGTTATGCGAAGAACGAATTCCTGGATGGTAGAACACGGGTTGTCTCTAGCTACCGAAAAAACCGAAGTATTGCTTCTAACAAAAAAGCGAATCCACACGCTAATCGACTTCTCCATTGACTCTAAGATCATAACTAGTAAGAAAACTGTTAAATACCTGGGAATAAGACTAGATATTAAGCTAGGTTTCTGGGAACAAATACGGTCGGCTGCTGAACGCGCATCCATAGTGACAGCCTCTCTCACCAAACTGATTTCAAATGTTGGTAGACCAATGACCAGTAAGCGAAGGTTACTGATGTCGACAACCGAGTCCATTCTTCTCTAAGGAAGTGAAATCTGGCCAGATGCCCTAAAACAAGAGAAGAACTGGAAACAGATGGCGGCAATGCAAAGACGTGGAGCTCTACGTGTAGCTAGCTCTTACCGAACGGTTTCGGAAACAGCCGTCCTTGTTGTCGTAGGAGTGACACCCATCGATCACCTAGCGGCAGAAAGGAAGTACGTCTACGACAAAAAGGCGGAAATGGGAATGGAAGCGGCTACCGAAGATGCAAAGAAGCGCAAGAAACAGAAGTGGCAAGAGCGCTGGAGCTCGGAAACGAGAGGACGCTGGACACCAAGGCAGATCAGGGAAGTGAGCAAATGGAATGACCGGAAACACGGTGAGATTAACTATTACGTCACCCAGTTACTCACCGGACACGGATACTTCAACGCCTTCCTCCACAAGATCGGCAAAACAAGTAGTCCAGCCTGTCAGTACGGTTGCTTTGAAACAGACAACGCATACCACACTTTCTTCGCTTGCAGTAGATGGGAATCTCAACGCGCAGACATAGGAAGAGAGATTGGAGCTCTAAGCCCAGACAACATGGTGGCTGACCAGCGACATGATGTGGCACAAAATCTGCATGTATATCGAATGTATTCTCAGAAGAAAAAAAGAGAAGAAGAAAAGAAATCGGGAAACAGTTGAATCCTCAAGTTAATCAAAAGAACCCCCCTGAAGTAATGCAAAGAGCGGTTCCGAGGAAGGGCGGAAGCTGACAGGGTTATAAGGAGTTTTAGCCGTATGTGAGTATGGGGAAACCATACCAAGTCCGGCAGACGGGGATTTTCTAGGGTCCACGCCAAGAAGACAGCATTTCTCCAAAAACCCTTAAGGAGAAAAAATAATAATAATTGGATTAGATGCTATACCTATCCTGTTGTAGGGATCTTAGGATGTTCAATTTTGCCAACATTATATCTTTATTCAGGGGTTCCAAATATTCGTCAATCTCGAAGATCGATGTTGAAAATTCTTTTACGAATTGCTTAATTTCTTACGAAGTATATGCATAAATGATACCAACTATTCTTTTCTGATTTTCGAATTATTGTTCAGTAAATTTCATAAACAACTATCGTTTTTAACTTAAGTACAAAAGTTATTGTTTAATTCAACTTAACAATCTTTTAAATTGGTATAGATATTATTGCAACGTGCAATCTGACTTATTGTTACAAGTTTTTCATCATTTTGGGTATTGGCCCTTACTTCGTAAGACTTACATTAAGTTATTATTATTGGATATTTTATCAAAATAACAATTATTTTTTCTTTTTGGAAATACATCTAACAAATCTGAAATAAATAAGATTACATCTTCGTTTTTAACAATTCCTTTTATATATTATCTTTATATGTTATCTATAAAGTTGAAGCGGCCAATAACCATGATCGTGCGCAAGAAAAATGTTACCGGGTGCAAATCAAAGAGGTTTTTATTTAAGTTCATGTATATAATGATATGGCTATTACTCGTACTATGGACATGAAACGCTTATAGTGATATAAAAGATAGTGTCTTATGTAGTATTAAACCAATGACGAAGAAGCGTTTCTATTTATTATGTTTATATTTAATTTCGTTATAACATTTTTTTAACAAAGCCTTTGACCGCACGTTTTAAATTCAGAGATTTGAAATATATTTTCTTACAACTTAAATATTATTTTACAAGGATAAATTAAAAAAAAAAACATTTTTTTCAAATGAAAAAAAAATACGATTAAAAAAACCTTCATTCAGTAAGGAAGACAAAAAAAACAATAATAATAATAAAATGAAGTATTTATATACGCGGAAATATGTACCACACCACAACTGACCATACGAAATCCTCGTCGAAACAGGTACAACAAGTACTGATTTATAACCAAAATGCCAATGGACTAAGGGACAAAAACCAGCAAGGTTGATAAAAATATAAATTAAATAAAAACCCCCATGACATTATCGTGCTAACTGAGACATGGTTGAACTCGTCTTTTATGGACACTGAGCTATACCACCTATCAAGTTTTTCGACGTGATCGCCACATACTTAATGATTCACCTACTGTTGGTGGCGGTTTGTTGATTTGAGTTCTTACTCTTCAAATCTCTTATTTGTTCACTTGTTGACGTTTTCTTGCAATCCTCGCTTAAAAAATGTCTTTTGGTTACGTTTATGTGGTTGCTACTTATATTCCACCCAGTTTTACCATAGAAATTTATGAAAATGTATAAAATGCCCTAGAGACGATATTTGAAAAGATTGATCCAACTGACGAAATTATTATTATTGGGGACTTTAATCTTCCCAACTTAGAATGGTGTCGTTCAACTAATGATGATGGCTATTTCCCCACTAATGCCTCGAACACTAACGAGTTCTTTTTAATAGATGGTATGGCATCTTTTGGCTTAAATCAGCTAAAAGGAGTAAAAAACGAAAATGGAAGAATATTAGATCTTATCTACTTCTCTGATGTAATTAATTCTGATGCTGCCGTTATCCCATGTGATTCAAAACTTGTTGACGAGATCACCACCACTCCGCTCTTAATATTTCCTTAAATTTATCTATATGTAATGTTCTTAATTTTGGTTAAAAACATATTGAGTTTGACTTTAAAAGCGTTATTTTACTCAGCTATTTAATTTACTGCTGGAAATTAATTAGATGTGTTATTTGCAAATTTGGATTTAGATGAAATGATTGTACGAATTTATGAAATTTTATTTGGTTGTTTTTTGGATACTTTCCCAGTGCGCGAATTAAAATCTTTAAATAGTAACCCGATAGGGTTTGATTCGCATTTAAAAACTTTAAAAAATAAAAGAAATAAGGCGCCATCGTGTACGGTTTCTATAGATGTACTTCAGCTCTATCCAACTCTTCCCCAGTTGCTGATTCCTCTTTGACTGTCCTTCGCCAAGTACTTCTAGGTCGACCCAGACGTCTACCTCGCTGCGTTAGGAAATGCACTCTTGACCTTTTCGAAGCGTATTACATATTCGTATTATAGAGTCGATGGGTTCCTGACCAGTCCTCGAATGAAGTTCATCATTGGAGATATGGTTTGGACAGAAAATCTCCAAGATATTTCGCAGACATCTATTCACGAACGTTTGCAGCTTTCTTGCGACAGCGGGTATTACTTTCCAAGCGCCGCATCCATACAGAAGCACGGACTCAACATTGGAGTGGAACAGTCGTAGATTGTTCTAAAGGGTTATAGAGTTGTTTCTCCATATTTTGGACAGCATTCCGAATGCAGCCTTTGCTTTCCCGATTCGACTTGTTATATGTGGTTTGGTCCCGCCATCAGTAGAGACAATACTCCCAAAATATTCAAAACTCTCTACGATCTCTACAGGTTGTCCAGAAATATCTATTTGCGTAGATGATGAAGTTCTAAGGCTGATCATTTTTGTTTTTGCCGTATTGATCTTAAGCCCCCGTCTATATTCCCCAACTGGATTCTGTCGTTACAGACTTGAAAGATCGTCCTTCTTCAGATGTACCGGCAATATTTCAGCTAGGAGTATTTTTGCCAAAAAATTACATGCACACAAGCTGACTCGACAGCCTACTTTTCAATTATCAATCTGTTTCTATCGTTATTCAAAAAATTGAGCTATGGATACAAAAATGGAAAAAGAAAATTGAAGAAGGACACTACGTCTTTGCCTTTAGAAATGTTAGACGTTTGTTTAACACAATTATACCCACACTAGTTTTCATGCTTAGGCGCGTTGAAATTTGGTTGTTGTTTTTTTTTCAAACTACTGATATACAATTATATGATATGAAGTATAGGTACCTGTATCTGAAAATAATCTTTTTTGGTATTCTGTCTTCGATCAACTTGACCCCCCCCCCCCCTTCCCCTAAACTGAAATCCTGAATCCGCCCCTGTAATATCACTTATAGTATTAAAAGCCATTGACGTTATAGGTGCGCTTGAAGAATTATCTTCTTCAATCCGTTGGCCTATGCAGTTTACACATTCTAATAAATTATTTTCTTTATCTTTGTATATTAACCTTATACATTCATTTTCATTAATCAGCTTTTGTTCGTTACAATCAATTGAAAATTTAAAACATTGAAGGAAATTACTTCCTATGATTCCATCGACATAATTCAGCACATCTTCAGCAATTATATTAAAATTAAACATATTTAAAATATCCTGTGTTAGTTCAATCCCAATATTTGCAGTACCTAAACTATTTCTATTGCTTTTACCATTCCCTCTTAAAATTATTGTTGTGTCTGAATACAAATCCTTTTAAAAATACGTTTTTACTTTAACAGTAATACCCCTGCTCCTGTATCACTCAACATAATATTCAAATATTTATTCTTATAAATCATTTCTACATGAGGACTTCCTATCATTATTGACGAAAAAGTCGCCTCATTGACTATTCGTTTTTCCGAAAATTTTGTGAACTTCTGGGTTCATTGCATATTTGTTTAAACCTTGCCCTTTAAATGGATTTTAATTCTTGTTAAAATCCCTATCATTTGTAAATAAATTTTGATGCTCATTGGTTTTATTTTTTGAATTAAAATTTTTATTAGCTTGGTTATATTTATACTTCTTGTTTCGGAAACATTCTTTGGATATGTGGCCCAAACGTCCACAATTATTGAAACATTTAGCCGAAGTGTGGTTAATTTTTATCAAATACCTATTTGTATAATCTCTATTTATATTCATTTCCCTTGATTTAATATTCTAATGCCCTAGACGGACTTTTTCTTCCATGGCGACGAGTAGTTGACTAGCTTCAGACAGAGTTTTATAGCGCTATGTATTTACGAATGTACCTCTTTCTCTTTTTAATCCATATATAAATGCATTAAGCATATCTCTTTCTATTGCCCATCATTTGACCATCATATGTTGGGTCTTCAGAATTTTCTACATAAAGTGCCTGGATTCTTCGCCTTGGCAAGGTTTCGCACCTCTGGTTAAACTAAATCACAGTTTCATTAAAATTTTGGCGAAGTTTGGTCATTTCCAGGTGAAGCTGTAAACTGGAATGAGTTTCTCTAAACACCCTATTCAGTTCATACTTGAGTTCTAGCCAAGTACTATATTTTAAATTTATAAGTAAAATGTCTGTACTTCCCGAAGTTTTACTTTTAATTATTGTAAGAAGCAACACTTTCTGTGATGAAGATCCAACTTCATCGCGTTGTCGCTGCTTTATTCCATGGTTTTGAAAGTTCATGCGCTTAAGGTGGACTAAGCGTTTCTTATTTATAGGGATGTAAGAATACTGTATGTGATTTCAAGGAAAATTGTCAACCTTTCTTGCTTTCCACCTTTGTTGCCGTAAAACTCACCCAAGTAATATGTTGAAAGACTAAAAACCTCGGCATGGTGTTCAATCGACCTGGAACTTAGGATCAATCATATAAACCCAGTTGTGGATAAGACGTTGCTTTTTTCAATACTCTTTTATTTTTCAAATATTTTTTTCAATGTGTTTTTATTTATCAATTAATTTTTTTTTACAAAAATTGTCAAATCCTAGCTTTTATAAAAATGAGCCTAGTTTAAGTTATATGTCTTAGCGTTATATAGATTTTTCATGAAATCAATAAATAAATAAATAGTATGATACTAATTTTTTTCTGAATTCTTCCGGTTTAATATAATTTTCGAAAAAAAAAATATATGCCTAACTGTTTTCTTTTTCATCCCATTTTAGGTTTTCCATGTATGTGCAATAACGAAAGATGGAATAGTTATGAAATCATTCCTCTGCCCAGAAAGTACGTTGTTTGATCAATCCATATTAAAATGCAACTGGTGGTTTTACGTGGACTGTGGCAACAGTACCTATGACTCAAATATTCCTGTTTCAAAAAGTTATCAATTAATTAAATCATTTTCTTACCTGGCTAATAAAACAAAAATATAAGCAATTGAGAAGTCTTACTCGATAAACTTAATACTATTTATATATATTTATATAAAAACATACATTTTATCATTACGCTCATATAAAAGTATATTTATTTTATAAACTAAAAATGTATTTAACTGAGCTCTTATTCTAACAAGATTTATATGAGCAATTTTTTTGTTTGTTTGATTTGTTTTGTGGAATCCGAAAATTATTCTAATAATATTTACAAAAATATATTTTTACAAAAAGTACTATATGACAAGTTATGGATTCGTAAAAAAATTGAACTCGCGATAATAATCAAACATGACATTACGATGATAGATAAGAAAATAGGTCTCGGAATTCCATCTGTCTGTCCTCGGGTCTACAGCCTAAACCGTTGGATGGATTTGCTTCAAACTTGGTACGTGTGTATTGAAAAATTAAATATACGACTGGATCGTTCGAACTTGATTTTGTAGGTAGCAACATTATTGTAGCTAAAAATTGAACGTGTTAATAGGTAGGTAGTCTAGTTATCTTATGCAGGTTTACATCCGATGTAGGTAATTTATTACCTTGACTCTTAGTATAATGAATTGTCATAGGGTAGAGTCGGAACCCTCCGACAGTGGGGCACCTCCAACAGTCATTATTAACTCTGTGTGTAAACGTTTAAGCAATCTGGAATAAATTGTGAACATGCCCATAGACGTACCAAGCACATGTCAAAAAGTTCAGCAGTCTAGCTGCGAATCCTGCCAAAGTAGGATGTAAAATTTAGTTGGAGCACATTTCATCTAATTTTCAGGGTACGATCTTAAGATTTTTATGAAAAGAAGTTGTTTTTGAAATACAATATTAAGTACTTATTTGTTTTTTAATACTTAATTTGAAACAGTTTGCTTTGCTAAATAATGAAAAAAAGAAAAGTAAAAAAACATAAAGTGGGGCACCTCTGACAGTTTAAGCCGGGGCACCTCCGACAGACCCTCGGAGCTACCCTTTCTTTGTTTATTCATAAAAAAGGTTGCTAAAGCCGCAAAATATTTTTCGATGACTATAGATAATGGTTCGCGTTTATAAAAAAAAAAGCACAAAAACTGCTTGTAAACGAAGAGGCTATGAAAAAGGCACTTAGAGATGTTATTAACAAAGTGGAATCACAAAGTTTAGCAGCGGCAAAATATGGCGTTGAAAAGACTACCCTTATAACTCGATTCCGGCCAAGAACAAAGTGATACCGAAATCTTTCCGTATCAGTGTGTGTATACCTCTTGCCAAGTGCTTACAGCAAACCAAGAGCAGGATCTAGCAAGTTATTTTAAAAACTGTTCCAACCTCCACTTTGGAATGACTTATCACATGGCAAGGCGATTTGTATTTGAATTTGCCAGAGTCTTGGGTCGAAAGAAGACAATCTGGAACAGATTAGATGCTAGGGTTCATGAAAAGGAACCCAACGGAAGGTTTAAGAACCCCAGAAAACACGACACTCATGCGGATGAATGGTTTTACTAAAAAAGCATTTGAGGAGTTCCAGAACAATTTGGCAGCAGTTTATGAAAAGCATACATTTTTAGCAGGAGACATATGGAACTTGGATGAAACGGGTATTTCCACATTTATAAATCCACCAAAAGTATACATACCTAATAATAATTCATTTTATTAATTTAATCTGTTATAATTTACATTTTTATTTTAAGGTGATTGGTGAAAAGGGTAAACGCATCGTATCTCAAACTTGCTCTGCTGAAAGAGGATCCAACATGACGATGGTTGGAATAATAAGCGCTGGTGGGTCATTTATTCCACTAGTCTTCGTTTTATCGAAAGAGCGTTTGAAACAGAGTTACATGAAGAATTCAGTCGATAGGCCTTCTTTTATCAAAAGGACGGATGTGTTCCGAGCTATTCATCGATGTAAGTTTTGCCTACATCTGCATCAAAAAATTGAAAAGGAAAAATTTGTTGCAGGTTCTAAAAATGTTAAAAAATACACTAAATGCTGCAAGGAAAATCCTATTGTTCTAACAACGGATAATCACAACTCCCATTGTAGCTTGGAGTCCATAATATTTTCTCGCAATAATGGAATTGTTTTTGTTACATTCCCAAGTCATGCGTCCCACCAACGTCAACCGTTGGATGGATCTGTTTGCGGTCCATTTAAATGATTTTGCAAACAATCAAACAATGACTCCATGGTTATTAGTCGAGGACAAAATAGTATAACGATTGACTGTATCCCGGAGCTTACTAAGCAACAATTTCTCAAAAGCTTTGCTCCTGAAAATATCCAAAAAGCATTCCAAACGACTGGAATATATCCCTTGAACAGAAATGCACTTACGGAAGATCAATTCCTTTTAGATGAATATGAGAGCACGGAACATAGAACTGATAACCCAGTTTGTACAGACTCCTCACGAACAGGTGATCATCATTTCACCGAACGTTTCTTTTATAAAATCATTCTTCAATTTGTTTTATCTAGATAATGTGGAGACTCTAGAAATTCTTCACGAAATTGGAGAGGAATGTCAAAACTGTATATACGGACTGAAATAGTCCAGAGGAGTCCGAAAAAGTCTTCCAATTTGTCACCGGAAATACTTCGTCCTCTTCCAAATATTGTAAAAAAGATTTTACACATGCCAAGAAAAAATAAATGAAAACCGAGGATTTTCACCGACACTCCAGTAAAGGATCGATTTGAAGAATTGTCAAAGGAAAGAGCTGCAAGGGCAAAAAAGTTTGTAGAAGGCACACAAATGGAGAAAAAAAAAAGAAAGTAAAGCTGAAACCGGTGATTAAAAAAGCAAAAAAAAAGCTAAAAATGAAGAATTTTCGACGACAGATGTGTCATCGTATACAGTCGCCGATAGCGATCGGTCTGTTAGAGAAATATTCCAGGATTATGACAGTGCAATAAGCGACGACTTTCATAACAATGAGAATTGCTCTTCTGGTAACTTTCTTTTGTGTGAAGATGACATCTTAGGTGAATGAGACTTTATTTTGGTCAAGTTCTTTGACAAAAAACATTTTTTAATCTTTATCATTCTTACTTACTATAAAAAAAACAATGGAATAATAATGATTGAAATAAAAGAAACCTAAATTCAACCAACTGATATGATATGGATTTCTTAAAGTATCACATTCCTAACCATAAATATTACTTAGCCCTGGCACAATTATAAGTCTTTATCATTCTCACGATTGAAATAAAAACCCTAAATTCAACCAACTAATAAGTTAGCGCCATACGTTATCATACAATTTTTTTCTTAATTTACTTCCCAAACTAAATACACCTTCAACCACAACCGCGGCCCGCGCCGTCGCCTCACAACGCACCCGCCCCGCATCACGACCTAATCAGTTCATTACCCCGACAATGATGTGTGTGTCATCCAAGATATGGAGTATACATTTCTCCAATTTAAAACAAAAAAAAAAATAATTCTTAAGCCCCATAGTATATGATTCATATACATAAAAACATTATTATCTCTTAGATCTTTAAACAACATGGCGATTACCATGAAATTAATTCTCAAGCTAAATCATGCGATACTACTTTATGAGCAACACCATACGAGCAGTATATAGGCTGCACCACCTGTACCACTGGCCCAGTCCCCGTCTATTAATACTACTTAAGCATATCATACAATAAATAAATACTAAATACTAAAAATACTAAATAGTATTTAGTATTTATTTTTTGTATGATAAGGCTACACTGTAAGATATAATATCTTATTTTAAAGTGAAGCTTTATAATTTTACAAATATGCAATAATCCAAAAAAAAAAATTAAAAATATGTATGTACACGTATGCGGCATATGTGCATGTAACTGCGTGTCTGTGCATGTATGTGCGTACTTTTTGTGTTTGCGTATGTACATGTATGTGTGGGTTGCATGTGTTGTGTGTCTGCATGCATATAAAAAGTAAACAAAAAAATTAAAAAAAACGAAAAAAAAATGCTGCTGTGGCTGTCTAGTTTTTAGGTAGTTTTAAGTGGCTATTATTAGATATTTTAAGCAGTTTACGTTATTTTTAGTTAGTATAAGTTAGTCAAATCTAGTTTTAATTATTTTTAGTCTATCTTTAGGTGTAGTTTATAAGTAAAAAAGAAAAATATAATAAGATACCGGGTTTTTTGGCCATAAGTTTTCTTGGTTAAAAAAAATAAAATAATTAGATTTAATTAAAATAGTTTTTAGGTCGAAAGACATTAGTTCTAAAAGTTATTGTTTAGTTTAGAGCGCCCGTAAAGGGCCAGTAAATTAGTTATAAGTTATTGATAATTAGACTAGTTTGAAACATTTTTGTCTAGCTTTAAGATAGTTATAAGTTAATCTTAAATAAAAATGAATTTAAAAAATAAAAAAAAAAATAAAACAAATATGTAATGTTGAATCTGTTACAATGTTACAATTTTTTAAATTTACAAATTAAGTTTAATAATTTAAAGAGAGGGCAATAATTTTCTATATATTTCCAAAATAGAGCTTAAGTTCTTTCTTGAGTAGAATGGTGATATTTATGCTTCTTAATTGATGCGGTAGTAAGTTCCAAAGACGTGTAGAATTGACAAGAAACTGGCGTTCAGACGTCAAACAGCTAAAGCGAGGAATCAATAAGTGTCCAGATCTACTTGAATTTAAAAATGTGATTTCACTATAGAGATTACTAGGTTGGTGAGTTAAGAGAATATCCGAGAAAAAACTGTAGACCGAAATTTCAAAAGGTTTTCAAACGATATTCGAAGAAAGTGTGACGCATGTTGTGATATACTGTCATAGCGACTTAGTCCCTGAATGTATCGTATTGCACTGTTACATGCAACATTTATGTTTTACTTTCGTGGTCTAAATTGCAAAAAATTTCAGGCTTTCAACGAGAAACGTGCGGATACTTAAGCGAGTATAGTATTGTGTCGACCAAAGTGTCCGAAAGACACCATATGTCTTACCGACAATATAAGGAACGTAATATTTCCAAGTCAGACTACGATTAAAGACAACACCTAAGTTTTTAGCTGATCCTATGTATTCAGTAGGGATTCCCCTACTTTATCAAGGTAAGCGAGAAATCTTACCCTTTGAAATCACTTAACATTAAATTTTTTTGGACTCAGCATTAAACTATTTTGGTGCGCCCACTGTAAAATTTCTTCTAGATCTTCATTTATGCAAGTTAGAAAGTGTTCATTAAGTCCCAGCGGACAACTAAGGTATAGCTGAGAATCACCAACATATAATCGGATTGAGCAATGTTTTATAATTTTTGGAAGCTCATTAACATAAAGGGAGAAAAACAATGGACCAAGTATAGATCCCTGGGGTACACCTCTTTTATTTAAGGCAACGCTGGAGAGAACTCCTTTATGTTCAACCGCTTGCGTTCTTTTGGCAAAATATGAAGGGATCAGATTGACTGCGTCTGAGGAGAAATTATAAGAGGAGAGTTTTTCGCAAAGAATGGAATGATTCACTATATCGAATGCTTTCGAAAAGCCTAGGAGTATCAGAAAAGTAACATAGGCATTATCTGATTTCGCTATGTCCTCCGAAATACTAATCAAAGCAGTTTTGTACAGCTATTTTTCTTACGAAATCCGGATTATTTTGACGTCAATATATTTCCTCACTCAAGGAATGAACTTATTTGTTTTTGGATAATTTTTTTCGAAAACCTTTGATAGAATTTGCAATATTGCATTAGGCCTAAAATCATCTCCTCCTGGGGTTTTCTATATTATTTTGTCTATTTTCCATTGCGTGGGAAATTCGTTAGAAACTATAATTGAATTAAATATATGGGTTATAATCGGTAGCAGTACAGAAAAGAGAAGTTTTAAAAATGACGGGTACATTTCATCCAATCCAATAGCTTTTAATTTTATTGGATTCCTTCAACCACATCTTCAGCGGATATGGTTGAAAAGCCGAAACCTCTTTCAACTACGGAACCGCTACTGTAAACAGAAGACAAAGGTGAGGGAGTATACGTATTTATGGACTTACTCGCTGATACGAAACTTTGGTTCAGGGCATTTATATGTATATCATCAGTCAAACCACATTTTGATTTAGCAACAGCGATCATTTGGCCAGATTTGCTTGGAACGGTTAGAATATAAGGCGACCTATGCATTGCGAATTGCAACTAAAGTTCTATTACGTACAGAACGATATTGTTGACGAAGATTATCGAGACGAAACATTTTCCATCGTTTGTAGGCAAGATCGTGCTTTCGCATTAATGATTGAATTTCATTGGTGAACCATGGTTTGTTTTGGGGATTACAATTTTTTTTTTCAATGGTACATGCTTTTCAAAGAGCCTAAGAACATTACAATTAAGATACTCTACCTTCTCGCTTGGTGTGGGCGTTAAAAAGATAATGCCCCAATTTATGCTATGTACATCCGATTGATGTGTCTGAATTGTCTGTATTTGAATATTTCAGTATGTATCTCGACTTAAGAAGCATACGTTAGGAATATTAGGTCATGCAAAGAGAAAGCCGGTGCCAACAATTGGTCATAAAAGACAACTTTTTTTTTGTTACTGACGATAAAAAGCTCCAGTAAAGTTGGATCGAAATTGGAGAAATAAGTTGGGGTAGAAGTATTTAATGAGTGAAGATTGAGAGAACTGAGGTCTTCAACCATAGTGTTTGTAACAATAAGATTGCAGTTGAAATCACCACATAATATAATGGAGGGAATGGAAGCGGAAATTTGCTCTGTGATGGAGATAAGCGGTGAAATACTGATGTTATGGTTCGGTCTGTATACAACACAAAGTAGAAGTTGTGATTACAACAACAACTGTCATTTTGTGGGGGTCAGAACAGTTCTGGACGGCTAATCGAAAAAGCCATTAAAATTGCATCGAAGATAAATAAAAGCGGTGACAGCATATTATAACTCAATATAATGTTTTTAAACGAAAATATCAAATATGTTTAGCGTTTTCTTAAAATGAAATAATACAAATAATATTTGTGAAAAAGAAAAAAATCCTGAAAAGTGTTTTTATCTAACATTTCAAAATTAAGTTTAACGACTCATCTTTATTGTATTAAGCTTAGATTTATTTTAAAAGCTTTTAAATGAACAAAATAAGCTATACTCTGTCCCAGAAAAATAGGCAGTACACGACTTATGGGAAAGCTTTTTCAAAATCAGTATCGTGTCATATTTTTGCACCATATTAAATTGAAAGAGCTTCTCCATAAAAAGTGTTTGCCCTCCCGTAAATATATAGATTCATTGACATACTATACTTGTGTGTTTTTTTATAGAGTTTTGTACAATTAGTTCGAAATGGCTCGAAGACTTCAAAAGATTTAAGTTCCGAAAGAAAAGAAATTTTTGACGCGACAAAAAAATTCATAAAAATTTACAAAATAAGACACGAGCTGTAAAGCAAGTAGCTGATATTTTTCTTGTAAGTGAACGAACAGTTTACAGACTTCTTAACGAAAACAGTTCCAAAGGCCAAAACTCGCCACAAAAGAAAATCAAATATGATAATGAATATTTTTCTTATTTTTGCTTGTTTTTTATTTAAAAGGATTAGACCTACTGGGGATACCCTTCAAAGACGTACCCTTTATCTTACCTTATGGTGGTGTGGAAAATATACATGTGTTTTAATTTTATAAACAAAACGAGTAAACAAAATTCTTATCGAAAAAAAGAGCGGAAGCCCTACATACCATTCTTTCATATTTGGGTCCATTTAAACTACACACTACGAAAACCCTGTGAGAGCTTTATTGAGTGACAGATTTATGCAATCCGCTGTAGCGAGAATGATAGGCAGTAGTTAGAATATCGGACTTGAGCAATACATGAGTGCTCCCCAGTGTAAAATTTTTGCTCCTTCCACCAAAATTGCTCCTCGCGGAGGAGAGCCAGTGGTGGGGGAGCCTGCTGTAGAATGCGTTTAGTGTAAAATTGGGTGCTCGTAGTAACGAAATTGCTCCTAGTGAAAAAGGGTCAGTGTTGGTGTAGGAGCCTGATTAGTATGCATTGTGCGTGTGTGTGTGGAAACAAGGTGGATGAAATGGGTATAGGATCTTGATTACAATGCATTATGTATCGTGTGCTGGGTGCTTGTAGCAGCAAAATTGTTCCTGATGGAAAAGGGTCAGTGTTGGTGTATGATCTTGATTAGAATGCATTGTGGTCTTTGCATGGCAAAGAAAAAAGTCGAATGAAATGTAAAGGATCTTGTGGCTAGAAATTTGTACCTGATAAATCGATGGAAAATGTAAGGAGAAAGTGTTTAGTGTAAAATTGGGTGCTTGTGGCATCAAAATTGCTCCTGATGGAAAAGGGTCAGTGTTGATGTAGGATCTTGATTAGAATGCATTGTGGTCTGTGCATGGCAAAGAAAAAAGGTGAATGAAATGTAAAAGATCTTGTGGCTAGAAATTTGTACCTGATAAATCGATAGAAAATGTAAGGAGAATGTGTTGTGAGAAAAAACTGTTCACGCTACTGTAAGAATACATCTTTTTGGCGTAGAAATAGAGACGGGAAAATTGTATGCTTTATAATTACAACAATTATACGGAGAGTAATATATCCTACTTGAGGAATAGAGCAATTTTTTGAATAATTTTTGTGGTTAAAAATTATAATATTCGGGGTGAATCAAGTTTTTGTGACTGTTTTTATGTCTAGTGATGTACATAAATATTTATGTTTTTAGGATTGAGGGTTGACGTGGTGGATGTGTACGTAGTAGATATATGCTAGAAAAAATTAAATCTTGGATGGTTTGGTAGGTAGGTTTAAAGTGGATATGTTGATATGGTTTTTGAATGGTATAGTGCAGTATATAGGTTCATTGTACACGAACTAATTTATAAATAGAAAGGAAGCAATATTGTATGTGTGTTTCATAATAATTGAGATTTATTAATCCATGAATTGTTAGCCTGTGGAAAGCCAAGCCATTTAACATATACATTGTCTCCCTTACTTTTAAGTACTTTTTCAACAAGATAAATACTAGGGTATTTAGTTTTTTGTAACTCTTTTTCATAAAAACATCCGCTGATAGGTTGACCTTTAAGATCTTCAAGGAGATATGTTGCTGGATTTGTTAGGTTTACTTTTCTTATCTTAAAAATTGTGTAAAATTCTGTAAAAGTGTGTAGCCTTTCTCGAAAACGTGTTTAAACTTGCTTATTCTAACATTGTCGTCAACTTGAAATTTACCGCATGGAGCGATTTTAATTCTATTATACACTGTAGATAAGATTTTTTTAGAGTTTTCCTGATTCACATCGATTGGGCAAATTTTTATTGTTCTATGCATAGAATGATTGTATTCATCCACCAAATCAATTATCAATTATGGATATCCATTTGTAATTACCATTAAAACTGAATTCCTTCCTCATTTTCTCTTTAAGTGTGCGATTAAAACGTTCAACAATTGATGCCTTGAGTGAGCTAAATGTAGAGTAATGATTTATATTGTATAATTTCATTAAATCATGAAACATTTTATTAAAAAAATTCGTTTCCATTATCTGTATGTAGGTTTTTAGGATGTAGCGATGATTTGAAGAAAATCAGTTTCATTGCTTCTGCAATAGATGAAGCAGTCTTATTTTTAAAGCAATTGCCCATGCATATTTCGAGAATGTGTCAAAGACCGTCATTAAGTATTTTTAGCCATTATTTTCTCTGAGGTAGGGTATCATTTCAACCAAATCACCTTGCCACAGGTCATTAATCCCTTTGATAACTACCCTACGCCGATTGATCTGTGAAGCTCTTCAACAACTTGTCGTTTACTCATTTTTTTATTGAATGACAGAAAAAACATTTTTGTATGGTTTAATAATATAATTACATTTATTTCAATCTACTATACAATAGCATAAGTTTTTTAATCTTATCAAACGCAGTTCAATCAAACAGCATCCACAAGTATTTGGTCCCACTTTACATGTATTTGAAGACCATGAACAGATTGTGAAATGACATCCATATTTAGATTCAACTTTATCATCATTTTTATAATTACTAAAAAACGATGTATTTCTTAAAAATTATTCATGATGTTCTTCAAGCATATTATCTTTATGAATCCTTACAAAAGTCAGAAATTCATTTAAAATGAATTGTATGTTGATATTGGACATGGTTGTGATATCTTGTCTGACTTACAAATATTAACTGAATTTAAGATTGTTTTGTTACGTTTTCTTATATCAAAAATATTTTAGTTCCCGCTCTGGATTCTCTTTAATTTTTTCTATTTCAAGAAGAAAATATTTTCGAAGATCAAGCGGATAGTTTGTCTTTATTTTTCAATTCCTCATCTATGTATGCTTTATTCACTGCTTGATTAGGCAGTATAGGGCAGCCAACATTGTGTAAACGTTTTCCTTCAATATCAAAGTCACAATTCGCAGTTTGCTTAAATCCATCAACAGGAGGTCCTTGAAGACCAACGATTGTTCTTTGAAATTTGCTGGAGCTTCGTCCAAACTTGTCAACACTCATTTTGCTAATAAATTAAATTTTGTTCACGCAACTCTTCCACAATGGAATTTATCTCATTTTTATGGTTCTTATGTCCTGATGTTTCAGATGCAATTAAGAGTCTCAACCTGTCAACTAGCTCATTCGGATTGTCCCAATACACATAATCAATAGGATTAGCTGAATAAATCATTGCAGGTGAATGACTTTTGTATGCATTTCCAACTTTCTTTTCTTTACTTTGTGACATTACCTGAATTATAGGTACTGTACTTTTGTCCTCTATTGCCTTTAACCTGTGAATTAATATCATGCTTTCTCAAGTGAGCGCATGTTTTTTGTAATATTATCTGATACTTTCTTAAATCTTCAGTATTATAGATACTCTTTCGAGGATTTTTATGCAGAACAAGTTGAAGCAGGCCTTCTGTTCCATGAAAAATTTCATCATCAATTATAATATTATTCTCATCGTCAATTTTGAAATTCGATCTCCCTAACTTATTTGTATTCATTTTAGCGTCAAACTATGGGGCATAAATCTTATCGTGATCTGAATTTGAAATTAATGCTCTGTTGATCGGAGTACTCTCATTTAAACTATTTGTAGGTGTCTTAAATGAAGATTCTTCTTCGACCGACTCTGAATTCAATAATGATAAATTTAAATCTATCTCTGGAGAAATATTTTCATATTCATCTTCTTCTGCTTCTTTTCTATGACTTTTAAATTGAAGACGACGTTTTACAATGGGTGATTTCATTTTCTTTAACTCATCATTCATGGTCTCATTATTTTCCACATTTTTCACGATTTTACGTAAGGGTTCAACAATTGGCCTGAATGTGTTTTCAATTTCAGTATCATTAATGAATCTTCCAGTCTTCAGGAGCATTATACTGTTTCTTCAAAGCTTTTTTTGTCTTTATTAGACTTTTAAGTGTATTTATATTAGTATCCATGTCTGTTGTAGGTATAGCTAGATGCAGAGGACATAACCAGATCAGTTCAATACAGGGTTGTACAATATAGGGCTTTTCAATAGAGGGCAGTTCTATACAGGGCAGTTCAATACAGGGCTGTTCAATACAGGGCTGTTTAATACATGGCAGTTCTATACAATGCAGTTCAATACAGGGCTGTTCAATACAGGGCGGTTTTGATATAGGTCTATTAATACGCGTAGCAGTTCAACGAATGTGACACTTTATAAAACAACAGTTTCTTTAAATAATTTTTTATAGCGACCATTTTTAACACAACTATCTTATCAATAACTAAAAACCCATACACTTATTACCAGCATTCGGAACATAGCTCTTTAAATTGTTTATTAATTGTATAAATTGTTACAAATAAGTTTCAAATTAAGATCATCTTGCTTAAAGAGAATTATATAGTTAGCGTTATCTGGAATCAAATGTTTTGGAATGTGTGTATATTGTCGATTTCGTTTCAATAATTAGGATTCGCTACTAAAACCAATACTTTTTGGCTTTGAAAAGAACGATTACGGACCGAATCTCTTTTTGGGACTGTGTGTGTTGCTTGGCAGCTCTAAAAAAAACTAATCTTCAATTCGTTAAAACAGCATTATTTCGTTTTAATTTCCCGATACCGACGCGGGGGAGTTCCTAAACCCACTTGCACTTTTTTAATATTTGTTTCCAAGAAGTTTTTAACAATTATTTTTATTTTTTAATATATTAATTTACTTTTTCTGTACACTGCCACAAAATAAAAATTAATTCACAACACAACAATTGAGAAACGTCAAAACAAATATTGTAGTGTGTGTACGAATCTGTGCACAAATCCGTTTTGAATCCGTCTCCAAAAAGAGATTCAATACGGATCTGTTTTTTCAGAAAAATATTGGTTTTAATTTGAAACGAATTTGATTTTCAGAAAAAAATTGACGGCGGATCGACGGCAAGTCGATGTTTTTGTTGAAACGAAATCGACATATGATTGACATAAGTAAAAGCTATCTACATTATTATGACGCCCCATACAGAAATAGTCTCCTATGGTATTTTGTTTTTCACAAGCTACATCATGAAATATAAAAACTGAATTTGGTTTAGCCTTAGAAGGCAGCATAACTTCGCAATTATTCAAAAATTCATAATACTGCATTGCCTTTATTGATTTTATGAGTTTTTTTAGGTAGGCATATTTGGATTGATGTAGTGATTTCGAATATATGTAAATGTTTTCAGACTTCAGTCCATTCTCATCTAAAATAATGCTTAACATAACGTTAGTTTTTCCGCAATTAGATAGGCTTACAATTATCCCGCGAATACTATTAGGAAATAATTGTCCTTGCTTCTTTTTTTGTTTTACATTTCCATCAAAATTTTGGATAAAAATAGAATTGCCTTTATTTCTTCCATTTTATTGACATTACTCACAAAATCGTGTAAATGGTTTGAAAATTTGTCATTGTTTTCGTCATTAAAAAAGTGTCAGGGAAGACTGACATAAAATATTGCCATTATAATGGAGTCATGTAAATCCAAAATGATGCCATTTTGAAAATTATGGCACACCGCGAGGAAGAATGAACTTGCTCATTCTTTAATGGCAGATTGTCATTATCAATCAAATAGTCATCATTTTACCCCGTATAAATGCTTATCATTATTGATTTGATTTTACCATTATGTTGCCAGTTTAAGGGCATGAATTAATAGTAATTTGTCATTCATGTAAATCCGGCATTAGTGTATCTAACTTTTTTTAATGCAAACAAACTCTATTTTTTTTCTTGTAACAGTTGTCAGGTACCATAGTTCAAGTGAAAAAAACGAGCTACTGTCAATGATTTTTTTTGGCAATTTTTATCTTTACTATTATATAAAATCCAGAAAAACTCAACTAATGTGTCCAGTATTTTCATTTTGCTTTTTTGATTTAAATAATTCAATATGAATTTAAAAATATCTGCTTATTTATTTCACAATATTCTTCCACGAAGTAAAATCTAATAAATGTACAAAAAAACATTAAGGGTATTCATGCAACGTCTTAAAACACAAGAAAAGTTTACCGCTGGGATAAGTTTAAGTATTGATAAATGAACTGTAAAAGATGATTCAATTACACAGCATTTAACCAAGAAATTGAAAAAGGGCATTCATGAAAACTTTAACGTAAACTTATCGTTTCTTCCAATACAATTGGTAAACTTACTATTTTGCATGGATACCGTTATTATAATGATAATAACTGTGAATTCAGTATTTAATTGTTTCATTTGGACAAATTTTATGTTTGCTCTGGTGTCTGATAAACGTTAAATTGATGGTTATGAAGGCAAGCAAATATAGGTTAAATTTGTTCCTTAATTTGAATACGCCAACATTTTATGGTTTCAAGGAAATCTAGTCTGTTTAAACCAAAATCTTTTTTTTTTATTCTAAATCGAAGTTGAAGAAGAAAATCTTCAAACTTCGCAAATAGCATGCTATGTTTTTAAATATCATTTACCGGGATAATAATTTGAATGAATAGTTGTTTTGGCATATTTAATATACTTTAATTTTATTTAACTTTTTGCCTTTTAAGCTTATATTAAACGTGAAATTCCCTCAACAAGTAACTCTACTATCTAGCATCACTGATTCGAATGATTTCCAACTTTTTTTTTAATAGTAGGTATATAAATACATAATCAAATCCAATAGGAAAATACATTTCGTTTTCACTAGGAGGGAGTCAGATAAAAAAACTGGAACGTAGAAAAAAGTCGAAGGAGCACGTAATGTGAACAACGAAATGGGGTAAGGGATTGGTTGTTTTTTTTTGTATATTTAGTACCAGGGCTGCCGATGTGAGTACTAAGGGAGTATTCGTACTATTAATATTTATTTGCCAAAATATGCGGGAAATCTATTCACCGACATGAGTCCATTTCAGTCAGTTTCGTTTGCAAAAATCGTATGTGGGTCGTCCTCTAGTTCCTCTTATATAAATGTTTCCAAATCTTTGAACTAGTAATAATGCTGAGGAACTACATAAAGAAACGAGGCTCTTGAACATCAAATTCTTCAACTGAGTTTGAAAGACTTCTTGAACAATCTGTTAGCAACTAAAAATGATTTTGGTGAACCAATGTTTAGCGCATTAAAAAGATTGGTTTAATTTACACACCAAAGATTAGTGTCAATGCTGAGCGCATTTTTTCCCAGTTGTGTTTAATAAAACAAAACAAAGAACCTGCTTAAGCATTACCTCAGTAAATGCAGTTTTATTGCATCAAATCTCTTCTTCAAAATGTATATGTATCCCAAGAAGTGTTGTACAATTAGCAGCCAGCAAAGGAGGTTTTGTGTATAACTATTACAAATAATTTACAAAAAAAGAATGATATTGCGGATTTCGTAACAATAAAATCTGATTTTTTCACATTGAATGTGTTTAATACAAATTCTTCGATTAATTAATTAACTTAATTCTTCGATTGAGTTTGTTTTACTTAATAATACTTTTGTTTTCAGTTGGTTCTTTTATTTAACATTTAAATGATAAATAAAATGGGTTGAAGTACCAATTTCACAAATATTTTAATAAAATTAAACTTGTTGGTAATAACAATGGTCTATGCTCTGGATATCTATCCCCAAAGATAATAAATAACAGATCTTTTATAATTTGTTTTAATAAAAACTTTATTGATAAGTAAATTTATATATTTTTTTTTTTTCTTAAGAGAAATTCATTTGGTATGTTTTGTATATTTAAATTACGCAAAGTCATAAGCGTAAACACCCTCATTTGATCTTATTTTCCAGTCTTACCAACCAATTATTTGTATGATGTTCGCTTTTTATTTCAGCCATTTTATTCCAAAACAGTTTAATGCTAAATTAACTCTTCATTGCGTAAGATAGGTAGGAACAAATGGCGTAGTAAGAAGCATATTTTGTTTATACTTAATTAGATACTTTCAAAAGACTGATAATAATTTTTGCACTTGAAGATTATGTTACGTGTAACTCGCGCAAATTCAGCTCTATCCACTTGTAGAGCGATGATTGAGATCTCGCCACCCATTCTTTGTTAGATGCCACAGTTTGAACCGTCATTTTGAGCAGATCCACGCCAGGGCCTATTCCGAAGCGATGCAAAATAGATTTTAGCTGAAATTAAATGTAATTTTTTTTTAAATATTTCCTCATATCTGCGCAAAAAAAAAAGAAAACATATCTTAGCTTTTCCAATATATTATTATAAATCTGTTTTGTAAATCTTATACGTTAATGTATCCGAAATAGTAAGTAGTATAGATAAGCGGGTACGAGACCACCGATGCCACTGGCATCTGTGCTATGATTTGGTATATACTGGTCTTATGGTGTTGCTCAAAAAGTAATGTTGTGTGATGTTGCTTGGTTATGGGGTTGTTTTTATACTGATAAGAGATAATAAATTTCCTTACAAATGCTGAATCCAATACAATGGGGTTAAGAATTGTGTTATTAGCATGCTAATGTGAGTTGTAGTATGATATGAGAATTGTATGGTTTTTTTTTTTAATTGAAAAATGTGTTATCTTGCATGGCTCGCGACCGATGCCGGGCTGCTGGGTTGGGATATGTGCTGTTGCCGATGTGCGGTCGTTGCCGTGACCATGACCTTGGCCGTGCCCGTGGTTGGGTTGTTGAACTTCAAAACAATGAAGCAAACATGCCAAATGAATATCTCTTAAGATAAAAAAAAAAAAACTTTCGAAGTGTGGTTGTATGGTGTTGCTTGAAATTATATTGAAGCGTGAGGATTTTTTTATGACACAGTGTATGCGGCGACAGGGTCTATATATATAAACTAAATATAAGTTGATTTATTTATATTTAGAGAAGGACATTCAATTGAGACGGGTCATTCAAAAAATGTTGTGGTGTGAAAGATTACGAGAAGGTGATGTATATATGAATCTGGGTGGTGTATATGTGAATCTGGGTGGTTGGATATGAAATTTACAGATGTAATATTCTATACTGAAACACTAAAAATATTATTACTACCAGAATATAAAAAAGAAATGTTGTTGTTTCATATTAGAAATGGTGAGAGTATATCACCTATTCTCAGTTTTAGGTTGCAGTTTCAGTCTATGCAGCATCTACGATTTATGCTTTTAGGTGGGGGTATTACTTTTTGTAAAATACAAAAATAAATTACAGCAAAAAATATTACTGACAATCTTTCATTTTCATTGAATTTACCTAGTAACGATACAGTGCAAATAGGATTATCGTTTCGTTTGGTAACCTTTACAAAAGGCAAGAATTTACTTAATAGTAGAAATTTGGATACAACATCATTTCAAAATGATAATCATACATCAGACGGTGAGACAACAATAAAAACAGCAAAATCCATAAGCGATGAGAAAACAGTAACCGTAGATGAGGCAATCGAGAGTCTTAGGCAAGACTTAATTAAAAAAGAAACTGAAATATCGGGGATTATACAAAGTAAAGATGTTTTTTAAAGACATTTTAAGCTCGAGTTTGAAGATGATAAGGCATTAAAAATTCGATGTTCGTATGATAGCAATATATGAATATGAAACCGAGCGGGTGCTAAGCAATGGAGAAGTTGAGGTCTTTATGAAGGAGGATCTTGAATATAAAACTGATGTTGATTTGCTGAAATTCAAAATAATGAAGCAAGCATACATAATGAATATCTCTTAAGAAAAAAAAACCTATGTAAAGTTACATATCTATAAACTTTTTATTTAAAAAAAAAATATGAAAGATATGTTTTACTCATTATCTTTGGGGATGGATAACCAAGAGTTGTGATCTGATGAAAAACCAAACCATTTAACAAATATTCGACCTTTTTTTCTTTGAAGCACTTTCTCGATTAAATATGTATCAGTGAACTTGGTTTTTTGCAGTTCTTGCTCAAAAAATCCACCTTTGATAGGATGTCCTTGATAATCCTCTAATACATAAGTTATTGGGTTTGTATGCTGTACTTTGATTATCTTAAATATTTCAGTAGTCCAATTTGGTGTGTACCGCTTATCAATAATATGTTTATATTTACTAATTCTGACTGAATCCCCAAATTTAAATTTTGGAATAATATTAATTTTGATGTGATTATAAATTTTGGATAGTAATATTTTTTCGATTGTAGAATTGACTTAAGATGGGTTCATCTTTATTGTACTAAGTTTGGAATTATTGTATGTGTTTGTCAGCCGTTTTATAGTAGCAATCCAGCGATATGTACCAGTCAAACTGAATTCTTTCCACATATATGCTTTCAAAGTACGATTAAATCGTTCAACAATCATAAGTTTTTGCAAAGATTTATTGAAAAATTCTTTGACATCATCTGTTTGCATATTTTTTAGGTGACGAAATTTATTAAGTATATCTTCCATAGCCTGAGCGACAATAGCCCAATTTTATTATTAATGGGAATCGCCCAAGCAAATTTAGAAAATGTGACGATAACTGTGAGAAGATATCGATAATTATCGTTTGCCGGTGAATATGCAATCATCTCAACTAGAGGAGCTTGCCATAAATCATCTAGACCCTTAATAATAACCCGTATTTTAGGAAAATTCCTTCGTGCAGGCTTATTTCATCTTTTTATTGAATGATAAAGATCGAGTAAAATTCTTAAACAAAAATTTAAACATACTGTTTAATAGTCACGTGCTTCTAAAAATAAAAATGAGGCAAAGGAAATCTTCAAAAAACTTGGGATCGTCAAACAATGAGTAATTTCTCAAAGAAATAAAGGTATAATTCTTCACTTAAAAGTTTTGTCCTTTCACTTTTTTTGTAATTTGAAGATTACTTCATGAACTTGCAGCCATAGTAATCATTCAATAATAATAACTTTTAGGAGGTAAAACGTTGAAGGTTTCTACAATAAAATCCCTATTTCTAAATATATTGTTTTTTTTCCGATTTCTTGGCTGTAGTCTTTTTTTCGATTTCTTGGATATACACAGTTTCAAATTTACTCGTACGAAGGTTTCCAATCTTGGTATGACTAATTTATGATTGAAACTATAACCTAAAACTCCGAACCTTGTCACGGTATGCACTGCGTCAAAAAAAAATCCTCACGCTCCAATATAATTTTGAGCAACACCATACAACCACACTTCGAAGGTTTATTTTTTGTAATTAAGAGATATTCAGTTGGTAAGTTTGCTTCATTGCTTTGAAGTTCAACAACCCAAATACGGCCACGGCCAAGGTCATGGTCACGTCAATGACCGCACATCGACACCAGCACAAATCCCAGCCCAGCAGCGCGGCATCGGTCACGAGCCATGCAAGATAACACATTTTTCAATTTAAAAAAAACCATACAATTCTCATATCATACTACAACTCACATTAGCATGCTGAAAGCACAATTCTTAACCCCATTGCATTGGATTCAGCATTTGTAAACAAATTTATTATTTCTTATCAGAATGAAAACAACCCAATAACCATGCAATTACTTCTCAAGCAACATCACACAACATTGCTTTTTGAGCAACACTATACGACCAGTATATACCAAACCATAGCACATATGCCAGTGGCATCGTTGGTCTCGTACCCGCTTATCTATTCTACTGAAATAAGCCTGCAAACCACAAATAAGAAATACCAAGTAGGAAAATTTTCGTACTTCTTACCCTCCAATGCCCATTTGTTTACATTGCTTTATTTGTAAATTTGACTTTCTATCCATGAATACTTAAGCCGTATTTTACTATCGCTCATAACCTACATATATAGTTCCCCCGTGAAAATAAAACGATCTGGGTTATGTACTTTAATGTACCCTCTGTTCACCAAACTTAATACTAATATTTGCAAACCCAGATAAAACATGAATCAAATAAAACAAGATTACGACACCTCTTTTTTCCTCATTAATCCACATCGGACAAACAACAACAATTTCACTATTTTTGATCTCTGGTGACATCAAAAAAGTAAGACAAAAAAGGAGTGTAGTAATCTTGGTTTCTTTGATTGATGCAGTAGAAACCCCGATAGAAACCTGGATCTGGTGTTGTTTTTGTAATAGGTGTTAAAAAATAACGCAGACCCAAACCCGTATATAATAAAACGCAGCTTTTGTATATAAATCCTATAGTACACTTATGGAGTCTATTTTTTGTACGATCTTCAACCATGCGACGTCGCTAGTGTAGGGATAAATTTTACTTTGGTGACTGAAAAGAAGAAAGAGATGGTTCTATTTAATAGTTCTGACCATAATGGTGTGAGTAAAAAAGATAACCAAAACAGCATTGTCCGCCATTGGGAATTGAAGGAAAAAATAGAAAAGAAGGTATGTTTCTATGGGTTAGTAATTAACGAATAGCTTTTGGTATGAAGGTATTATATCAGTGTAGGTTATTTTTTACCTACAATTTTTTTGATCTCTCCATTGTTGGCAAAAAATGCTTACTGATATTTGTTTATAACCTTGAAACAAGAAACCTATTCGTAAAAAAGATGTTTTAAAACTTTTTTACAAATAGGTTTCTTGTTTCAAGTTCAAGGACGAGTGTCAGTAGATGTAATAGGTTATTTGTTTCCTATTCCCTATTTATAAGCTACGTGCTACGTTGCATTATTTCACCATAATGGTATGCGTTATATGTGGGAATAATAGATATAGGTAGGAAGGTTGCAATTCGTAAGTTTTTACTTGCGCTATATGTAGGTACTATAGGGCAACTTTTGGATATAATACCTATGCCGGGACGATCTTTTGTTTTTTTTTTGAAATATTAAATATTAAAAAATATTAAAAATAAGGTACCTACTTGCCATAGAACTATTTTTCGCATTTTCGACCTTTCATTATTCGATGAAAAATTATTTTTTTTAAACAAGTGCTCCTTAAAAGTAGATATTAATAATATTGCACATACAAATTTTTAAGAAAATGTTTTTTCGATTTAAAAAAAACAACAATTTTTATTAGGTATCAATGAAACTGATTACAGATTTTTTTTAAGTTAAACATTAATAGACAAATATGAATATAATAAAAAAAAATAATTTTGTGTGTGGGTATAAAATCTTAAAAAAAACATTTTTAGAAAAAAAAATTGAAACGCGTTTTCATAATATTTATTACCATACACATAAAATCTTAATTTAAAAAAAATTCAGTGACTGGTTTTAGAAAAATCTATTTTTCGAAAAACAAAAATTTATTTATTTGTGCAAAAAACGAAAAACCAATTTTTTTTTAAATTTGAGTATGGAGTTTTATTCACTTCTAGGGAACATTTGCATACAAGATATTTTTATCCGGTTCATCAAAAAGTGAGAAAGTCGAAAATATAAAAAGGGGTTCTATGAGAAGTACCGTTAATAATTACGCATAACTAATTTAGTCCACTCTTCGTCGTCATCAACTGCTAATATCTTAGGGCCAAATTTTAAACAGGCTAATGTTAAGGGTTTAGCATGATACTACTTAACAGTTTGCTAATACTAAAGCACTTTACTAATATTTTAATAATTTTAAACACTTTTTAACTAGCACCATACTAAATCTATTTTCTTAATAAAATACAACTAAACACGCCTAAAATAGTGCAAAAATGTAAGCGAACATACATTTTTGACGTTTGTAAATGTCAAAGTGGCATATGGATTTAGTACAATACTAAAAAAAATAAAGTAGCCATTTTGTGATTTTAACTTTAGTAAAATGTGAAGAAAATAGTACGATACTAAACTGGTTTAAAATTAGCAAAATCCTCGTTTAAGCCTAGTATCATGCTAAAAATGATTTAACATATTACTAAATCGACTAAAATTTTGCGCCTTAGTTGTTAAACTGACCCGTTGCGATACCAATAAGATTATCATGATGATGAAACAAAGGAGGAGAGCGGCATTAACAAAACAAGAAAAATATTTGGAGATGATTATGATGGCACAAATATCTATATCTACACCAGCATGACTTCTCATACACGAGAACTCTATAAAGCAGCTAAGAAGGTGAAGATGACAAAAAATATAAGTTTTTATGGATGAGAAACAATATAAAAAGTGAAGAATATAATGTTGTCAGAGTGAGTTGCTCTGATGACTTAAATATTTTATAATTTGATTTAAAATAATGTGTACTAAATTCTTAATTAATGCAAAAAAAAATGTTAGTAGTATTAAAAACTTGTCACATTTAATAATTCATCAAAACATTCGTAGTATGAGGAAAAATTTTGTTTCTTTTTTATCTCACTTTGAAGCCTTAAATTTAACAGCGGATTTTATTTTTTTCCAGATTATAATATACCTGGTTATCGAATATATGGAAAGTGTAATAATTCTTATAGTGCAGGTGGAGCTGCAGTATTTATAGAAGAATGCTATTCTTTTTTTTATATTTACTTTTATATGTGTGTATCGCTTACATGAAACAGGCTTGGTCATATTTTTAGATCAGTTAGGGGATATTTCAAATAATATAAAAATAAATAATTTGATTGAGATTTAAACATTGATATTCTCAAAAGTCAAAAGTAATTCAGATTCGGACAATTACTTACTGCTTATGTTTTCATTTGGGTTAAAGTCGATTATAAATGAACCTACACGAAATACTGAGCCATCTCAAACATGTATTGCTGACATATTTGTAAGATTACAACCTAATTGGTTTACAAAATCACAAGATCACTGTATGGTTAGTTTACATTTAAAGATATTAATTAGAAAAAATGTAGAAAAACATATTCCGTTTCCGATAAAGCAAACAATTAATTATTCAACCCTTTTATATATCTTAAAGTATGAATTCTGGGAAGAAGTATATAATGAAACTAATCCTTCAATTGCCTATGACGTTTTTATTAATTCTTTTAAAACACATATTTCTGAAGCATCATACTCTTTCTCTAAAAATATAAAATTGAAACGCCTCAATCCCTAGATGAATGAAAATCTGCTTCTTCTTATAAAAAATAAAAACTCAGTATGGAAAAAAATGGAAAACGCCATCCTGGAAACAGTCGTCTAAAAAAATATTATGCAAAACTTAGTGAAAATGTAAAAAAACATAAAGTTACAAAAGATGCTTTTTATTCAAAAAAAAACTTGATGGTTGTAGGGGTAATATAAAAGAAGAGTGGAAAGGTTTGAATTCCATTCTGGGTAAAAAAAAGGCTCTGATTCTATCCAAAACATTGAATTTGACAGTAAAATTATTTGTAATCCATTTGCTATCGCTAGCAAATTCAATAATTACTTTGTTTCTATTGCCGAAAATTTAAAACCATGCCCTATACAAACAAATTGTCACTGTGATTTGTATCCAGATTTGAAGGATGACAAATTTCAAAGTAACAGTTTCGTCTTTGTCCCTTTCACATCTCTTGAAATTTACAAAAAAAATTATGGCTCTTAATAATAAATCGTCAATTACTTCTGACGGCATAACAAACTCTCTTCTCAAGCGCATTTCTGTTTACGTTGTTGATGTTTTATGCTTTTTATTTAATATGAGTTTGAGCACTGGTATTTTGCTATCATCTTTGAAAGAAGCAGAAGTCATTCCATTATTTAAAGAGGGACATCGGAGTATCATGGGTAATTACAGGCCAATTTCGTTGTTACCAACGTGTTCAAGGCCTTTTGAAAAACTTGTGAAGGAGCGAATGGTTTCATTTCTGAATAAAAATGTTTTTTTTAGCAAAGATCAATTTGGATTTCGCGAAGGTAAATGCACTGAGGATGCAATTATAAAGTAGTGAAGTAAGTGAAAGCTTTAATATTCAGAAAAATTCAGTTTTTTCCAAATTACTCGAAAACTATAGGTTCTTTTCAAAAAATAGGTACGCATTGTAGCTAAAGTTCTTCTACACAAAAAAGATAAAGACACTTTGGATCCTACAATTAATAGATTTGGAGAAAAATGGTCGAAAACATTGGGGTGTAGTACATTAATTCAAACACATGTAATAAATTTATGTTTTTGAGTGGTCTTTTTTTGTTTTTATTTATGTTTGAAAAAACATATTCTGTGAAAAAAAAAAACTTTAAGTGTGGAGCCGGAAGGGTAATGCTACCATCGTAAAAAATCTATTTTTTTTTATTTTGCTTAATAACTCCCAAAATCTTTATTTTTTCTAAAAATAATCTAAGAGCGGATTTAAGACAGGAGTTATCTACAAAATAACACATTAACGACTTCTATATGTCAATTCGTTCTTAAGTTATAGCGTGTCAAAGTTTAATTGTTCGTCATTAACGTTAAAAATAATAATTTTGTATATTTTGTTCAATAACTCACAAAACTGTTATTTTTCTCTAAATTTTCTTGGTACGCTATAACTTAAGAATAAATTGACATACGGGAGTCATTAATATGTCATCCTGTCGATAATTTGACTGTCCATGGGTTGTTCTTAAAAAATTTTGAGAAAAATTACGGTTTTGGGAGTTATTGAACAAAATATAAGTAATTATTATTTTTAACGTTTAATGACGAACAATTAAAGTTCGCACCAAATTAAGGGTACATTTTAGGAAATGCTTAGGACATTAAAATGAAGCTCTGTCGGAATTTTTTTCGAAGTTTCATCATTTTTTTTGTCGAATTTTCCTGGAATAGTGTGGTAGGCCCAGTTTTTTTAACAGTTTTCTGTGTACACTTTTCCCTATATTAGCGTGAGATTCGAGTTTAATGAGCCGTTCTCCCACTTTTTTTCGCATCTTTTCTATTATTAGTTGCATTCCCTCCATTTGGGAAACAAGCTGATTGATTTTAGCTTCTTGTGACATCTTGATTTACTCATTTATTTTACACTTTACTTTTTATTAATTTTAAACTTGTTACTTTTTCTTCTTTTAGATCCTTATGGATATTTTGACTTGAAAGTTGTCTTCTTTTTTTGTTTGGCTGGGTTTAATCGAAGGGTCGACAGTGTTCCGTGTTTGATGTAAAAGGTTTCATCGCGACTAAACTTTACACTGAATTATTTTATTGTTTTTAAAATAAGTACCGCAAACGTGTAGAAGGTATCAGTTTTCGATTTCCAATTAATTTATAACGTTTAATTAGTATCCAGTTGATCCCAAAGTTAAGATGTAGTAATTGTGAAAGAGGAAAAAAAATATAATTTTTTCCTTTTCAACTTTTTTTATAAAAATTCTTTATTAATATATACCTTTGACAATTAAACAGGGTTTCTTTTAGCACTATACGACGTAAGTCTGGTTCTGAGGTTGTTATACTCGATCTTACTACTTTGAGTATTTCTACTGTACTAAGTACCACCTTGTTTTGTTCTGAGCCTATATTTATATGTATCCGTTGTGTTCATCCGTCATGATGAAGCCATGATAATTGTTCGGGAATTTCCAACGATAACCGAATTGTTTACATCTGGTCAACGTATGGTATCTTTTGAGATAGCGATGATGTTTGTCGATCTCGTACTGTGGAGGTTTTAACACGTTTTCGGCTTCCCAGTTTTTCCAAATAAAATTTCGTGTGTGAGCTTAACTTTAACATTAAACCCACATTACATATGTGGTGCAGTAGCACAGTGGTAGTGTGGCCGACCGAGAATCCGAGGGTTGCCAGTTCGATTCCCAGCCGGACATCAGAACTTTGCAAGCTTTTTTTCACAACCGTGAAGTGGAAAACTTTATTGGTTGGGAAAATGAGCAAAGGAGGAGGAGCTTAAGCACCGGGGCATCGAAAGGTGTCCAAAGGCCAATCAGGCCAGCGATGGCATCAGCTGAGGGAACATCGAAAGATGTTCCACTTACAAGCAGTGATTCTGCAGCAACAACATCAACAGCAATAACAACAACGGCAACATCATCCGATGTAAATCAGATGCGCAGAAAGAGGATCAAGTGCGCACCAAATTTGATAAAGAGGAGATCCACGGCCACCTCAGAAAAGCTGCCAGCTGGGGTGAATACGTCCGATATAGACGAGACGTCAGAGGCAGCAAGACAAACCCAGCTAGACACTTCACCCGAAGAGGGTATTGAATATATGTCTGAGGAAGGAGAAGGGCACTTCACGACGGGCGATAGTACTGCTTTCGTGAACCTCTCCACATCAGAGGCGTCATCTGAGAAGGACGAGGAACAAATAATGGTCGCTCAAATTGAAGCTTTGGAGGCAGAAATCCAAAAGTTGAAAAGCAAAGTTAAGGCCAGCCAAGAAGCGCGCCGAGCAAAACAACTAAAAGAACTCGACGAACAAGAACAACAACAGCAAAAAGAACAATTACAAAAACAACAGCCACAGGAGCAGCCAAAACAACAACAGCAAAACCAACAGCAACAGCAGCAGACACAAGCCCAGAAACAACCGCAAGAAAAACAGCAGCAGAAGAATCAAAATCAGCAGAATCAACAGCAGCAGAAAAGTCAGTCTCAGCAGCAGCAGCCACAGCCGCCGATTACGAAAAAAGAAAAGGTGCCACCCATAAATACTTATAAAATGGAGTTACAGGCTACCATAAATCTATGTAAGTTGACCATAGTCAAAATTTTACTATAAAAAGATAACGATAGGCATGCTATCCATTGCTTCACACTGGAACAGCACAAAAAAATTAAAGAGTTGCTAAAAGAAACCACTACTGAATTCTTTGGCTTCACGACTAAAACCAAAAAATTTCAAACGCTCCTTTTGAAGGGCATAGATTCCTGCACGGAACCACAGGTGCTCTTAAATGAACTCCGCCAAAAAGCGAATGACGATCTCGACTTTATCGGGGTCAAGCCGTTCGGTACAGTTAGAGCTAGGCGGGAGAAACGGAGTCTTCCCTTCTTCCTTGTCCAACTCTCACCCAGACGTTAGAGGCATCATATGCATTCATCTCCAACAGGGGAAGCGAATGTATGTGATCGCTGCCTATGCAACGGAAAGACATCAGCCCACCCAGTTTATAACAGAGCTTGAAAAGCTCCTTGAATGCTTAAGATTGACCTCGGAAGAAAACTCTTACATATTAGCCGGTGATTTAAACGCCAAACAAATAGATTGGGGAAATCAAATACAAAATCCTCGAGGTAACCATTTTTATAATTGGATGGGTCGATACAACCTTGAGTATCGCCTCGATCTTCTAGCCACAGAGAGCCCATCGTTCCCAAGAAGCGATGCCTATCTGGATCTATTGCTGAAAGACGCAAGACTAACAATTACTGACACTGTGGGTCAACGACAAGAAATTGTTTACGAACTATCGAGTACTTCCAAACGAGTTTATGGATTTGGAGAAGTATGTGCCTGTGGATACCTATAACTACAGTTAGGTGCACTGGCCACGCTTCTCCAACGCCTTATTAAGCGAATTATGGTCAAGTGGTATATCCCCACCAAACGACAGGAACCTGACAAATACAGAAATCGATAGATACTTAGAACAAATGGACGAAATGATTATACGAACAATGAACAGAACAATACCGAAATACAAAGAACGTAACGCAACTGACATGTACCGTAACGGGACAATTGATGCACTTCACAGACAAAAAAGTGGACTTCTATCAAGACTAAAACGCTTGTACAGACGGTTTCCTGATACACGAGATCTAGAGATTAGGACACTGAAGTCGTCCATCAAAAACATCAACCCATTGATCAAAGAAAATTATAGGTTGGCTATTAATTTGTTCTGGGACAATACAATTCGTGCCGTTAACTCTAGCGACCCAAGTATGTTCCCAAAAATTAACAAGATTTTTAGAAGAAAGGATCAAAACGATCTTCCGTGTCTTAAGCTCCAGAGGACGACAGAGAACAAAGACGTACTTCTGACAGCAGGCATAGACCCAGAGGATGCCGTATTGGACGATGACCTCTATATAGTCGAAGATCCGCAGGAGGCTGTGGGGGCTGCTTTCCAGCAAGTTTACAAGGTGAATGCTAGCTTTCGCCCGACTCATGACTTGGAGAACAGAACTCTGCTTCATCACTTATGGCTCCGGAACGATATAACCGAATGGCGATCTGAGAACCTTGGTTTTACCGGGTTTAATGATGAAGATTTGTCAAACGCCATAATCGTCGACCGAAATGGGCCCAGTCTCTTGTTAATTTCGAAGAATGAGCTCCAGCTCATCTTCGATTCATTAAAGAAAAAGAAGTCAGCAGGAGTCGATGGTATATCCAACGTTGTACTACGACATTTGCCTCAAGAAGCAGTTGACATTTATACCACACTGTTTAACAACGCGCTGAATAATGCATATTATCCAGTGCGGTGGAAGATAGGTGTGGTGCACCCTCTCCCAAAAAAAGGGAAATGACAATTCCAATCCGGCGAATCTCCGGTCGATAAGTCTTCTTCCGAGTATCAGCAAAGTATTTGAAAAGGTTATTAATAGAGCCCTGCTCAAGTGGACGGATGACAAAAATATCATCCCGGATAACCAGTTCGGTTTTAGGGCGGGACATGACACAATTCATGCCGCGTCTAAACTAGTTTCTGATATCCAATGGAAAAAAACAAAAAGCAGTGTACCGGTGCCTGTCTGGTTGATTTGGAGAAGGCCTTCGACACCGTATGGTTAGAAGGTCTCTATCTAAAGCTGACCAGACTAGGTATAAGTAAACCTCTATTGTATATGCTTTATGACATGCTAAATGGTAGAAAGTTTGTTGTCAAGAGTGGCAATGTAACTTCTACCGCAATTTTTAATATTAATAATGGTCTTCAGCAGGGAGCGGTTAACTCGCCGATTCTATGCAGCATTTACACCAGCGATCTGATAGGTAGTCTAACTCAGGCAATTGCGTACGCCGACGATCTAATTGCGTACAGAACAGCTAATACAGTTGAGGTCATCAAATGTCCCTTGCAGAGTGACTTCGACAAGATTCAGCGATATTGTGATGACTCGAAGTTGAAAATCAACTTCCAGAAATCAGAAACTATTCTGTTTAGGACTCCGTTGTCTAGCGCCTCAAGGGATACGAGAAAGAACTGGCGCAAGCTGGTGATCGTAGGGCCACATGGACATCCACTAGCGAGTAAAAGTGTAGTAAAGTACCTTGGCATCTGGTTGGATCAGTACCTGTATTTCGACAGACATATAGGTGCTGCTATGGCCAGGGATAGGGGAGCCTTTACCTTGACAAACCTACTATTTTATAGCAGCAGTCTTGACAGCAGGGTGAAGGTACATGGCCCTCATCAGGGCGATGATTGCCTACGGATGCCCGGTGTAGTTCAACGCTGCCCGATCTCAAATGGAAAAGATTCGGGTGTTTGAGAGGCAATGTCTTAGACGTTGCCTTGGATTACACAGAACACCAGAGTCGGAGTACACAAGATATTATTCCAACCAGGTTCTATACAACGGAGCCAACATAAACAGAATAGGTAATTTTTTGTTTAAGCTGATTCGGGGTCACGTTGCAAGAGCGATGTCCTCAATTAACGGCTTAATTGTTGGGGCTTATTACCCCAATAACGAATATTTTGAGAGTGCGCGGTTAAGTGGTTACATCCCTCCCGAGGCATTCCTCTATTTAGACAGTCGAGGGCTGATACAGGATAGAATGGCATTTCCGCTTATGTACCACGTCAGCCGTAAAACTGTAGATAGGCGACTTCTGTATGGCCGAGACGTCATCGCTCAAGGTGGAGAGGAGCGCCTTCGGTTTAGTAGGACTGTGTCCGATCGGGACCGAAGGGATAGGGCGAAACAGGAGAACCAGTTCTGGTGGCTCTCTGAACAGCATCGTGATATTTAAAGTCGATTAAGATATGTCTTGGCCGACTTACATACATTTAGGGTAATTAGGTATAGGGAACAGTCGGGGTGGCAACAAAAAAAAATTAAAAATATGTATGTATGCGGAGGCATATGTGCATGTACCTGCGTAACTGTTCATGTATGTACGTACGTATATGTATGTACGTATGTACATGTATGTATTGAGTGAATGTAGCTGAGTGTCTGCATGGGTATGCAAAATATAAACAAAAAAAAAAATTTTAAAAACGATCCTCGAGTACAGCTTAAACGGTCGGATGGACTTGCATCAAACTTGATACATATGTTTTTTTCAGACAGTAATATGCCTTGCACGTCTTTTTATTTTTTTAAGACGCAAAATACCACGACCTTCCATACATTTTTGGCCAAAAACATAAATCTTATATTTCTCAAAAACGGCTCCAACAGTTTTTACAAAAAAAAAATAGTTGATTAATTAAGGGAAAAGGTACTTTTTGATCATTTGTCTTTGTATTTTTATTTTTGGTATACCTCTAGTAGAACCATTTGTTTGGTTTTTTTATTTTCCGGAGAACGATTCATTTTATTATTTTGAATTTTTTTATGCAGAATCTTCTAGATAGCCTAAACCAAAATGTTTCAATTTTTTTTTAAACTCAATATTTCGAAAACCACTCAATCGATTTTAAGGTAATAATAATTTTGAATACTTAAAAAAAAAACTATTTTCCTACAACGAAAAACAACGGTACCTTCCACAAAAATGTAAAAAAAAAACGTTAAGAAAGAAAGCATTTCTCAAAAACGGCTAAAAGAATTTGATAAAAAAGTGTGAGGTTTTTTTTTTATTCAATGCATTTTCTATGTACACTTTTAATAAGATTCTTAAAGTATAGATATATGTATGATAAAATTGTTGGAAATATAGGAAAATATTATAAGAAAAATAAAAAAAACTTAAAGAACAATAAAGAAAAGAAATTTCAAAGACAATAGCTTAGCATAAAAAGAACAAAATGAAAATATTATATTAACAAAAGCAGATGAACAATTTTAAACTACATTTAAAAAGAGATTTTTGACCATCGAACTCTCCAATTCAAAGAGCCATTTCTTAACCGCTTTCGAAAACAAATGAAGAGAACTTTATCTTCTTATATCAAATGGTAATTTATTAAAGAGTTTAAGTTCTGATGCAGTAATGCTGCTGTGTGGACCCGGAAGGGTTATGCTGCCATCTTAAAAATTCAATTTTTTTTTTATTTTGCTTAATAACTCCCAAAATCTTAATTTTTTCTAAAAAAAAATAATCTAACAGCGGATTTAAAACCGGAATTATCGACAAAATGACATAATAACGACTTCTATATGTCAATTCGTTCTTAAGTTATAGCGTGTCAAAGTTTAATAGTTCGTCATAAACGTTAAAACTAATAATTTTGTATATTTTGTTCAATAACTCCCAAAACCGTTATTTTTCTCAAAATTTTCTTGGTACGCTATAACTTAAGAACGAATTGGGCACGAGTACGATAACTTTGGCGCCAAGATATAATAACGGTTTTTGGTAAAGGGGCTTAATACAATTTTTACTATGGGAGGGGGGGTCTATCTCAACTCGTTTAGGCGAGAGAGGTAGTTTTATAAAATTTACTTAAAATCTAGAAAAAAATATATTTAAAAACAACGGCAACACTTACAGTTATAAATTATATTTTTTTTAAAAAGTCAGAACTCTACAATTTATAATAAATTTTAAGTAAAGTTGTTTCAGTCAATAGTTTTTGAAATAATTGACTTCAAACTCAAAATTTATGAAAAAAAGTTAAAAAAATCACTTTGAGTACTATTTTTCTCATGATTATAAATACCAGTAAAGAAGTAACTGATGTAGTTAACTGTTCCAATTATTTTTTAATCAAACACTGAAAACTATTCGTTTCTATGTTTTCTAGTTTTTGAGAAAATTGAAAAACAAAAAAAAATTAATTTTGTATCAGATGGGTGCATGTAAAGTTTCTTTTGCATTTAAAGAATCTGGATTAAAAAAAATAATTGATATTATATACATAAACGTATGTACATAGAAAAAAGAAACACTTAATAACCGCATTAACTGTAATAAAATCACAAAGGTATATATGAAATTTACGATGCAAACAGTGAGATGCCTAAGGGGGGGCATGCTGCCCCCCTGCAACCCCCCTGCTTGGGCTCACTATAGGCTTTGGGGAGGGTGAAAAATTTATTATATGCAAAGTTTCTTTAAAATTAAAGAATCTTTTGGGTTTAAAGAACAAGTATAGTTTTACTATTTTTCAATTACATATCTTAAGAACTAGAAGACATAAAAAGAAGTAGTTTTCTGTGTTTAATAAAAAAATAATTGGAGCCGTTAACAACATCAATTATATTTTTATCGATATTCATAATCATGAGAAAAATAATATTCAAAGTGATTTTTGTAACTTTTTTTTCAAAAACGGTAAATTTTGAGTTTGAAGTCAATTATTTAAAAAACTATTAACTAAAACAACTTTATTTAAAATTAATTATAAATTGTAGAGTTCTGACTTTTAAAAAGGTATAATTTATAACTCTAAGTGTTGCCGTTCTTTTTTAATATTTTTTTTAAAGATTTTAAGTAAATTTTTAAAAAATTGCCCCTCCCGCCTAAACGAGGGGAGATAGACCCCACCCTACCATAGTAAAAAATGCTTGTATTAAGCCCCTCTACCAAAAACCGTTATTATATCTTGGCGCCAAAGTTATGGTACTCTCCCCTAAATTGAAATTTGAAATCCGTTTAAATTATTTTTCTTTTCTTAATGCGTTCTCTTGTTTAGGATTAAATACCTTCATGTACCTAGTACCAAGTCTTGCTACTTGCTTTTCGGCTTCGTATATACTTTTTTTATTTTCCATTCTTAAGATAATATATTTTGCATTCTCCAATGCTTAATTTATTCCAAATATTTTTGTATAAATTGTTACCAAATAACCGCCTAAAAACTCTAAGTAACTAAAACTAAAATAAATGCAAACCAAAAATTCATATTTATTTTATAATACCTAGTTTTAATAATAAGAGCATAGTACCTCTTCGTAATCGAAATTAGTTGATCCGTATTGTGTTATGATTGAAATGACTTTGGCAAAGCTCACAGATCCTTCTCCCAATCTAGATTGTAGGTCAAACCAATTAGCTTGCAAAAAACGACATGCTATCGCACCTCCTGCTGGAGTACCCGCAATCGATTGAAGTACTTCCACAACTTCAGTGGTAGGTAACAGCGTAATATGTGAAAGGAGTCGATTTTGAAGCCAAACATCTTTGGTTCTTCCCAGTGCTCGGACAAGTTGCATACGTTCTGTAAAGTTTCCAGGTGTATTTTGTAATGTAAGAAACTTTTCCCAGCAGTACTGCCAGAATACATATTCCCCAGACAAAATTGCGCCAGTATAAATTACCTAAAATAAAATTCAGTTTTCTTACAATAATTGCATTATATTATGTGTGTAAACATTTACGTACATTTTTCTATATTTTCGAATACATACATTTAATTTGTATAGCTCTAAGCAAACCAATTTGTTGAATTAAGATGAAAAGCATTACCTATGTATATTGTATGTGTTTTAAATTCATAAATTAAAAGGGTTTTTTTCATGAAATGATACTGGCACCAAAGCTACAACAATAATGCTTTTTACCAACGAAGGATATGAACTCTATAATAATATCTATAGGGGCGTTCCTTTGAGATGTAGTACATACTGCTGACTGCAGTCAACTAATTTAACTCTGTGATAGTAGTTCATCACTGTAGTTAGGAACTGTATCACCGATAGACGGCGAGACAATCAGTTAAAAAAGTTTGCATATAAACTTTTGTTGGTTTTTATACACTTTCCCAAAAATGGTTCTTGTTTCTAGTTGTCTGTTATGTATTCCTCCTTTCGCTTCTCATATACTGCTGTTACCGCCATTGGCAACACCATATTTCTTAAGCAATAATCTTATTACTTAAAACTGTTTCTTTTTTCTTGACAGAAGAAAATTGAATTGTTTCCGAAAGCCATCTGCTATTCCAGGAAAATTAGCCAAAAAAATGACGTTACTTCGAAAAAATTCCGACAAACTGAGTTTTGGTGGACAGCTTCATTTTTACGACCTAAGCATTTTCTAAAAAGTACCCTAAATTTGGAGCGGAGCAAATAATTTTCGAAGGGCGAAAGGGGTAAAAAAATACACTTTTTATTGTAAAATTGACAAATTTGGAGAAAAATGTTCGAAAACATAAAGGTGTATACTCTGCCCAACAAAAATAGTCAGTACATGGAAGATAGGGCATTTTCCGCTCGCTCTGATTGTATTGTCTTGCATAAACCTATTTCAAGTTAAGCTCAAAAAAGGTTTCCATACTTATCATTATAAATGGACGCAAATATGAGAGAAATGTGTGTATTGGTTACTATCTGCTTATTTAAGACAATGAACATTTTAATTTAATTAAAAAGAAAACTATTTATCTTTTTCACACCACCAGCCTATATGCGCGTTTTAAAAGTTATATAATATAACTTTACTGTTTATTTAACTCAATTTTACTTCACTATTTAACAAACGCAATATCAATTATTCAATGTTGATAAAACAAAATTTCACTTTATAAAACCTTTTGTAATCCAAGTAATACATAGGAACACCTTTTTCCGCAAAAACACCGAAAGCGAAAAAAATTAACTATATTTTAACGGGCTATTTGGAAATACAACCAAATAAAAAGGAGAAAGTCAAACCAACAACACTTCTCCTCTTCACCTTTCTAAATTTTATTCTCAAAAGCTTAAAAACAGAAAGCTCCTTGGTAAGAACCCACTTAACCCACTCTTTTGCATTGTTTTCAATGGGCATTGATAACTCTGTTGGAATGAATATTTTTTCGACTTATACAGCGACAAAAGTAGAAACGAGTAGATGATCACTACAGTAAGGTCTGTGGTAAGGTTTGGCAAAAATCTAAAGAAAAGTTTGAGCTCAAGCTTTTTCATGTTGTTGGTGTAATTTTTAAGCAGACACGAAAAGCAAAGAAACACATTTGGGTTGTTTCTGGGTACTTGCTATATTTAACAACAGAAATTAGATGTATAGTGGACGCAACATGTATGAAAATGTTTTCACGAAATACAATTTAATTTGTATGTACTTATCATTTTGAGCTCTACCAAAAGAACCAGGAGAAGAAAGAGTTTTAATTACACAACTTCACAAATTCAAATTGAAATTATTCGATCAGATGATTTCTTGTTTGACAAGCAAGAAAGTGCAGTAACTAAAATGTGCGGGTAGATTCTTGCTGGAGTGGAAATGAAAAAAATTAAGGAAAGTCAAAAGCTCTGGGCTTTTCGTGCCAGAAAAAAAGTAAAGAAACACGTTTTGGGTAAATTTTGGATCTTATGCTTTGGGCATGCAATAAGGACGGTTATGGTGGAATGTACGAAATTTTCACAACATTTTGTGTAAGTTGATCAGTGGGTAGAATCTATTTCAGTGGTAGTGTTTTTCAATTCAGGCACCATTGGTTTGCAAAAAGCTCGCCCGTAAACCCTGTACTGAATATTTTTGTTGGACAGAATATAGTACATTTATTCAAACAAATGTAATAAATGTATATTTTTGAGTGGGGAAATTTTTTGTTTTTAGTTATGTTTGGAAAAACATGTTCTATTAAAAAAAAAACAAATTTGTAGAGAGGTACCGAAAAGGAAATGCCGCCATCTTAAAAACCCTAATTTATTTTATTTTGTTCAGTAACTCCAAAAACCTCTATTTTTTTTTAAATTTACAAAAAACAAATAAGTACAATTATCTACAAAATGACTTATTGACGACTTCTGTATTTCAATTCGTACGTGAATTATAGTGTACCAAAATAATTTTTTTTACCGAAATGGATATATAGATTAAATTAATTCGTTAAAGCAACCAGATTTAATATAGCTCTACAATTGAGCAATTATAACCACCTACATTCAGTTCGTCACAACGGCATCTTTTAAAAGTCTTTCCCCAGGTTCAAAAGTGGCTTGATAATGAGTTAAACTCTGAAACTGGGAATGGAAGATGGAGAAACATGGAAAATGGAACGCGTTAAAAGTCTCATGCCACCATCTCCAGAAAAACTTGTCAACAATATATTTTGGAATTGCTCTAAAGGATGTACCAAAAGTTGCAGTTGTAGAAAAATTGGTCCACACTGCTATTTGGTATGCGGGCATTGCCGTGACCAAACAAGAATGTTCAAACGCCAACGAGACTGAAGAACAAGACTCCAATGAAGATAATGATAACGAAATGGAAATGCGCCTGAAAAATAAGTTCACTTATTTTAATTTTATTATTTTTTGTATTAGTTTTTAATTTTTAAGACTGGAAAATGATTGTTTGTAATAATTTTTTAAGATCGCGCCCAGTATTTTACTCTCCGGTGGTGTGGAAAAAAGTAAATTAATACAAAAAACAGATATAGAGATACACTATATATACTAGATATAGATACAATTTTTATATAAAAATAAAACGCGAATTAGTAAATATGTTTGATACCGCGATGGTGGGCTTGTCTTTGCTCGCAAGTGTGCATAGGTAATTGAATTGTGTACGGGCAAAAAGAGCAAAAAAACACGAAACATTTTTAGAATGTGCAATACATGCACTTGTCCGCGCGAGGAGAAAGCTAATTTTACAACATTTGGAACAAAAAAGATGATATATTTCCATTATCGGCGTTCATAGATTTTTCATCTTTTTAATCCAAAACGTTTTTGAATCTTGTAGAAAAACATTTTCAGCTAGCCCGATTTCAAAAATGTTTCTCAATTCGGTAAAAAGAAAACCCTTTCGTACGCAAATAGAAAATTTTGAAACAAGAATTGTAAAGTATGAACAAATACTTTTTGTGCTTGAATTTTGTTTTAGGGAGACAGGGTCAATAATTATTTATTAAAGCATTTAACGTCTCGTTTTTTAAATTAAGCTTTCTCTCAATATCTTGTGAAAGTTTCTTATAAAATGGGCGACAATTTTCCAAGACATTGAATTTTTCATCAGTAATAAAACCTAATTCTAGTTCCATAGATTTCCAAATCAATATTAGATATTTGTTTACCGTTTTGGGCCTCATATCAGATATCATCTTGTTTTAAAGAGTAAACATAATCTTCTTTTGAAGAATTTTTAAATAAAATTTTGTGAAAGCCAAGCCGATAGAAAAGAAAAAATAAATTTGTATTATTTTTGAAATACGTATAAAGATTAATTTCAATTTGCCACTTCGGCAACGTTGATGACACTCTTTATCACCAGTCGTGTCCGCTGATGATGATAGAAAAGTTCCATCCAAACGCGTACGAGGTAAATACATTTAAAATAAAATTAACTTCGGTTTATTTTTGGTTTTATTTTTATATGAAAAGTGTAATCAATAAGGTTTAAATAGTGTTATTTATTGTTTGAGATTACACAAAGTTTACGTTATAATTATATTAGATATTTCTAAGTATATTTACACACGCAGAGTGTAATTTGGCGTTGGACTAACGGTACACCATTTGACCGATATTAATGATATAGAGCTCATTTTAAAGTGTAATAAGAGCACTATTAAGGAAATAATAAGCGTTATCCAAAAACAGAAAGGATAAAGAAAAAGGAAGATATCTCAGAGAAATCCCTACCAGCTCCCATTTTGATGAACAATCAAACTTTGGATCGCTATAGCTTAAGAACGAATTGACATACAGAAGTCGGTAATATATCATTTTGTAGATAATTATACTGTGTTCAACTTGTTCAGGACATTTTGAGAAAAATAAAGGCTTTGGGAGTTATTAAATAATAAAATAATTACGGATTTTTAAGATGGCATATGCCTTCCGGTATCACTACTAAAATTTGTTTTTTTTTAATGGAATATGTTTAGCCAAACATAACTAAAAAAACAAACAAAAAAATTCCGAATCAAAAACATACATCTTTATAGATATGATTCCACTGTACGTGTCTTGTGACTGAACTCTTGCTAAACGGCTGGATGAATGAATTTTTTTGTATGCATTTGGGTGGCGCCCCAGATGGTTTAAATTCACAAATCAGCCCAACTTTCCATACAATTTTTTAACGGTTCTAACGATTTTGATACAAAAAAGTGTGTACACTATCTTAGGTATATTCTACATTCTGGTCAAACATTTTGTTTAAACATTTTGTTATTAACGGTACCTCCAAAATCACAACTGCAGATGGCGCTGCAGTCGGTATATAGGTTATTTCAAATGAAACGGCTGATTTTAATTTTTTTATATGTTTATTTTTCTGGCCTGTATAAGATAGGACAGTTTGTAATGCTTAATACTTAAAAAAAACGGTACTTCCCATACAATTTTTTCTACCATATTGATTATTTCGAAAACGATTCAAACGATTTTGATAAAATAAAGTGTGTGCATTATTTAAGGTATATTCTACATTTTGGTCAAACATTTTTGTTAAACATTTTGTCATTAATGGTACCTCCCAAACAATTTTTTTTTGATTTTCGACTTTATCATAAACGGCTAGACGGATTTCGATCAAAATTTTTATATAGAGGGCCCATCAAATTATAAAAAATTTTGCATACCAAATTTTTCGAGAAATATTTTTTTTGGAATTCGAAAATTCAATTTTTCCAAAACGTGTTACTGATTTTTCTGAAATTTCATTTTTAAACTTATGTTATTAAATGTTTAAAATTATCGAAATACATTTTTTTAGAAAAAAATAATGAAATTTTGTATATAAAAATTAATAAGAAAACAATTTTAAAAACAAAAATTAGATTATTAATAGAAATGTTTTGCATACAATGTGATCGAACATAAGAGCAACTACGCGTGCGATCCAGTCGTGCAGTTTATTTTATATCAAAGGGCACCGCAGTGCCCAGCCAAGTTCTGGCATTACACCCTATTTACATGAACAAACTCAGGAGATTTTCGACCCCACTCTCACTTCAGTACCAATAAAGAAAGAAACTTCAAACTCTCAGCATTTGCCAAGCTCACCGGGCTTAGGCAACTCACCCACTTTCAATTCTTTAGCTTTAGTGGTTCCCGAGGTATAAGACTGCAAAAATCGCAAAAACCGTAACTGACTAACGCACCTACTGATCATCAAAATAAAGATGGACAAATTCGAGGCCCTAGTGGATGCCCCATTGCACAAAGCACTTTGTTTGGATGGGTCATAAGCGGTCAGTTTTTTGAAACAGAAGAATCGGACCATTCTACTTCATTTCATTCATTACTCGACATAGAGTCTTTGTTACAACCGTTCTGTGAACTTGCTTCTAGCAAACCATTCAGTTGTTCCCGTTCAGGCATTTTCGACAGACCTTTTCTCGGTCGCCTGACAGGAAGTATGTCGTTCATTTTCCTTTTAAAACCCCAAATCCATTTTTCCAAAATACGTCTCTCGCTATTTCTCGTTTATTCGCAATGGAACGTCGGTCTTCACAAAATTCGAAATTGCGAGATTTATATTTCGACTTCAAGCGAGAATATATCGACTTAGGCTATATAGTTCGAGTTCCTCGCCATGAAATTAAAGTCCAAATAAAAACCAACTTGGTCAAAAACTTCTAAAATATGAAATTAATAGTCCCAAGGGCAAATGCTTTTATCTTCCCCATTACGCGGTGCTGAAACCGGACTGTTTTACTACAAAATTGCTTCTCGTTTTTGATGGTACTGTCAAAGACTCCACTGGAAAATTTTTGAACAATGCGTTGTTAATAGCCGTCCGATTCAACGGGACTTAATAATTGTTTGCTTACGGTTTTGACAACTTCTGCCCGTTTTTACTACCGACGTAGTTAAAATGTTCCGTCAAATTTGGGTAGATGACTCAGATTTTGACTACCAACGCATTGTTTGCCGAGAATCTCCTTCGAAAGAAATTGAACATATTCGTTTACGTACGACACAGCTTCCGCTACGATTTTGTCAGTTCGTGTTTGTTTTAAACAACTATCTGAGGATTATAAATTGGAATATCCTAATGCAGGCCGTGTTCTATCGGAAGACGTCTTCGTGGATGACGTAACGACGAGAGCACAATCAACAAATGAATTTATCGAACTGCAAATAGAACTAGTTACACTTCTTTCTATGGCCAAACTTGAGCTGCGAGAATGGAGCTCTAATTGTTGGCCTCTTACCGCTCCTCTTCCAGAGGAAGACTGTGAGTACTCGTTCTATGACACCGAACGCGCAAATTCGTATGTCAAAGTGCTGGGAATGCATTGGACTCCATCCAGCGACGCATATTTGTTTCGATGTCGAATCCTCTCCCAACCAGTTCAATAAGTCGGTGGTCGTTCTCGTCAGAAGTATCGGGTATATTTGATCCATTAGGACTGTTAGCACGTTCGGTTGTACTTTTCAAAATGCTGTTTCAGGAACTGTGGTCATCGAATTTAAGCCTATGATGGGATGACCCATTGCCTTCAGAATTAGCTGAACGTTGGGGAAAGTACAGACAAGAGATTTCGTTTATTGCGCAGATTCGAATACCCAGACATTTGTTCGGCATTGAGCTCCATGGGTTCTGCGATGCATCCACTCTCGCTTATGGTGCTGTCCTATACACTCACTGTAAGATCGCTGAAGGAAGGTACAAAATAACAAATGTCGCAGCAAAGACAAACCTTGCGCCATTGAAATCAGTCTCGACTCCGCGTCTGGAGCCTTGTGGGGCCTGGTTGCTGACTCGGTTTTTCAGTCTCTTTAAAGTTTTCTGACAGTTTGTTAACATAAACAATACTCTTATAAATACCTCTCTCTTTTTGCCGATTATCAACAGGAGCTTTGTGTTTTTGGCGAAGTATCAACCTCCGTATGATTTCCATTGGACAGCCGTTATCTGGGAGAATTTGTGTGATTTTCTCATTTGCGGCGTAAAATTCCCGGTCACTCAACGCAAAGACTTTTTGAACTAGATTAGTGGCTGTATTAATAAGAATATGCATTGCTTGATTAGATCTAAAGTTGACAAGTCTTCCAGATGCTGTGTCTTTCTGATACCAATTGAAAGACAGTCTATCATTAACGCGATGAATCTTGACGTCTAAGAACGTTATCGCTCTGTTTTGTTCCCTCTCAACGGTAAATTGTATTTTTTCATGATATGAATTAAGGCATCGTAAAATGTTGTCGACCTCCCCCTCATTAACAACTGCAGATATATAATCTACATATTTGACGATAATCTTTGGTTTGTTACTATCGGCAAATATATCGTCCAAAAGGTTGTCCAAAACTAAATCGGCAATGGTGGAGAATGTGGATTGGCATTCATAAATTTGTCTGTATAAGTTATCTTTTTACTGAACATAATTGTTTTCTTTAAGACAAAAATCCAACAACTCTATGAATTTGGTTTGGCTCAACTGTGTCTGTTTACTAATTGTCTCGCATTTTTTCTTAATGATGGCGACTGCCAGTTGTACAGGAACATTAGTAAATAATGATACAACATCATAAGGTACTAAAACATCAGTTTGTTCTAGAATTATTTACCTTATCTTTAAATTCAGAAGAACTTCTAAGAAGAGAATAGTCGTTTAAACTTTTACTCCGAGTCTTTTGTTAATTCCTTTCAGTAATCCTTAAAATAAAATTCTGTAAACGTTTTAAGTTGTACTTACTGCATTATTTATTAACTCAGCCATTAAAAAAAAGTGTTCTAACATCAAAATATTAGTTATTTCCTATTATTTTCAATCAACTTTTGTGGCTGCGAATTGAGAAGAGATTCACCGTATTTACGGAGGATTTAAATGCCAAACTGTCTCAAATTTCTGCTACTGAAGAAAGAATTCTCACCAGAATGACGGATTTGGAAACCAACTTCTGCGGCAAAATAAAAGATCTGCTAACCCGATGCAAAATGCTTGAATCTCGAATCGATTTGCCGAACGTTAACATACCAACTCTGATGCTGAGCTGGTAGGTGTACCTGCCGTAGACAATGAAGATCTCAGGGAAATCATCAATAAATTATGTGATGCCGTCAAAGTTCCTACACCACCAATAAAAAATATTTTTCGAGTTAAACCATCTAATCCAAAGGGCAGACTCACGTCGTATGGTGGCACAATAATATTGAAGTTTGAGAATTCTTTTGACAAAAACAATTTATTGAAAAGTTGTTATTCACGCTATAGTCAAACAAAAGTAGGTTTGACTCTTTGCGACATTGGAATGGACTCCCACCAACAAATATACCTAAATGATAGTCTAGCAAAAAATAACTACGCATTACATCGAAGCGCGCTAAAACATACAAAAAATCTGCCGTCCGGATATTCAATGGACAAGTATTTATACGAACACTCGATGGTGAGTCCAAGCTTATCACCTCTAATGACGACCTGGAAAAGTTCTCATGATGCTGTTTAATTTATTATTATTTCTAATCGTTACAAATAATTTTGTGTTAATTTTGTATTTATTGTGTGTATTTTCTTTCTCCCTTGCTCCTTCCAAAGTCATCACTACCTTTCCCTATTAATCCAAAAAACTTAACATTGTTGTTGTTTCTTGTATTTGTTTTGTTGTTTTCTTTTTGCGGTATGTTTGCTCTTCGTGTTGTTTTTACTGGTGTCTTTTTGTATTTTAATTAATGCAAAACGCAGCGTTAAGAAATATTATTGGGAGCAGTGCTGATCCGGTGGGGAGTCGCATGAATAACATGAAGATGATGCTTAATTTAATGTGTCAAAACAGTCGGGAGTTCGTATATGTCATTTAAATTCGCAAAGTCTTGTAAATAAAATCGATGAATTGCGCAATATATTTGAATAGGGTCTTATGGATATCATCTGTATATCTGAAACTTGGCTTAATTCTAACATGGTATGTGATCTATTTAAATTGAATGGTTATAGATTGTTTTGTGCTGATCGTATAGCGAAGCGTGGTGGAGGCGTAGCCATGTATGTTAAAAATAAATTTAAGTGCAAACTAATTAAGCAGTCCACCAATATAGATGTATCAGAGTTTCTTTTTGTCGATATTTCGCTCGATGGTAATAAATTTCTTGTGGGTGTTATGTATTTAGCACCAGATGTGGCGATTGGCTCTTTGGTAAGAAATTTTCTTGAGGATTTTAGTTCCTTATACCAGAAATGTATTTTCTGCGGCGATCTGAACCTGGATTTTCTAAACGCACATAAAAATCTTATACCAATGATAGAATCCTTAGGTTTCCAATTTACAAATTTAAACCATCCTACTCATTTCTTACCAAATAAAACGGCGTCACTTCTTGACGTCTTTCTGGTATCCCAACTTGAGCTTGTAGCCCACTATAGTCAAATAGGTGCACCAAGTTTCTCGCATCATGATTTAATTTTGCTGGTTTTGAATATTTTTTCTTCAAACACGACTGATACAATTAGAGAGTATTATGATTTTTCATCATTGGAAATTGAATCTTTATTTACTGAATGTCATAATCTAAATTGGGCTCCAATTTATTGTACCTCGAAAGTAGATATTCAAGTTTTTGTTTTCAATGATAATATAAATTTTATTTTTAATAAATACGTTCCTTTAAGAACTAGAAAGGTGAAAAAAGTCAATATTCCTTGGTTAACACCACAAATTAAAAAATCGATTGATAATAGGGATATTCTGTTCTTTATGTGGCGTAGATATAAATGTCCCCAGATATTCGTTGAGTATAAGCGCGCTAGAAATGCTACAACTTCCTTAATACGCAAATCAAAAACACTTTATTTCAAGAATAAATTTTCCACACAGCGATCCAGTGCAGCGTTTTGGAGAACTATTTGTGAAATTGGAGTTAATAATTTAATAATTCAAACACTAAATATGATCTCAATGTAGACTTAAACGAGCTAAACAACAAATTTATCAACTCTTCGAATCAAGTAAATAATTCAACCGATTATTCTGCATTTAACAACACTTCTTTTAGTACACTGAGAACTTTCTCTTTGCAGTGTGTGGATAGTTTATATGTAGGGGAGGTAATCCTCTCGATTAAGTCAAAGGCTCCGGGATTGGATGGTATCCATCCGTTATTTCTTAAAATTCTTCTGCCTGTAATATATAAAAAGATTACCTATATTTTTAATAGTATGATTACATTTAGCAAATTTCCCGACTATTGGAAAAATGCAAAAATTATACCCTTACCTAAGTCTTCGTCACCTGCGAATACTGAATTTAGACCAATTGCAATCCTGCCTTTTTTGATTAAAGTGTTTGAAAAGATTGTTACAACTCAGATGAAAACCTATCTAGATAACGCTATGTTAATAACAAAACACCAATCAGGATTTAGAAGCAAACACAGTTGCACTACAGCGGTACTTAAAGTTAGTGATGATGTTCGATCGGGTTTCGATGATGATATGTTGATTGTAGCAGTATTTCTAGACTTCTCAAAAGCTTTTGATTCAGTTAATCACCAAATTCTATTATATAAACTAAAGATTTAATTTGGTTTTGAAGAGTCTGTGTGCAGCCTTCTGACTTCATATCTTTCAAACCGTAGACAAGCCGTACATTACGAAAATAGGGCATCTTTGAGTTTGCCCGTTCGGTCAGGAGTTCCTCAAGGATCTGTTTTAGCTCCTCTTTTGTTCACACTATAAATTATATTTCTAATTGTATAATTAATTATAAACATCATTTATATGCGGATGATGTCCAAATTTATAATACATTTTCGAGAATTGTTGAATCATCTAGTGTAGCAGCCCTAAACAACGACCTAAGCTCGATCTTTACCTGGTCTTAACTAAATCAACTAAATTTAAACCCGTTAAAAACTAAAGCACTTAAAATGCAAAGATATCTAGCTGATATGTCAACACCTTTATTATATGTTAACAATACTCCTGTTGAATTTGTAAAAACATTTAAAAATCTGGGTATACATTTCAATGTTCGCCTTAGCTGTGAAGTTACAAGAGCGAAATACGGCAACATGCTTCACTCTTTCCAACGTCGTCAAACCAACGACCGATTTGCCAGATACATACTGAAAGTTCATAAAGACACTACCTACTTTCTTAAAAAAACAAAAAACAATTATTATTATATCAGCGGATAAAGGCAATGCCACAGTTGCACTGAATCGCCTAGATTACAATAACAAAATGAAAGACCCATTGTCTGAACGTTCTGTATTCCGCCCTACTCGGGGAACCCCTCTTCCTTCTCTGCAAAATAAAAACAATGAACTGGTGAAATGGTTACATGGAAACAAGTTGATTGATGGTAGGCAAAAGACAGTGCTGACGAATACACAGCACAAATACCTGCAATTTATGGATTACCGAAAATTCACAAACCAAACATGCCTCTTAGACCTATAACGTCATCAATGAAAGTTCCTTGTTATGAACTTGCAAAATACTTAGGGAGAATTTTACAGTGCGTGACAAGAGATTCGGTCTACTCAATTAAAAGTTCTTATGAATTTAAAGATAAGGTAAATAATCTGGTTCTAGAACAAGCTGATGTTTTAATATCTTATGATGTTGAATCATTATTTACTAATGTTACTGTACAACTGCCAGCAGCCATCATTAAGAAAACATGGGAGACAATTAGTAAACATACACAGTTGAGCCAAACCAAATTTATAGAGTTGTTGGGTTTTTGTCTTAAAGAAAACAATTATCTTCAGTATAAGTTATACAGACAAATTTATGGAATGCCAATGAGAAATCCACTTTCTCCCACCTTTGCCGATTTAGTTTTGGACAGCCTTTTGAACAATCAATTTGACGATAGTAACAAAACAAAGATTCGTCAAATATGAGGATGATATATGCAGTTGTTAATGAGGAGGAGGTCGACAATGTTTTAGGTTGCCTTAATTCATATCATGAAAAAATACAATTTACCGTTGAGAGGAAACAAAACAGAGCGATAACGTTCTTAGACGTCAAGATTCATCGCGTTAATTATATACTGTCTTTCAATTGGTATCAGAAAGACACAGCATCTGGAAGACTTGCCTCTAATCAAGTTCAAAAAGTATTTGCGTTGAGTTACCGGGAATTTCACCCCGCAAATGAGAAAATAGTCACACAAATTCTCCTAGATAACGGCTATGCAATGGAAATCATGCGGAGCTTGATATTTCGCCAAAAACACAAAGCTCCTGTTGATAATCGGCAAAAAGAGAGAGGTATTTATAAGAGTATAGTTTATGTTCCCAAACTGTCAGAAAACTTTAAAGAGACGGTAAAAAAATAGTACTAATGACGTCAGTTTAGCGTACAAATCCAATAGGACGCTGGCACCTCTTTTCGGCAACATGAAAACAAAAACGGAAAAGGATAAGTTCACAGACGTAGTCCATAAAATTAACTGTCGTAGCAATGCGGAAGAAAATTGCAATCTTTCCTATATCGATACAACGAAACAACTTCTTCGTCAACGAATTTCCAACCACAAATCCGACATTAATTTAAACAGCACTGGGAAGATAGCATTGGCCTTACACTCCATTGCGCGTTGACAAACCAGATTTTGACAGAGTGGAAATCCTGGAAAGGGAGAAAAACGCTTCATATTATTAATAACAAAAACAATATGAATCGTAAACAAGACAGCCAGAACATTTAATCGGTTTACTGCTCTTTGGTGACTAGGCAGAATCCTTGACAATTTAAAGCCGACTAAACTTCAATCGAAGTGTTTTTTATATCATAAAAATTGTTTTTTTTTTAAACATTGAATTATATTTGTCTTTCATTGTATTATTTATGTTTATCTGTAATACCTACTAAATGTAAGTTTGCCAAAATTTAACACCAAATGTGCTTATGTGTATAATATGTTCAATTCATTTTTGTAAATAAAAGATCCCCTGAAGAAGACGGCAACACCGTCGAAACGTGGGGAAAGGAAATGAAGTTGTTTCATTAAAAAAACATTACGACCAAAACAGCCGAAAGAGATCTATTTTAAATCTCGAACACATATAAGAAATACAACAAAGGAAGGCTTAACTGTGACAATTCAAGTTTTTTAATTCAGTCTCCCACAGTCCATGTGCAGCAGGTATCGATGGAATGTGGTTTGCTACTTCAATCTTTAAAAAATCGGACAAATTTTCCGAAATTATTGTATTCGAGATTTACTAAAAATTGTTGCTCTTTTCTCATATCATTTATAGAATTCAAGGATCCTGACAGGGCTTTGCGAATACTGTTTGTTTGATTTTTTCCCTATAATAGCGTAAATTATGGACTTAATGAACCGAGCACTCTGTGTATTAAGCTATAACCCAATTTCTTATCATATTAATTTTACTAACAATCTAGGTGTTGATACTTTTAAAAAACATGTTATCCTATCCATATAATAAGTATTCTTAATCCTGACGGCTACTCATAATCATAAGTTTAGTCAATTTTACGGTATCGCATGCTACTAGTGTGTTTTCAGTAGTCTGCAAGATTGAATTTATTCAGCTTTTATTGTATCTTTGTATGCTTTATGAGAAATAAATAAATAAATAAATAGATTTGGGTATTCGAGATTCCCCTAGAAAAATATAATTTGCAGTGAGTAATCGCTGTAAATTTTATTAAAGTCGGTAAACATTGACCAACAAATATTGCGCCTTAGAAAGGTACTACAGCATCTAACTGATGAGCCCAACTGCTGGACCTGTGCGAAACGCATTTTGGACTACAGGTCATAAAAGTATTCAATTTGGCTTTAATCCACATAGTCAATAAAAATAAACTTAACCTTTTGTTTGCGTTTTTTTCAATATAGGTATGCGAGATTTTTCATGTGAGATTTTAATAATGTGTGATTCCGACTTGCAAGATATTCATTTCTCAAAACGAGATATAAAAGCCGGTCAATTAACAGCCAACCCCTCCTTCTTTAGGAGGTAGTCGTTTTTCTAGTCGTACAATATTTTGTCCTTGAGTTGTTTAACACACTAGTTTAATTTAATTAGTTTACAGAGCAAGTTTACGACATACGAATCTGGGCAAAAATAAAACTTGGGAAAATTACCTCTCTCAGGTTTGGTGGAATGCTCGACTGATCGTTAATTAATTTATTGAATATAAGCTTTGTTTTCAATATAACATCCCCGTCTTCCCATAAAACTGAGGCCAATAAAACTCCTGGTCGCAACATTCTAATAGAAAATTAAGATCAATAATTTAAATTGAATTGAATACCGAATTGAACTTACTTTGTTTCTACATCACCTTCATCCATATATCCAATCCTCTCTATAATTGAAGTAAATTGAGTTTTAATAAACTCAGATAGCATTAGAAAGCATTCTGAATATTTAAGAATCCTTCGCCAATTTTCCAAATGTCTAATGGCTAAAGTAATAGGACCCCATTTTGTTTCATTTTGAAGGTATGGGATCATATTCATAATTACTTCGCATGATATTAAATTAGCATGACACAGTGTGAATCCATCAGAAAGTAGTCCCACTCTGTCCTAAAAAATTATAATATTGAAAATTGAATTTAAATTTATCCTTCAAATAAAAAATTATTATTATTATTAGTATTAAATTACCTCCGGGCTAAACTGACTATGATCTTCAATTAGTTCTTCAATAATACTTTGCCAATTTTCAACATTATACAAGACTCTGTAGAAACCACTTTGTCCAGAATTTAGTTTAATCCATTTTATATCACCAGCAACTTGAAGTGTAACTAAATAATCAAAAATAAACTGTAAGAGTACCCGTATTAAGTCTTACATTCATAGAATATATATAGAAGGTGGTAATATGGAACCCCTTTTTGTTTTTCAAAGTTTTTCTCGTACTAATATTTAATGACTTTAAAAATTATTCAGTAATATAATTATTGGTAATATGGAACCCCTTTTTGTTTTTTAAAGTTTTTAATGACTTTAAAAATTATTCAGTAATATGCGGGTCAATAAGTCCGTGACTTTTTGAATTTCTGACCTCTTTACTGAAACTGCAAAACTGCTCCTGTCAACAGCCATCTGTCAGTTGACTCCTGTCAAAATTTAAACTTGTTGCGTCAGTTAGTTTGTGTTTGACAGCTATTTTTATCAGACTACTCACTAATTTGAGGAGAAAATAGAAAAAAGTGAATTTCGTGTGCTTATTAAGCATTATTTCTTGCGAAAAAAACCATTACCGAGACCAAGGCTAAGCTTGATAAATTCTATGGGGACTCTGCACCATCGATTTCAATGGTAAAAAAGTGGTTTACTGAATTTCGTTGTGGCCGTACAAGCACTGAAGATGCCGAACGTCCTGGACGGCCAGTTGAGTTCTCTACACCCGAAACAATCGAAATAATTTACGATATGGTGTTGGCCGACCGAAGATTGAAAGTGCGAGAGATTGTGGAAGCCGTAGGGATCTCGCATGGCTCAGTGGTTTCAATTTTGAATGATCACTTGGGCATGAGAAAGCTTTCCTCAAGATGGGTGCCGCGTTTGCTCACAGTCGACCACAAACGCAATCATGTAACAACTTCACAGGAAGGTTTGGCGTTGTTTAATCGCAATATGGAGGAGTTTTTGCGCCGTTTTGTAACCGTGGACGGAACATGGATCCATCACAACACACCAGAGACCAAACAACAGTGGGTTTCTAAGGGTGAATCGGCGCCAAAGAAGGCTAAGGTGGGTTTGTCAGCCAATAAAGTTATGGCGACTGTTTTTTGGGATGCACGCGGGATAATCCACATTGACTACCTTCAAAAGGGAAGAACAATCAATGGGGAATATTATGCCAACTTATTGGACCGATTCAATGACGATTTGAAAAAAAACCGACCTCATTTGGCCAAGAAAAATGTACTTTTCCACCAAGACAATACAAGGGTGAACACATGTGCAGTTGCCATGGCAAATATCCATGAATTGGGCTATGAATTGCTCCCTCATCCACCCTATTCTCCAGATTTGGCTCCGAGCGACTACTTCTTGTTCCCAAACCTGAAGAAATGGCTTTGTGGAAAAAGATTTGACTCCAATGATGAAGTCATCTCGCAAACAAAGGCCTATTTGGAGGACATCGACAAATCATTTTTTTTTGGAAGGGATACAAAATTGGAGAAGCGTTGGACAAAGTGTATAGAGCTCAAGGGAGACTACGTTGAAAAATAAAATTATTTTTTTATCAAAAAATCTGTGTTTTATTCTTAAAGTCACGGACTTATTGACCCGCCGTCGTATCTATGGGTCTATGGTTTTATTCCAAAAGGCACGGACTCATTGACCCGCCGTCGTATCTATGGGTCTATAGGAAGAGGAAGAGAAAATATTCTTCTGTGCGTTTTTATCAATGTGTCTATGGGAAGAGAAACGGAAAAGTTACATGTTACGTATATAGGGTCTTAAGAAATAACCCAACAATAACTCTGCAATCTTCTAACAATGAGTTTGTCAAATATTTGTTGAAAGAAGGTCATATTTCCGAATTTGAAAAGAAAAGGATGCTACGAGCCCAAAAATATATGGTTTGCCGAAAATCCATAAGGAAAGTATACCTCTAAGACCTATTTGTGCTTCTACGAACGTCCCTTGCTCTCAGCTTTCGAAGTTTGTCGTAAAAATTCTTCAGAATTTGACACATAATTTAATGTGAATAATTCGAAAGACTTCATAGAAAAAGTTACACCTGTCCGCCTGGAAAATTGAGTCATATTGGCGAACTCCCATATCTGGATGTGAAAGTCTTAAGGCAAAACGTCAGATTGATTTTCGATTGGTATAAGAAACCTACTGCTTCAGGTCGCCTTATCAATTATCACTCCAAATAACCCAAACCAATAACTATCAACACGGCACAAAACTTTGTCAACCGCCTACTCGACACAAGCGATGTTTCTTTTCTCAAGAAGAATATTAATATTATCTGTAACACCCTGTTCTCCAATTCATTTCCCACCATCATAGTCAACAAACTCATCAAAAACTACCAGCAAACGGGAAAAGAAAATAAACTTGATGCCCAACAAGCTCATGTTTACAAGAGTGCACTTTTTATTCCCCACCTCTCCAACGGTATTAACACTGCACCTATTAGAGACAAGACGAAGACAAAAATAGCTTTCAAATCTGCGAATCCCCTGAAAGACAAGCTTTTCACTAGCATCAAAGGGAAAGTGGACAAGATGGAGAAAGCCAACATCGTTTATAAAATCAACTGCTTGGGTGGGAAAGAGACGACATCATCGGTCTATATAGGTACATCCAAGCAAACACTTAAAAATCGTCTGTCTGGTCATAGATCAGATTTGAATAGCCGTATGCACAAAAAACCGCACTCGCTCTCCACTGTTTGCGAGAAAAACATAAACCAGATGTGGATAATGTGGAGATTTTGCTAACAGTGCAACACTACTCAAAGAGAATGTTACTGGAGTTGCTACAAATAATTAACAACAACAATGCCGTCAACCGAAGATCAGACTGCGAAAAGCTCAGCAGTGCATACAGCCAACTGATCAAGCGACCAACACCACACAGTAGGTTTAAGTATAGGTGATTCTGTATAGTACTGGACGTTTTCTCCTGTCTACCAGTAAATTTAAATTCGAATTCAAAAAATTTTAAATTCACTAATCAATTTGATGTTTTTTGTAATAGATTTTGTTGCTCGAGATTTTTGTGTATAATGTGTAATTTTCTTGCTTTTACTTAAATTCCTTGAAAATTGTTTGTAAGTTACCTGACGTCATATGTATATAAAACGTTTTATATTAATTTATGTATGTATTACTTTTATATTTTGTATTAATAAAGGCCTGATGTAGAGCATGAACATGCTCGAAACGTTGCACACTAAATAATAACATCTTTAATTTTTTGACCTACATCCCAAAATATGTTACATTAATCTTTAACGATAAAAGGTCACAAGAAACAAATCTAAAGATTCGTCCTTGCTTACCAGTCGAAAGGTTTAATAAATTCAAGTTTACGGCTTTGCGCATTATTATAGGACATTTATAAAGTATAATAATAGTAGGGTAATTATCGAACTAGCCTCCGATATATTTATATTCATTGTCTTGAAACCTTAACTGTGTGAAGTCGGAACGAATAGCGAATGAAACTCAATCAAGTTTCGGATATTCGAAAGTATAATTCCGACTAGCCTCGTGGTTCATCTAAGAAGGTTAGACTTCCTTTCTGGCCTAAACTATCAATCGGAGAAGTCGTCCTAAAACTATAAAATATTGGTAAAAATCACTTTGCGAACCTCATACAAGAAAAGCAAAGGAGGACTTGAATTCCAGGGCGATTTAAACATTTAAAACCTAATATTAAGAAGCTTTGTCTCGTTTAAAGGCAACAAATTACGAAATAGTTTTTATTATTAGTTCAATTCCTGACGAGCGCGCTGAACCCTAGAAAACTTTTATTGGTCCAGTATGTGAGTCTAAATTTATTTCCGCCTATAAAGGAAAATTTTAAGGGTATACCAATAGTAATCGATCTGTTCACCGAACTTATTTGTTACCCGTGCTGCGCATGGCATTTGAATGTAACAAACGATCTGAAGAACGAGACTTAAAAAGACAAGCCAGAATCGGAGTGACGGAAAAACTCTCCCAAATAACAGAAGAACACCAGACTTCGGTGAACAGAAGAACACCAAACTTCGGTGAACAGAAGGACACCAGACTTCGGTGAACAGCATAAAAAGGAATCAGTGTATAACCGAACGACTCATCCTAATCATCGCAGATCCTACTCGCTAAAGTTCGCTATATGTAGAATATACACCAAAGTAAAGAAACTATACCTAAATCTACAATAAAAAAAAATTTCCAGGAAGCTAGGGCGACTTAACATAAGTGATAAGGTAAGAAATTTAAAAAAAAAAGTGAAAGAAGCATTAGAATAAATAGCTGTGAGTTAATTTGAAAGAAGATAAAATGTCATTCTCTACCTTCCTTAAATATCTATTTTTTTTAAATTTAAATAATATGATTTGTAATTCTTAACCCTTTAATCGTGGATAATTTTTTTTTATTTATTGCACGAAATAACTAAACCAAAAACAAAACAAAAAAGAAAACGATCAATTGATCATAAATCGGTATTAAATAATTCAATGCTCAATCCCTTATCTAATTATTTAACCAGCATCAAGAGAACATCAAAGTTTACATCGCATCGAGGAGCTGTGCACATCTCATCGGAAAAGCGGTAAGTCATATATCTAGCTTATTCTAACATTGATATTGAATTGAACATTTATTGGTATAAATTGAATATTAAAGAAAATGTGAGAGCGAAAATAAAAATCCGAAGTTCAGTAACCTTTCCGAGCAATAACTGTATTCAAAATATGGTTGGATTCAATCATTATAGAATAGGGGATTTTAAACAAAAATTGTTTCCCTACCCCTTCGGGTAGGGGAACAAGAATATACCCGAGGTAAGGCATGCCTGTCGTAAAAGGCGACTTAAATCCAACCTCCGTACTGAGAGTGAACGTATACATAAATGTGCAATGAGTAAACCAAATAGATACATTACCCCAGGTGGTAATCCCGGTTCACTGGAAAATCCACCCTCTTCCGAGGTCGGTTCTACGGATTCTGGGGAGAGCCAATTATTGCATTTAATAAATCCCTTCTTAAAAAAAGCCAGGGTTCCCCGATCACCTCCATCCCAATCGAGTGACAACGGTAAGAAGAGTTCGCCGGTAACGCCAGATGCGCGAGTAAAAAAGGACTCATTGAAAACAGAAATTCTTGAGAAAGATAATAATGAACTTCGTCAAAAACTTGATGAAGTAGTAAAACTTTATCAGGAGTTAAAGAAAAAAGTTGATCTTCTTCGTAAGGAAAATGAGGTGCTGAAGAATAAACACCAAAATGACTCGTCGAATGCTGGTTCATCACAAGCGAAAAATGTCATTTATGAGATTGATGAAGAAGAGCTAGCTAGCGAAACAAATAAGTCCTCAAACAAAAGGCCGATTAAAAAACGCAAGGTTGGATCCTCACTTGATGACGCCTGTTTTCCTGGAAAAATTGCATCAGCAAAAGATGCCAATATTAAAGAAAAACCTTTTAAACTTAGGCCTCCGCCACCAATTAATGTTGTCGGTATTGCGGAGTACAACCGTCTGCAAACTATCTTAAAGACGTTAAAACCATCAGACTTTAAAGTTATTTCACTTAATAACAACAAATGGAAAGTTTGCGTGAAAGATCCTGAAAGTTATCGTCTCCTGTCGCGAAAACTAAGCGAAGAAAATGTGGAATGCTACACTTATGAGAATAAGTCGGAAAGACCTTTACGTGTTGTAGCGAGAGGATTTGGACCCACCATGTCCACGAGACGATATTATTAACGATCTAAAGAGGAACTGTAAGATCTTAGATGCTGTGAATATCGTCAAAAGAGAAACACAAAAAAAAGATAGCGAAACAAATGTGGTACAGCGTGGTCTTCCACTATTTATTCTTACTTTTGATAAGGCAGAGAATAGACAATATTTACAAAATTAAAACAATCCTCAATATTGTTGTTAAGATCGAAACTTTAAGAAAGAGTTCAAGACTGATTCCGCAGTGTAAACGCTGTTAAGAATTCAATCACACGCAAACGTATTGCAAAAAAGAACCTAGGTGTGTAAAGTGCGCCGGAAATCATCTCACTAAAGACTGCACCTCAGATAGCAAAAGTGCAGCAACGTGCATAAATTGTAATAAAAGTCATCCGGCCAACTATAGAGGCTGCGAAGTAGCAAAAGAATTACAAAAACGGCGATCAAAATATACGCAGTCACAAACAAAACCACCATGACAAGTAGAAAAGCAAGTTCTTAAGACCCCTAAGAGGTTAAATGCCAAACAAAGGAAGTGTAAACACATATGCCCAAATAACGGCTAAGAACATACCTTTACAAAAAGATACTGCTGGTGATCCACTCACGAACGTCTTAAACATAATCCTTTCGAAAATTGAGAAGCAATGTGGTACAAATAAACTTATATTTGATAGGCTAACTAAACTCGAAAACAGTTTTTGGCCAAAACGCCCTACAAAAAGAAATACATGATGGAAAAGCTCAAAATAATTACTTGGAATGCCAACAGATTGTGGCAAAAACTTGGAGAACTAGAAATGTTTATGCATGAGAAAGATATTGATATTTGTTTGATATCGGAAACGCATGTCAAGAAACAATCAAATAGTAAGATCAATGGATATATAGAATACCACGCAATTCATCCGTCGAACAAAGCAAGAGGTGGGGCATCTTTATTTATAAAAGAATGCATCGAACACACGATAGTCCCAAAAATAGAGGCTGAATCAATGCAATTAATCGGTGTACAGGTTAGAACTCAGAATGTTGTACTGAATGTATCTTCCATACACTGTCCTCCACGATGTAAAATTGAAAAGAATGAATTTATGAACGTGCTAAACTTACTTAAACAAAATTTTATTCTTGGTGGCTACTTTAATGCGAAGCCCAGCTTTTGCGGATCTAGAGTTATTTCTCAAAAGGGTCGAATGCTCTACGAAGCGGTAATGGAAAATAATTGCGATTTTCATTCGACTGTCAACCCGACTTACTGGCCGACTGATCCATCGAAAATACCTGACCTTATTGATTTGTTTTGTGGTCAAAGGAATACCCTCAAACAAAATTAGCATAACAGAAAGCTTTGATCTTTTCTCAGATCATTCTGCTGTTATTCTCACTATGAGCGAAAATCTTGTTAAAAATGAAAAACAACTCACGCTAACCAATGGGAAAACCAGGATTTAAGAAAGATATAAAGGATAACGTTGAATTAAGGGCTTCAGTACAAACGCCCCTCGAACTTGAAGGCGCAGTAAATAACTTCGTCAATATCGTACAACAAGCCGCATCGAAAAATACCCCGTAACAAAGAGAAATGCCGCGCTTTAAAAACCTAAAATATCCGCAGGAAATAAAAGATTTAGTAAAGGAGAAACTAAAAGCACGTAAGAAATGGCAGCAAACTCCAGCTCCTCAACACAAGGTAAATTTAAATCGCTTGTGTAATTTACTAAAAAAGACGATAGCAGAATTCAAAAATTCTGAAGTTGGAAATTATATAAATATATATCAAGATATAAATTATCTTGAAAGCTGGACAGCAGGAAAAGAATCCAACTACTCACTCTGGAAAGCTGTTAAGGTAACGAAGAAACCAAAGCTCCCAGTGCCTCCGATTAAGAATGATCAGAACGAATGGGCAAAAAGAGACAAAGAGAGAGCAAACGTTTTTGCGGATTACCTGGAGAACACATTTAATCCTTTTGATGGGCAAGTACTCAACGAAAATTTAAATATAAGTTCTAACTCAAGCGGAAATTACATAACAAGAAATGTTACCGTTGCCGAATTAAGTAGAGAAATAAGAAAGCTTAAGTATAAGAAAGCTCCGGGATATGACCTTATTACGGCCGAAGTTTTAAAAATGCTTCCTTGCAAAGGGTTAATTAGTCTTCTTTATATAATAAATGCCACTCTAAGGCTAAAGTACGTTCCGAGTCAATGGAAGGTTGCGGAAGTTATAATGATTCTCAAACCAGGAAAACCATCACATGATAAGAAATCTTATAGACCTATTTCATTTCTGCCCGTAATATCTAAGGTCTTTGAAAGAATATTACTTCTGCGCCTGCAGCCAATAATAGAAGAAAAGCGCCTAATACCTGAACATCAGTTCGGATTTAGAAGCAAGCATTCGACAGTTGACCAAGTGCATAGGATCACTGACATAATTAAGAAAACTCTTGAAGAAAAGAAAATTTGTTCGGCGGTCTTCCTAGACAAGTCACAAGCTTTTGACAAGGTGTGGCACGAAGGCTTAAATTTTAAATTAAGACAAATTCTGCCTAAAGCACTTTATACGCTTCTAAAAGCATATCTAGAAAATAGACTTTTTAGAGTAAGACATGGATACGATTACTCGGATCTCAAAGAAATAGTGGGTGGGGTACCAGAGGGAAGTGTTTTAGGTCCAATATTGTACCTATTATTTACAAGTGATATACCTCAAACAGAAGACACTATCGTAGCCACGTTTGCTGACGATACTGCAATACAAGATGTGGGCCAAACGATAAATGATTCTACGACAAAATTACAAACAACTCTGAATAATGTCAGTGATTGGACAAAAACATGGCGGATATCGCTCAACGAAGTAAAATCAGTCCATGTAGATTTTACGTGTAAGAAAATGAATAGATTACCGGTATCTCGGAATGACTCTAGACGCGAAATTTAAATGGAAACCGCATGTTAAAAAGAAATGCGAAGAGTTAAATAATAAACTCAGAGATATTTACTGGTTGCTCGGGAAACACTCTAAGCTCAGTATCGAAAATAAGCTAATTTTGTACAGGCAGGTGCTTAAGCCTGTCTGGACTTACGGTATACAACTCTGGGGTTATACGCGAGATTGTAATTTAAATACCTTACAAACATTTGAAAATAAACTCCTAAGATCATTTGTAAGCGCACCTTGGTACATTGCAATAGTACTATACTCGAAATTATCGATGAGACGAATTTAGTACGCCGCCTGCGAAGGACAAAGGCTTCCGATCTGGTACACTAAACGAGAATCCGCTTTAAAATCACGGTATAAGCAGGAACTATCACCGGATAGTTACCTGCAACACGTTATTTAAATTCGTTAAAAATAAATTGCTAGATAAGATTCAACTTAGTTGCAATCGGGAGGAGGAGGTGTTTTTAGTGCATTAAGAATCTCACACTCCTATGAGCACGCGTTTTTCGGGCCTCATACAGCCTTTTGAAGGTTTTACACCTACCCACGGGGAAAAAAAAGTTTTTGAAGATAAAGTTGTTGTTACTCATTTATATTATTTGTTATATTTCATATGGTACATATAAACCTTGACTTTTATTAAATTTTTTATTATTATTCTGAATATTTGATAAACAAAACAAAAATTCTCGTTGACATTTAATACGATGACAGAACCTTGTTTGGGTGCCGGGACATGGGGGAATTTTGGAAAACTGCAAAGCCGGTGAACTCGCCAGAAATAGAACCCAATTATCAATTCAACCCAAAATTTGAGAAATAGGTATACCTATCGCTACATGTAGACTTACGTTACAGCAAAACACCATAAAACAAACAAACAAGATGGTCAAACATCTCTACTTGCGGGTTACTAGACAGATCTGGCCAGAAATAAATCCAATACCTGCTCTCTTTGAACAGGAAACATCTTGGCTCAGTACTAGGTGTCATAACTGGACACTGCTTAATTGTAAAGCACCCCAAAAGACTCGGTGTATTCTCAAGTGAATTTTGCAGAAGTAGTATGGATGAGGAGGAAGAAGTGACTATCTCCCATCTTCCTTGCTCATGTCCTGCTCTCTCCAAAAAGCGTAGATTACACCTGGAGAATACTTCTTCGACGACCACAGTGATCTAAAACATATAGAGATTCACCAGATATGCCGCTTCATTAGAGGCTGCAATTGGTTTAAGAAAAGAGCAAATATCCATTCACGTGGCATCACAATGGACCTATCTAAGGTCTAATTGTGTCAGCCGTTTTCCTGACAGCTACCTTAACCTAACCTAACATAACTTATAAAAACTGCAAACACCATCACTTTAATCAGTTATTCGAAAAAAAACAAGAACACCATTAGATGTCCCGGATCAAGGAACATTTTATAAAGTATCTCGAAAATTGTAGGATTGAAGAAGTTTTTTGTCGATCACTTTTTTAAGCTTATCTATGACCGTAATGTCATGTTTGATCGTTAGAATTTTGTTTCTTACGAATGGCAAACTTGCCTTATAGTACCTATAATCGCAAGTAAAAATCAACCATAAGAACTGCACGAACAGAGTAAGAAATTAGTTAAGAAAAGTTCACTCAAACCATAGAAATGTCACATGGAAGAAAAGGCGATAAATGCAATTACCCAACGTGAGAAGTTTTGTGAAACGTTCTTAAAAATCGTAAATTGAACTTTTTTAGTCTGAAATGTTTTTCCATAGAGATGTGACATCTGTAGATATAATAAATGTAGCTGTTTGTGGTTCTTTCTTTTAACTGCGATTTTAATTAAGTGACTTACCTGTGGCTTTATTCATCCATATTTGTTCAGAAAAATTTGCCGTATTCGTTAGATATTTAACTGGAAATGCCCAATTATTCTCTTCAATCTGAATTTTCTTGGTGTAATTTCTTGTGTTGTTGGGTGAAGTATCGTTTGTCGGCTCGGAAGCATTGGGCTTAAATGGAGCCTGTGATATTGTTACATTATTACCCACTCTATGAACGGTTATCAATGGAAATCCTTGCTTTTTCATCCACAAGCTCATCATATCCTACAATGGATACAACAAGAAGAAATGTGTTTACTGACGTTATTATGCATGACGTTTTTGGATAAAAGACTATTAATAAATTCTTAATGCTTTGATTTACTATCTAATAACAAATTTTAATAATATGCTATTGTAATTTACAAAAACGTTAATAAGCTAAGAACAACATGTTTAATTAAGAAATAATTAAACATGTTCCAAATTATGTATACAGCACACTTAGTTTTAGATGAAGTAATTTAAAGAACGTGATTTTATTACGTTTCTACATTCCTCCCTGGCTATAAACGAAGTTTTTAATCATTAAAGGTAGGTTTCCATTAAATAAAATGCACGACTGGATCGTACGAACTTGCTCCTTTAGCTAAAAACTTTAGGATCCAGGATTTCAGTTTGGGAAGGGGGGGGGGGTCATGTTGATCTGAGACAGAATACCAAAAAAGAAGATATTATTAGATACAGGTACACGTAGATACTGATATGTATTATAATCATATAATATATATCAGTGATTTCAAAAACCAACAGTCTTGGAAATATGTAGTTGATAAAAAAAATTTATTAAACCCCTGCACAAAATAAATAATATGTAAAGAATTGTGTTACACACTTCCTTTAGGCTTTAATATATGTATCCTTAAGAAATGTAGATTATTAAATCTAGTCTTCTTTGTTTTTTTTTTTCTCAGCAAATCATGTTATAATTTCATGAACATCGATTGCGATAAAGTGATGAACGTTCTTTAATTCAATAACGGTGAGTCGATCTTCTCCCATATTTGCCCGCAACCGAATTTTAACGCGCCTAAGTAAGGATAATTGTTTGTGTATAAATAATGTGCTTAACAAGCGTATGACATTTCTGGTGGTAGAGACTCTGGTTCAGTACGCCTTTCTTCCACTGATCTCTATAATACAGTGGATAGTGTATTCCCTACAAAGTATAACAGTTTTGTTGACTCCAATTGCACGATGACTCCAGCAGCACCAATGCAATTGCCTATCTCGTTTCTTATAAAAAGAATAAAAAGAGACAGATTCTGTTGACATTAACAATTTGTGAACGGTAGCGATAAGTAATTGAAATTATTATTTAATCGTTTTTAACACTGAAAAAGTAAGAACAGTGAAAAAAAGATTTTTGTGTTGGAAGACTGCTGTATAGTAGCGATTGATTTAAGCAGAAAAAGTTAAAATTCTACAACATAATTCGCCTTCAAGATACTGCTTTATACAACGGGAGTTTATAAATTGAAAATAAATGTCTGGTGAGCGATTTCGTATGCTTATAATAAGAGTTGGTTGTTGTAAAAAAAACGAAATCACTAGGCTGGTAATTAATAAATAGAAAGCAATTTGGCCTGGCCCTCTCGTAAGACGATTTAAGGCAAATTTCCGATAATCTCTGCACTTTAGTTCATGATAAGATGCTACGTTTATCGTTGAGTTAGTCTTAAGCTATGGACCTCTAGTAAGTTTTCAAGCTATTCTTATCCAGCTAAACAAAAAAGTCTAAGGGATTGCATAAATAAACCTTATGGTCATTTAAATGGTTCTGCTCCGAATCCAGCATGTTAAAGTGTTAACAATATTGATATCTGAATATTTTGGCAGGCTGAATACTATAAATTGTACATGTTCTATAAATTGAACATCGACATGGTGGAAAAAGCAAAGATCTAAAAGGAACCAGCACACGACTGGATCGTAGGAACTTGCTCGTGCAGCTAACAATTTAATCTATCAAAACATTGACCCTGTTAGTTATTCTGTCTGGTTATCCTATACATATTTAAAGCCGATGTAGTTAAGATTATTGATAATTAGTATAATGAATTTTCCAATGGATGATTCAAGGTTACATATGTACCTAACTACAAATGTATATTTAAATCTATGGATTAATAATATCCTTACATAAGTTAGGAGAGTAATATGTGCCTATATACATAGTTGGAAATTAGATATGTAAATATGTACATACATACATATAAAATGAAAGTGAAGGAGGTGGGTGGATAGGTAGCTAATCTATAAAAAGTTCATAACTTATATATATGTATGTATTTAGTGACGTACGCAAAAATGCATAAAATGAAATATAATTATATAGAAATAAATGGATTGCACCTACACATAATAAAATCTTTTTAGATTGCTTAGTTTTTATCTTTGGAACAGGATATCCTAAAAACCTGGTTGATACCTTTTTGTAATCTACTCTTGATACTCTCAAAATCAGCATCAAAAGTTTTAAGGTAGAAGGCTTATTGCAAAAAATCATTCTTGAAATACGCATATTACGAATGATGTATGCATATTCCTGGAGTTATTTTTTTAACACAACTTCTGTGGACAAAATGTTTGTACTTTCTTTGAGAGTATGACGTGCTGATTCTAAAAAGATATCGTTCGCCCTTATTGGACAACCCGTTCTAAAGATATACTCCAAAGCTTTTCACTGTTCACTTTGAAATATATAATCTGAAAATACTTTGGAGTGTATCTTTGGAACGGATTATCCTTAAAATTTGGTTGATACCTTTTTGTAATCTACTCTTGATACTCTCAACATCAGCATCAAAAGTTTTAAGGTATAGGGCTTATTGCAAAAAATCACTCTTGAAATACGCATATTTAGAATGACGTATGCATATTCCTGGAGTTATTTTCTTTAACAGAACTTTTTTGCAAAAAATGTTTATACTTTCTTTGACAGTATGAAGCGCTGATTCTAAAACGATATCGCTCGCCTTTATTGGACAACCCGTTCCAAAGATACACTCCAAAGTATTTTCAGATTATATATTTCAAAGTGAACAGTGAATAAAAATCAAAAAAAAATATTTTTTGAAAATTCAATTCATATATAAAAATTTCTTTTTTTCTGAATAAAATTTGGCATGTTAATTTTATGTAATTAATAATATAAGCTTTAAAGTATAATTTCGAAAAAAAATCGTTATAAGTTTTCGAAATATTGAATTTTCAAAAAGAAATTTTTTTCAAAAATCCAAAATATATATATTTTTTGAAAATTCAGTTCATAGATAAAAAAAATTCTTGAGTTTTATTCTGAATAAAATTTGGCTTGGTAATTTTATGTAATTAATAATATAAGCTTTAAAATATAATTTCGAAAAAAAAATCGTTAAGTTTTCGAAATATTGAATTTTCAAAAAAAAAAAATATTTTTCGAAAATTTTGAGCTGAGTTTGACAAGGATAAGGTAGCTTTTCTGGTGCTTTTAAATTTTTCTAAAGCCTTTGACATGGTAGTTCATCCCATTCTTTTAAATAAGCTACAACAAAATTTTAATGTATCTCCAGAAGCTATAAAATTACTTCCGTGTTTTCTGAGTAATAGAAAACAAGCAGTTTGCTAATAATAATATAATACCCTTTCTGAGTTTGTTCCAATAGTTCGAGGGTCCTCTAGGCTCTATTTTAGCGCCTCTGTTATTCTCTCTGTATATAAATGATATCGCTTCTATGATCCCTGAGACATCAAAACATTTATATGCAGATGATATACAAATATATAGAAGTTGCCCTCTGGACCTTACTGAAAACTGTGTGTACACCATCAATCAAGAGCTAGAACGGATCTCTAAATGGGCAGCAAATAACGGTTTGGAACTTAATCCAAGCAAATGCAAATCCATGTGCTTGGTCTGTCATTTTTCCCAGTCATTTTGCTCAAAAGGCCAGATTTGGAGTATGTTAATACCTCGAGAAACTTAGGTGTGATCTTCAATAGGACTCTAAAGTGGCACCACTATATAAACTCAATAAGGAAAATGTATGGTGCACTCAGAACACTATGGACTGCTCAATATTTCACGCCTCTGAAAACAAGAATACTATTAGCAAAAACTCTAGTTATACCAAGAATTACCTACGGATGTGAAATATCTTATAATTGTCACTATGTCAGCAAAAATAAATGAAAAGTTGACTTCAATAGCACCACAAGATATATCCATGTATTAAAAAGATATTATCATTCATCTCATTTAAGTAGTAGCTTACTTAAAATATCTTTTGAAAATTTCATCAAATTCCCCACACTTCTGCTCCTATTCAAAATTTTAAGCACCAAATTATCTATTTGAAAAAATTCAATTTCCAATATCAAACAGATCGAAGTATCTTATTATCCCTCGTTTTAGCTGTCTTACATCTGAGAAACAATTCTTCATAGCTACCTTCAGAGTCTGGAACTCGCTTTCAAACTACATGCGATAAATTAACAGCATGCATATATTTGAAAATGTTTACATGATTTTCTTTCCATCCGAAACAACTAACTTCCATGTAACAGGAACTTCTTTCATTCTTATTTTTTCATTTCTTTACGATCCCCACTCTTTTCACTCTTCTATTATTTTCCTTTTATATTATTTCTTTTGTTGTTATTATTATTATTTTATTTATTATCTCTGAATATTTCAATAAATGTAAATATACTTTTGCCTTAGATTTAAATTATTTTTTGTAACTACTCATAAACTCTCACTGCCTCATAAGATTTATCTTAATGTGTTTGTACTATAAGAATTATAATAATCTAAACTAAACTAAACAATAATAATAATATTAATAATAATAATAATAATAATAATAATAATAATAATAATAATAATAATAATAATAATAATAATCATAATATTAACAATAATAATAATTATAATAATAATAATAATGATAATAATAAAAATAATAATAATAATAAAAGTGAGAGGAAAAAGAATTTGCTCGCTGGCATACGCAGATGATGTGGTAGTAATGGCGAAAAACGAAGAAGAGATGCAATGTATGATAAGGATACTGGAAAAATATTTCGAGAAGAAAAAACTAGAGTTAAACGTTGGAAAGACGAAAGTGATCAGGTCCAGAAAAGGAGGAGGGAGGAATAAAACAGTAGATTGGAGATGGAGGGGAAAGCAAATAGAGGAAGTAAGGGAGTTTAAATACCTGGGCTTTGTGTTCAAAAAGAATGGAGGGCAGGAGGCACATATAAAGAACAGAACAAAAAAGGCAGCAGCGGTCATGAAGGAAGCATGGGGGATTGGAAGGAGAAAATTCGAGAGTGTATGGGAGAGGAAGATGTGGCTTTTCGACACCATGGTATGGACGGTGATGGGGTATGGAGCGGAAATATGGAGATGGGAGGAGAGAAAAGAAATTGAAATAATGCAAGAGAGGTACCTCAAATGGACACTTGGTGTAGAATGGCTAACTCCAGGATACATGGTGAGAGAAGAAACAAAAAGAGATAAGATAAGGATAAGAGCAGAGAGAAGGGTATGGAAATATGAAGAGAAGTTAACAGATGGAAAGGGAAGTGAAATAGCGAGGGAATGTCTACAGGAGATGAAAGAGGAAGGGAGAGATGGACAAGAGAGAGTATCAAGATGGGAACAGGGTAGGCAAGAAATGAGGGGAAGGGAGGGAAGAGATGATAGTGCGACTGGATACGAGGGAGTGGAAAGAGAAGACAGAATAGAACAGGAGAAGGAAAGGCGGGAACAAATAAAGGAATCTAGATATAATAGATGGTATAGAGAAATAATGACGGAGGGGATCCCGCATTATCTGGAAGCAGGATGGAAGACAGAAAGAACGAGGAGAATAGCAAGAGTTAGACTAGGGAATGAGGTGAGAGAAAGATGGTATTGGAAACGAGAAGAGGAGAGAATGTGTAGACTGTGCGAGGGTGAACCGGAGACGTGGGAACATGTAATAGAAAGATGCAGATCAGGAGGAAATGAAGGAAAATCCATAGGGGAAAAGTTGACGGAAATAATGGACGAAAAGGGGAGGGGAGAAGAATTTATAAAAGAGCTAGAGGAAGTGAAAAAAGACAAGACGAGAGAAAATGGAAGGGATGAGGTAGACGGAAGTTAGGAACGGAATCCTGTAACCCTTAGGGTAATCAGTAATAATATTAATAATAATAATAAGAATAAGAATAAGAATAAGAATTATAATAATAATAATAATAATTATAATAATAATAATAATAATACAAAAGTTAAGGATATCCGGAAGGGATATCTCAAAAAAAACGCGAACGCCGGCCCACTAGGGGCCGGCCCAACGGTTCGACTTATTGAATTTGAAACAACCGAAAGTTTTATTAATAGGATATTTATTTCGCACGACCGCACAGTTCTAGCCTCTACATAAAACTAACTTAATAATAATGTTCCCTCGATTAACTGTCCCACGATGTGCCGCTATACTCCAAGGTCAGTATGCACTTTATGCTGACTCTTCTGATGACTCGCTAGCTCGCTCGCAGTATAGGCATAAGGTGTCAGCCAGCCTGAGATACATGATACCACTGTACCGCTACTCGTGGGAACAGGCTTATGCATGAATATGATGATGCAGCATTTTGGTTATCCGCTCGTGGGTAACTGTGAATTTACAGGTGCGTTAACTCAAATAATAAAAATAATAATAATAATAATAATAATAATAATAATAATAATATTAATAATAATAATAATAATATTAATAATAATAATAATAATAATAATCATAATAATAATAATAATAATAATAATAATAATTATAATAAAAATAATAATAATAATAATTATAATAATAATAATAATAATAATAATAATAATAATAATAATAATAATATTAATAATAATAATAATAATAATCATAATAATAATAATAATAATAATAATAATAATAATAATAATTATAATAAAAATAATAATAATAATAATTATAATAATAATAATAATAATAATAAAAATAATAATAATAATAATAATAATAATTTTTTTTTTTTTTTCCTTTAGGGTTTCAGGAGAAATGCTTTATGCACCATAAGGATGTCATCTTGGCGTTGACCCTAGACAATCCCCGTGTGCCGGACTCGGTATGGTTTCCCCATACCGGCTAAAACTCCTTATAACCCCTTCAGCTTCCACCTCCCCCCCCCCCCCGGAACCGCTCTTTGCATTACTTCAGGGGGGTTGTTTATATTAACTTACGGGTTCAACTGTTTCCCGAGTGTTTTCCTCTTCTCTTTTTTTTCTTCTGAGAATGCGTTCGATATACATGCAGATTTTGTGCCAGGTCCGGTCGTTGGTCAACATCTTATCTACTATGTTATCTGGGCTGAGTGGTCCCATATCTCTTTCTATTTCTTCACGTTGGGCTTCCCATCTACTGCAAGCGAAGAAAGTGTGGTATGCATCGTCGGTTTCAGAGTCACCGTACTGGCAGGCTGGACTACTTCTTTTGCCGATCTTGTGAAGGAAGGCGTTGAAATATCCGTGTCCGGTAAGTAACTGGGTGACGTAGTAGTTAACCTCACCGTGTTTCCGGTCATTCCATTTGCTCACTTCTCTGATCAGCCTCGCTGTCCAGCGTCCTCTCTTTTCCGAGTTCCAGCGCTCTTGCCACTTATATAATAATAATAATAATAATAATAATAATATTAATAATAATAATAATAATAATAATAATAATAATAATAATAATAATAATAATAATTTCAATTCAATTTTATTTAATACTGTTTCATAATACAAATTATTGTTTACAGAAGATATCTGCGAAGCCTGTGCAGGCTTTTCTGCAGAAAGTTGCATTCATACGTTATTATACAAAATAAGTAATCTTGAAAGAAAAAGTTAAGAATTTATATTTTACTTTATACAGAGATAATGCTGGATAATGTATTTTTTAAGAAGTTTTTTTCTTAAATTATATCTATTAATGTTAAGGAGTTCTCTAGGAATTCTATTGAAAATACTTGGAACGATGACCGATAGTTGTTGTCTGCAGAATGAGTTCTTAAAATTCGATATTTGCAAGAATCTCTTTGCTCTTCTTCTAGTATTGGATATATGGTCAATTGACTGCTTGTATCTTTCATCATTGTAGAATTCTTCAAGTATGTTTAGTTCAAAAAGCTGCTTTAGACTCAGGATACCAAGTTCCTTAAATATTTTGCCATAATCAGATTTTGTTATAAAGTTCGTACCATATCTTGCCCTTGCTAAGATTTTTACAATTCGATTTTGTAGTTTTTGTATGTCTTCCAGATAAGTAGGTGTTGCATTTCCCCAAGCTGGTATACCATACCTTAGTACCGACTCAACCAATGAAAAAATAAACCTGTTTAAGAACTGGGTAGCTGGTGTAGAAACTTAAATGGTGAAGAGCATAAGCCGCTTTACGTATGCCGATTAGGCGATAAAATGACTATCCAACTCTACTCCTAGGTATTTGAACTATTGCACATTTCCTATGAACTTATCGCACTTGTCTTTGGTATTCAGGAACTTATTTGTCGGGTTTTGATGTAGGCATGTTGTTTCGTGGCATTTAATATTAATTTTGGTTTTCTGTATATGGGGAGGTCTGATATTCATTACTTTAGTTTTAGTAACGTTGATAATTAGTCCAAAATCGTGGCACCATCTGATTATTGAGTCAAATTCTTGTTGCATAGTTTTTGTTGCTACTTCCAGATCTCTATGGCTGACTATAATTGCCGTATCGTTTACAAAGGCGAATCCAATAATATTTCTTAAGATTGAAAGTAGTTGGTTTGAGTATATAATAAACAGGAGTGGACCTAAAGTTGACCCTTGCGGAACACCGTATTTAAGCATTGTCATTTCGCTGTAAACATTTGAAATTTTCACAGTCATTCCTCTATTCTTCAGATAACTTCTGAACCACTCTAAAATATCTCCTCTTATTCCAATTTGTTCAAGCATTTCAAAGAGGTTTACATGTCTAAGTATGTCAAATGCTTTTTTGAAGTCAATGAAGACCACCAGGCTATGATGATTTTTGTTCAGACTTTCATTTACTAGGTTGGCGAATTCAGCCAGAAGTTTGCTTGTACTTTTGTTTTTGAGAAAGCCAGAAAGCCATATTGGTTTTTATTTATAATACTCTGCTTGTCAATATAATACTGCAGCCGATCTGCCATAACTTGTTCCAGTAACTTGTCTACAATTGGAAGGATGGAGATAGGTCTGTAGTTCAGGACATCATTTTTAGCACCGGTTTTGTAAATTGGTCGAACTATCGCTTTTTTAGACCTTCTGGCACACATGCTTCTTCAATGCTTAGATTCACAAGTCGTTCTAATGTTGGTGCTAGTATTTCAGCGTTTGCCTTAAGGTCCTTGGGTCGAATTCCATCTATCCCAGGTGATTTATTTGTTTTTAAGTTCGAAAGTAGATTGATGATTTCCTCTTTAGCGACGGGCCTTATATAAATCGACTGTTCAGAAGAAGATACTTCGGTATGGAATGTTTTTATGTCACAAGAATGAACAACATTTTGTATTTCATTTACAAAACTATAAGCAAATTTGTTTCCCAGCTTTTTAGTATTATTTTCATCTTTAAAGTTAGATAATATAATACTATCTAGGTTGTTGGTGGTTCTTCCTAATATATTATTAATCAAACTCCACGTCTTCTTAGGATCTCTTCGATATTCCGAAAATTTATCTTGGAAGAAACTAATTTTAGTTTTTTCGATTCTTTTGTTTACAAAATTTCGGAATTTTTTGTATTCAGACTCGTACTGACTGCACTTCCTATTATTTTTCCATCGTTTGTATAAGATGTCCCTCTCCGTGCATAATTTATGTACTTCTTCATTTATCCAAGGGCTTACCGTATTTCTCTTTTTCGTTTTTCGCTCGCATGTTGAATTTTCGTATGAGTTAATGAAAACTTTAACTAAAGCTTCATAAAGACTATTTACTGTATTGTAGTTAGCAATGATATGATCCCAGTTTATATTTCGAATGCTTTCATTAACACGATCGTACTTTATTAAATATGATGTATTTTGGTGGTCGTTATTAGTGATCTCATAGGATGAAAATCCACAAACCAACGTGAAATGGTCTGATATATTTGTCTCAACTACCGCTGCATACATTTTTTCATTTGACATTCGTACAAGGCAATGATCTATTCTTGTTTTACTGCCTTTTCGCAGATCAACTCTTGTATACGATTTTATAATATTAATTAAACCTTTTGAAGTATACATGTTAATATAGTTTATAACAGGTCTATTTTCGCTTTTTTCCAAATCAATATTCATGTCACCGATTATAATTAGTTTTTTCCTTGGATTTATTTGGTCAATTTGTGTCTCCAATTCTTCAATAAATTTTGGTATGTTAAAACCCGGGGGGCGATATACCGCGATAACTGATAATTCATCATTATTACTTATTATTTCTATTTGTATGTTTGCATAATATTTGATATGTAGAATTGTTTTTTCAATTTTTAAGTCATATTTAGCAAAAATTGCAATTCCACCTCCTCTTGTATCTGGTCTATTTAAGAACTCTGATTGGTAGCCATCTATTTGATAAAGATTGTTTTCGTAATCTTTAATATTGATTTCAACCAGTATAATAACTTTTATTTCTTCGAGAATTTGATTAAGATTAATTAAAAAATTATTCCAATTTTTTCTAACTGATTAACAATAATAATAATAATAATAATAATAATAATAATAATAATAATAATAATAATAATAATAATAAATAATAATAATAATAATAATAATAATAATAATAATAATAATAATAATAATAATAATAATAATGATAAATAATAATAATAATAATAATAATAATAATAATAATAATAATAATAATAATAATGATCATAATAAATATAATAATAATAATAATAATAATAATAATATTAATAATAATAATAACAATAATAATAATAATAATAATAATAATAATAATAATAATAATAATAATAATAATAATAATAGGGTTTGTTGGGGTTTCAGGAGAAATGCTTTATGCACCATAAGTAGTAATTTGACAGTTGTGTAACTGAGAAGAAGCAATTTTTAGCTCTCCGTTTCTTACAAATATATTTATTTTTTAATCAATTGTTTCAAAGTATAATACAAAATATATAAAAAACGCACTTAGTCAAACAGTTTGACGAACACTTCTTAATTTTCTGTGAAACATCCTAAACATAATATTTTTTCCATCACGCCGCTCTTTGTTGATATGATACACCTTCGTCCGTCATTTTGTTTTTATGAATACAAAAAGAAAAGTCTGCGAAATTTCACCTGAACATTTATCAACCAGCATAAAAACATCTGCTGAAAATACATCGGCTCAAATGTCAGTTGGTAAAATGTCCATTGAGGAATAAAAATTAATTCTAGATGAATGCATAACCAACAAACTCAAAGATATCGCAACTAAACAAGAAGTCCTAGCTATCTCATAGGAAATCCAATTGCTGCGGTCACAGAACTCTTGTCTATTAAACAGAGTAGATACAATGGAAAACTATTGCCAGCTTCTTGAACGTGAACTTGAAGCCTTTTCTCGTAAACAAAATGAACATTCGCTTGTTGTACGTTTCCCATCAACAGGAACGGCAGATAAAATTTATTTTGCCACTCAGACCTGTAAAGGTCTTCTTCAGCTACAAGTAAACGACCATCTTCCAATTAAAAATACTAAGGAATTCATCAACACTAACAATAACCAATGCATCGTCGTACTCAACTTCCACCCGGGAGACACTGTAAACAAATTAATTGCCGCGGGACCAAAACTAAAAGGCTCAGGTATTGTTATACATCGAGAGCAGTCAATGATAAACAGAGAAAAGCGAAAATTTCTATATCAAATAAAAAATAAATTGTTAAATCTAACACTGCATGCGAAAATGTCGATCAAAGGCATTAAATTGCAAATCGAAAATCACTTATTTGCATATGACTTTCCGCGAGGACTTATACCACACTCGACTCAGGCTTTGTCATTTGTGAAAACCTTGTTCAGAAATGGAGCGTTATCATACTTTGATGGCATTGTGAAACAGCAACGTAACCAGAGAATTGTACCATTGCGACAAAGTCCAAGTGGGTGTGAGCAAGCTGGTTGCAGTAATCTAATACAAAATATCAATTGTAAATAGGATAGCGTTGCCGTCTTTCATTATATTGTAAGTTGTAAAATTTTATGTTATAATATTACTGGTTTAAAAAACAAACTTAGTAATCCATATTTTATTAATTAATTTCAACAATTTGATGTAATTATATTTATTGAAACTTTTATTGAAAAAGGCAAGGAAGCCGAAGTATTGAAGTATTTTAAAAATTTCACTGTTAAGTGTATTCCTGCCATAAGAAACCATCAATTTGGTAGAGTCAGTGGTTGCATTGAAAAATTATGCTAGTAATTATGTAATTTTTAAATCAGTTGGTAGTAAATTTGTAATCGAAATAATCGACAAGCATGATCGCTACTACATAATCCCAATTTATTAAAATTTCAGTCAATGGAATAACGATTTTCAAAAACTTTATAATTTTTTAACTGACATTAATCTTAATAATTTAATGACTTTGGGTGATTTTAACGTACGTATTGGTAATTACCAAAATTCACATTTGCTGTTTGAAAGACCAAAAAGACCGATTGTTATTTCGGTCGAGAAAATCAATACAATCAAATCCTGATAGTAATGCCTATGCTTCGGAACTGCAGCTGTCATGCGAACAGGAGGCTGAGAGAATCCTTCAATTAATCAAACAGTTTTCTGTCTAACTGTCCTAACAACATCAGAAAAAATGGCTCAGTTTCTGAGAAATGGTATTACCAGGAATGTCAACACCTTAGGAAAAAATCTTTTCTATTTTTAAAACTTTATAGAAGAACTAGCTCTAATTTCTTTAAAACACTTTATCTTTCGGCGAACAAACAATACAAACGAGTTTGCAAGGAAAAGCAAAAAAATTTTCTAAACACTGCTGCAAAAAGTCTAGTGTCTTGCAGAGACTCTAAATTATTTTGGCGTAAGGTTCGAATATTGGGTGTGTGTAAACCCTTTTCTGTTTCAAGTATGAGTGGGTATCCACAGCTTGCAGTTTATTTCAAAAACCTCCTTTGTCCAGGTGATAACCCCTCTTCCTTCCACTATGCTCTACCAGATCACTACATAGCTGAACTAGATGATCAGATAACGATGATTGAACTTCAAATAAGTTTACAAAAATGAAAAACAACAAAGCAGCAGGTGTGGATGGAATTCCTATTGATTTTTTTTAAATATGCCACACCTTATTTTCTTACAATTCTTTTAACATTTTTTAATAAACTTTTAAATGAAGACGCAATTCCCCAATCTTTTTTGAAGTCTATTATTTGTGCAACATTTAAAAAAGGTGACTGTACTCTTCCAGAGAATTATAGAGGAATTTCAATACTACCGGCTTTGAGAAAGATATTTACCAATATTCTATATCACAGGTTGGTTAACTGGGTAGGAGAAATAACCTCCTTAGTTGTTGTCAAGCAGGCTTCCGTATAGGTCTATCAATGATTGATCAGATATTTGCTCTATGTAGCATTGCTAAGTGATATGTCGACAATAACGAGCAGCTCTACACGTTTTTTGTAGATTTTAAGGCCGCGTTTGACACTATTAATAGAAGCTCCCTACTTTATAAACTTTCAAACTTTGGTATTTCATCTAAGTTCCTTAGAATATACAAACAATTGACAACCAACACTTGTTCTTCAACATATAATGGCATCACTATATCTGAATTTTTTGACACCACAACATGTGTTCCACAACGATGTGTCCAATTTTATTTGCCTTATTCATTGATGATGTAACTAAAATCTTAGGTGGCGGAGTGAGGGTGGGTGACGAACTTATAAGGATCCTGCTTTACGCAGCCGACCTGGTCTTATTTGCTGAATCTCCTTCCTCACTTCAGCTCCATATTAATCGACCTAAGAACCATTGCGAGCTATGGGATCTACAAATTAACACCAATAAGTCGAAAATTATGATTTTTGAATCCATAAACAGGAGGATTTTACCACAAAATATGTGGTTTCTCGGTTCAGATCCCATAGATGTTGTGAAACAATATAAATATCTCGGTTTTTTTAATAACAAGCAACTTGGATTTACGTCATCATATTAAAGAAAAATGTCTGGTTGCTAAAACTGCTATTAATATAATGTGGAGCAGGTTCTTTTGTAATCAAAAAGTGGATTCCTCTTCCAAATTCAGAGTTCTAGACGCAACGATAAATACCTGCCTTTGCTACGCAAATCAAGAATATGGTTTCAGGTTTGTTGAAGAATTTGAAGGAGTACAGCGCTTCTTTTTCAAACGTATTTTTAGGTTGCCATCGACAACACCTACTTATGCTTTGTATGTAGAATCTGGTATACCACAAATCCATACAAAAAACTTAAAAGCGAATGCTGACTACATAGCCAAAGTAATGCTGCGACCAAACAAGAATTTGCAAAAGAAAATAATGATACATGCTTTCAGATTTAGCCTAACTCCTTTTCGGGAATGGTTCTATATTGCGGGTAAATATGGAGTGAATCTGAGTATGTCTACTCAAGGAAGAAAGTGTGGTATGCATTGCACCGTGTTTCCGGTCGTTCAAATCTGTAACGTTCTTGATCAGCCTCGCCGTCCAGCGTCCTCTGGTTTCCGAGTTCCAGCTATCTTGCCACTTCTCTTTTATGCCTTGCTTTGGCTGTTCGGTAGCCGCTTATAATCCCATTTCCGCCTTTTTGTCGTAGACATACTTCCTTTCTGTCGCTAGGAGATCGATGGGAGTTACTCCTGCGACTACAAGGGCTGCTGGTTCCGAAACCGTTCGGTAAGAGCTAGGTTCACGTAGAGCTCCACATCTTTGCACTGCCGCCATCTGTTTCCGGTAATTCCCTTGCTTAAATGCGTTTGCCCAAATTTCGTTCCCGTACTGAAGGATGAACTGCGATGTCGCCATAAGTAACCTTTGCTTACTGGCCGTGGGACCACCAATATTTGCCGTCAGCCTGCTCAGTGATGCTTTCCGCTGCTGCCTTTATTTGTTGCCAGTAGGTTAGCTTGGTGTCGAGCCTCAATCCCAAGCACTTCACCGCGGCGCTGCTTCTTGTTACTTCTGCCCCGATTTTGAAGTCGATTCGTGTAGGGATTCTCTTCTTCGTGAGAAGGACTATCTCTGTTTTCTCCGTTGCTATGTCGAGCCCGTGCCCTTTCATCCACTAATTTGCTCGTCGCATGACCTGGTTCAGCTTTCTTTGCGCGCTTTCGAAGTCTAGTGCCGTAATCACCGCGGCGATTTCGTCTCCGCACTCGGCCAGAAAGGCATCCTCAGGCATCCCCATCCGTAGGATGTCGTCATAAGAGATGTTCCAGAGGTCTGGTCCTAAGATCGATCCCTGCGCTGCGCCTGATGTCACTGGTTTTCTTTGAGGGCCTTCCGTAGTCTCATAGAGTAGCTCTCGATCCCTGAGATAGTTCTTCACCATCCGCAGTAGATATGCCGGAATGTGGAACCCCGGTTCCAGCGCGTCCAATATATCGCTCCACCTGGCTGAGTTGAAGGCATTCCGTACGTCCAGGGTTGCCAGCAAGACGATCTTCCTGGAGTAGTGATTTCCCTGGTTTGCGATTTGGGGGGCAGCGTTCACTACTTCCTTTATAGCTTCAATCGCAGGGCGACCCTTCCGAAAACCGTACTGCCTCGCTGACAGATCGCCTGATGTTTGTACTGCCGCTGTGATCCGCGGCTTAAGTAGCCTTTCCAAGAGCTTACACGTGGTGTCTAGCATGCACAGAAGCCTGTATGCCGATGGGGAATCCGGGTCTCCTTTGCCTTTGCTGGCAAATACCAACCGTTGTTGCTTCCAGCTCTTGGGGAAGATGCCTTCCTCTAGGAGGCTGTTAAACATGTTTAGCAGCAAGTCTAAATACTTCTATGGGAATTCCACCGGGGCCGGGCGCTCTTTTATTTTGCAGGGACTGCACCGCTATGCTCAACTCTTCTTCGCTAAAAGCTGGGAATTCCTGACGTAGGGCCGGTGTGAAGACAGGGGGTGCCATCTTTCACTGAAGACAGGGGGTGCCATCTGAGCTCCAAGTTTCCGCGTTACGATCTTGTAGCCGAGTCCCCAGGGGTCACTATTGACGTCATGGCGCAGATCCTCCCGCTTCTGTTTCTTCCTCGAATTGATGGCTTTCTTGAGCTCAGATCTCTGGGTTCTGTACTCTGCTAGAACATCTTCCATAGATTCGGAGTTTCTTCTTCTTCCTTGGTGACTATGCGTCGTAGTTGCAGACATCTCCGGCGTAACGCAGCTATCTCATCGGTCCACCAGTACACTGGATTTCTGTTTCTGTTAGTACCGCACGTTCTGGGCATTGAGGCTGCACCTTCTTCGATCACGCCCTTCAACAGGTCTGTGTTAAGTCTATTCCAGTTCCAACTTGGAGCCCGTGGTAGGTGCCGACGGTTTGTAATTTGTTGGCTACCTTCCAGATCAAAGACAATGAAATGATGGTCGCTACCTGTGTAATCCCCGATTACTCTCCAGTTTTGACTCTTGCGAGTGTGATGTCTGTAGCGAAGGTTACATCTGGGAAAGTTCCTCTGTGTCCAGGTCTCCTGAAAGTTGGGGTGTCACCTACGTTGGCTACTTAAAGTCCACTTCTCGCGGCCATCTCGAGTATTTGCCTTCCTCGAGAGTCAGTAGTTGGCATTCCGCACTTCTGTGCTTTAGCGTTAAAGTCACATGGCACCAAGATCTCCCCTCAGGTGTTTATCAGGAAATCCTCCAGATCGTCCAGTTTTTGTCGGAATGCTTCCATTCTGTCGCTTGGACTCAAATACACACTTACAGCCGTGAGCCCGTCGCTCTTTACCCACGTGAAGCCTGTTTGTGTGCCTAGACTTTTCATGGGGAATTTTCTTGTATCCAAGATCCAAATTGCAGCGGTTCCAAGCGAGTCCGCTACCCAGTTTGTATCTTTATGCACGTACTGCTCGCTGATGATGGCGACATCTACTTTCAGTTCATCGAGTAGTTTAATTAGCAGGTTGTCTGCCGTTTGACTCCTGTGTATATTTCCCTGCAGAATTCTGATCATTGAGAGGCCTTTTTCTTCTCATTTTCGAGGGTCGAACCGTTGCCTTATCACCTAGAATTGTTCTTAGAGATTCTCCAAAGTTTGTCTTGTTCTTTGTTTTATATCACAGTTCTAGAAGAACATCTCCAGTTTTCGTTTGCCGGACAGTTTTGACGATGGTTGCTGTGTCATCTGGATTCGCCTTACTTCGGATTTCTCTCAGAATATCGGTAAACTTCTCTGTTTCCTTTGGCTTAATCAGGATAGCTTCAGGTCGAGTTCGCCGTTGGTTCTTCTCTTTCGTCTTCTTTGCCTTCTTCTTATTTTCCCTCGCAGATTCTTTGGGCTTGCCCCTAGGTCTAACCTTCTGGACAGATTGGTCTGGTGCCACAGCCACAGGAACTTTCTTCTTGAGGGCTTCAGCGTAGCTCTCTTGTTTGCGGTTTACTTCAGGAATAGGATTTTCCCTTTGTTGTCCATTTTGTTGGCTGGATTTTTTGGAGAATTCCTTGTTCTTTTGTCGGCATCCTTTGCAAATGGACTCGACGGTGGTCTTTTAGAAGAGCTCGCTGGATTTTTGTTACACTGGGCTGGTGGAATTGTCTTCATGGGGACCGATTTTTGGGTTAAGAGCCTTTTTTGGGATTTTTCCGGTCTTTTTGGTACCACTTCATCTTGTCCAAAGATTCTTCTAGAGCCTCTATGCCGTTCTTAATGCCTAGGCTGATGTTTTTCTGCTTCGAACACGCTACTTTCATGGTTTTAATCACATTTAAGCATTTCTGCATCTCCTGTGAAAAAACGTCTCCTGGATTTTCCTCATCTGCTGTTTTACCCTCCTCGTTTTCAGTTTCAAAAACATTTCAGGCAGCTGGTGGTTTTATTGGCAGCAGTTGTGGAGTTTCCACTGTTGATGGTGGTGTCCTGTAGCTAATGGCTTCACTTGTAGCATTTTCTTCCGCGGAAGCCAAGCGTGCCACTTTCGGAGTTCAAATTTTATTTTTATTTGTATTTGTATTTGAATTTGTATAATAAAATAATAATAATAATAATAATAATAATAATAATAATAATAATAATAATAATAATAATAATAATAATAACAATAATAATAATAATAATAATAATAATAATAGTAATAATAATAATAATAATAATAATAATAATAATAATAATAATAATAATAATAATAATAATAAAAATAATAATAATAATAATAATAATAATAATAATAATAATAATAATAATAATAATAATAATAATAATAATATTAATAATAATAATAATAATAATAATAATAATAATAATAATAATAATAATAATAATAATAATAATAATAATAATATAATAATAATAATAATAATAATTTTTTTTTTTTTTTTCCTTTAGGGTTTCAGGAGAAATGCTTTATGCACCATAAGGATGTCATCTTGGCGTTGACCCTAGACAATCCCCGTGTGCCGGACTCGGTATGGTTTCCCCATACCGGCTAAACCTCCTTATAACCCTTTCAGCTTCCACCCCCCCCGGAACCGCTCTTTGCATTACTTCAGGGGGGTTGTTTATATTAACTTACGGGTTCAACTGTTTCCCGAGTGTTTTCCTCTTCTCTTTTTTTTGTTCTGAGAATATGTTCGATATACATGCAGATTTTGTGCCACGTCCGGTCGTTGGTCAACATCTTATCTACTATGTTATCTGGGCTAAGTGGTCCCATATCTCTTTCTATTTCTTCACGTTGGGCTTCCCATCTACTGCAAGCGAAGAAAGTGTGGTATGCATCGTCGGTTTCAGAGTCACCGTACTGGCAGGCTGGACTACTTGTTTTGCCGATCTTGTGAAGGAAGGCGTTGAAATATCCGTGTCCGGTTAGTAACTGGGTGACGTAATAGTTAACGTCACCGTGTTTCCGGTCATTCCATTTGCTCACTTCTCTGATCAGCCTCGCTGTCCAGCGTCCTCTCGTTTTCGAGTTCCAACGCTCTTGTCACTTTTGTTTCGTGCGCTCCTTTGCCTGTTCGGTTGCCAATTTGACGCCGAGTTCCGCTTTTTTGTCGTGCACGTACTTCCTTTGTGCCGCCAGGAGATCGATGGGTGTCACACCTGCGATAACAAGGATGGCTGGTTCCGACACAGTTCTGTATGAGCTTGCAACGCGTAGAGCTCCGCGTCTCTGTACTGCTGCCAGCTGCTTTCGATACTTATCCTGCCGAAGTGCGTCTGCCCAAATCTCGCATCCGTAGAGGAGAATGGCGTGCGTGGTCGACATCAGGAGTCTTCGCTTACTGGCCGTAGGCCCACCAACGTTTGCCATCAGTCTGCTCAGTGATGTGATCACTTTTGCCGCTCGTTCCACCGCATTTTTTATCTGGTGCCAGAAAGTGAGTTTTGTGTTAATAGTCACTCCCAGATAATTTACTGCGTCTTTGCTTCTAATGACTTCAGGGCCGACATGGAAATCTATTAGGGTAGGAATCCTCTTTTTTGTCAGAAGAACTATCTCCGTTTTTTCGGTAGCAATAATGATAATAATAATAATAATAATAATAATAATAATAATAATAATAATAATAATAATAATAATAATAATAATAATAATAATAATAATAATAATAATAATATTAATAATAATAATAATAATAATAATAATAATAACAATAATAATAATAATAATAATAATAATAATAATTATAATAATAATAATAATAATAAGAATAATAATAATAATAATAACAATAATAATAATAATAATAATAATAATAATAATAATAATAATAATAATAATGATAATAGTAAAGTTAACACGGCGCATTTCCCACGTATATGCTGATGTAGCATATTTGTGCATACGACTACGAGGTAAATACACTGTGTTGTATCAAGGCCAATAAGGAATACGATCTTCATCCGCTGTTCTTATTGGTGGGAAATGCTGATACTGCAATTTACCCTTGCATAGGCGGATTATGATTATATTTTATTACATTATTAGAGGTCAGTCTTTGTTAGGGATTAGGATTGAACGGTTGTTCCTAAATATATTCTTATAACGTGTATCAGGTCGTTTTTCATTTCACATAAATAGTAAGTGGAACCGTTGGGCCGGCTCTCGGGGCCGGCGTTCGCGTTTTTTTGATATCCTCAAAAAGGATATCTTTAACTGCCGCCCGAGCAATGACCGGTATTCATTTCGTATCCTTTTTGCTGAAGGATCTATGCCAGGCCAATACGCTCAGAGTGAACGCCACTGTACCCATGGGAACACAGTTGACTATTTGAGCATAAAACTTTCACATACCCATGGGAACATGCGAATATCCTTAAACGCTAAGGGATGCGAGGGTGGAGTTGTTCGTGCCATTAGTAGGTTTATTAAGTTAAACTAAACGGGACTAACACGGCAACCCCCCAAGAAATACCGGTTCTCTAAGAATAGTAAATTAACGAATTTAAATTTTTGCAGAAATTCGAGAATAACGTTACTGAACGAACTTGAAAGAATTTTTTACAATAACTATATACATATATAGACGAATGATGAAGTTGCTGTAAGTGAAAGAAAAAAAAACTAAAAAAAAAAAAAAAAAAAAAAAAAAAAAAAGAGAAAAAAGAAAAAAGTGTAAAGCTAAGTTTATCGTGTTGCTTGTGCTGTGCTCGAAATAAATCTTTTTGCAAGTGCTGTGGTGAAAAAATATATATAAAAAAGGTGCATTGATACAAATTGTATTTAAAGGTGCATAATCACCTGAGGTGCAAAAAAAAGGAGTAAAGCAGTAAGCTGGACGAATTCTACGCTGCTGTCAACCATCAATTATCATTGATGGTTAATAAGATTAAGACCGAGTCTTATAGTGAAGAGACGGTAAGAGCGTTGGTAGAAACATACCGGAATAGGGTACTGGATGTATTCGTGCGTGGCCTTAACGGCTTATTCCGCATGCTTGGAGATACAAAATCTCAACTACCGGAACAATTTTGTTCACCCCTCTTCCTATTCATATACAATTACAGCACCAATAAACCAGAATTTTAAAAGTTTAGAGTTTAAACCTTATTTGCCTCCGGGGAAGCCTCAGCTAAATCCCCGAGAGAAAAACAATCGTTTAACTGGAGCTCTCCTCATGGAAGTGGTTCTCCACCAAAGCCTGGACCAAAACCTTTAGAGAAAATGGAATGGGATCGAACTGTTCAAAGCAAACAGGTCAATTATATGAACCGTCCAAAATCTCAAAACCCATTTAAGCGTAAGGCAACCTCCGATAATTATCCTAACAAGCAGCAACGCCCTTATAACATAGAGGTCGAGGATGAAGTCGATCTAGAAGAATACACCGCTGCTGGGGAAGAGCCTGTAGGAGAAGCTGCTTGTGATGAAATAAATTTTATGACAAGGGGCCATCCAGCGTACCATACATAGAATATGTTACGGGGGATGGGTCGGTCTTGAAGTTTCTTGTCGACACAGGGGCGAATAAAAACTTCATTAGCCCAAATATCAGACAACCGACCAAGCGCATAAAGAACCCTTTTAGAGTACGATCAGCCGGTGGAGAGATCAATATTACGGAGTCTGTCGAGGGACGTTTTTTTGAAAAATTAGGGATTAGAACAATGTTAAAATTTTATGTGTTGCCTGGCCTTACATATTTCGATGGTATTATTGGGGATGATACCTTGAAAGAAATAAAAGTACTTATAGACAGGAATATCAATGTTTTTAAAGTAGAGAACAATATCCAAATTCCACTAAAAGAAAAGATCTCTAAGGAAGTTAATTTTACCGTAGATCCTTCACTTCCTGAGGATACCAAGAACAAACTTAGCAGATTATTATCAAAATATAATTATCTCTTTGGACCAATTGACACTAGGAAAACCGTCGATAAATCGGATCTCGCTGAGATAAGGACAAGTAAGAATGATCCGATATATTCGAAGAGCTATCCGTATCCAGCCTGTCTGAGAGCTGTGGTCGAAAAAGAGATATCCAAGCTTTTGGAAGAAGGTACTATTAGACCATCGAAAAGCCCATGTAACTCGCCAATATGGGCTCTACCTAAGAAACCGAAACCCGATGGCGATAAACAGTATAGAATGGTTGTCGATTATAAAAGAATTAATAGTATAACCATAGGAGATGCATATCCTATACCTGACATCAATTCGACTCTGGCTAGTCCTGGAAAAGCTAAGTATTTCACATCACTTGACTTGACTTCTGGGTTTCACCAAATATCTATGAAACCGTCCGACATTCCGAAAACGGCATTTTCTACTACGGGAAATTCGAGTTTCGGAAGCTACCCTTTGGACTCAAGAATGCCACCGCGATTTTTCAAAGAATGACCGACGATGTCCTGAAGCCTTTTATTGGAAAAACGTGTTACGTCATAAGATGACATAATTGTTTTTGGCAAAGGACTAGACGATCATCTCGGGAACTTAGATGTGATATTGGCCCGACTCGGTGAGGCGGGTCTGAGGGTCAATCTCGAGAAAACCCATTTCATGCAACAACAAGTGGAATTCCTAGGGCATGTTGTCTCAGCTGAAGGTATCCGAGCCGACTCAAAAAAAGTTCCAGCAATTCAGAACATGGAACCACCCCAAAACTTGTAGGAACTCAAATCATTCCTTGGCCTTACTTCCTACTATAGGAAATTTATCTGCGACTATGCGAAGGTTGCCAAACCATTGACGAATCTCACAAGGGGAGAGAATACGCAGATAAGAGCCAACCAATCGAAGAATGTTCCAATCGAATTAGGGGATGCCGAGCTCAAGGCATTTAATGATTTGAAAATTTTGTTAACATCTTCTGAGGTCTTAGCTTTTCCCGATTTCGAAAAACCTTACACCTTAACAACTGACGCGTCTAATTACGCGATTGGGGCCGTTCTATCACAAAATGAGGGCGGAAGAGACCGACCAATTGCATTCATTTCTAGATCACTCAACAAAAGTGAAGAGAACTTTGCCACCAACGAAAAAGAAATGTTGGCCATCGTCTGGGCCCTAGACAATCTTCGGTCCTACCTTTATGGGGCCAAAAAGATACGCATTCTGACGGACCACCAACCTCTTACATTTGCATTGTGTAATAGAAATTACAACTCAAAGTTAAAGAGTAGAAAGCAAAAATCGAAGAGTACAACTACGAGTTGGTTTACAAACCCGGTAAATCAAACTATGTGGCTGATGCTCTCTCAAGGCTTAGCACTCAGGCGAACCACTTGCAAGACTCAGTACATGAATCCAGATCAAATGCTAACATAGAATATGAGCCATCTGCGTCTCGTTTAGTCAATGAAGGTTCCGAGACTGAAACCGCATGCTCTGAAAGCGGATCCACAACAGAAACTGCTGGAAGTTATCAAAGTGGATCTACAACGGAAACTGCTCTTATTGTCCAACAAGATGCATCCGACCTCATACCCCACGTACTCGCGCCGATCAATGTATTTCATAATCAGATTATCTTTAGAGCAGACAAGGGCTTGGAGTGTTTCGAAGAACCACATCCTGGCTATTGCCGGCATTGCGTTGTAATTTGTGGACACGATAAAGGAGCCTTGACCCAGTTACTGAGGTCCAAGCTAAACCCTAATGTAGTAAATGGTATTAAAATGCCAGAATGCTATTTAGGAATCCTGCAAGAGGTCTTTGTAGAACATTTATCGAAATACAAAATCAGGATCACGCAAAGAGTGGTCGAAGACGTAAGGAATGAGAACCGCAAATGTGAGCTTATTATAAAAGAACATAGAAGAGCACACAGGAATGCCAGGGAAAACAAGGAGCAATTACTAGAAAATTACTATTTTCCTGGCATGAATAGCCTCATAACAAAATACGTGAGGGCGTGCGAAATATGCAACACAAATAAGTATAACAGGCATCCAAACCGTCCCGAATTCCAACCTACGCCAACCCCGAGTTACCCCTGCGAGATTCTTCATCTGGACATTCTTGAGGTGCAGAACGAGAAGTTCATAAGTTGTATAGATAAATTCTCTAAATTCGGGAAACTTTTCAATATAAAGAACAGATCAGTCCTGCACCTTAGATACAAAATTGTTAAAGTCCTTCACTATTTCAAAGTTCCTAAAATACTTGTTACGGACAATGAATGTAGTTTAGTTAGCCCCATTATCGCAAATTTTATCGAATTACTAGGTATAAAATTATACCGAACCCCAGTAAATCGATCAGAAGTAAACGGTCAGGTCGAAAGGTTCCATTCAACAATCATTGAAATTTATCGATGTCTCAAGGTCGAATATAAAGATTTGCGCTTAAAAGAACTACTAAACATTGCCCTTGATAGGTATAACAATAGTATTCTTTCAGTTACCAAACACAAACCAACGGACGTGTTCTTCGACAGATCTCCAAGAATTAATTATCAAAATCTTACAGACTTTAGAAAAAAGATAAACCATGACCTCCAAGCCGCGATCGAGAGAAAGCAAAAACAAGCGAATCATTATCGGAACAAAAATAGAACTTCTCCTAAAAAATATAAAAGAGGAGATGTTATATACACGGCATCAAGAGGAATAAAGGCAAAAAATAAGCCTTTATTCCGGAAAGATATCGTGGCAAAGGACAACCGTGTAACGGTAATAACCAATTCGGGCAGAAAAATTCATAAGACCCATATTAAAAATATAAACCAAGGTAATACGTAATGGCTCCTCGATAGTATAGCGGTCAGTACACCTTCCTGATGTGCAGGAGGCTGGGGTTCAATTCCCCATCGGAGAGTATTAACAAAAACAAAAAAAAGGCAGTGGCACCAAGCACCCCACCCCTTATAATGTATGCATGCACAAAAAATTAAAATCCCTTTTGAATCATTGAATTTCACTTAATCCTTGCACAAGCTCCAAATGCACGAATGCACAAGCAACAGAATCTAGCTAAAGACCTCAAGATTATTATAACTAGATTACTTAATTTAATTTAATATATTTTGATGATGATGAATGATGTAAAATAAAATAATTAGATTGTGAGAATTATTCAATTGTATGTTATACTAAATTTTAGGTTTACTAAAGAATTATTCCATTGTATATGTAACTTAAGTTAATTTTTAAATTCTATCAAAACTAAATTACTTAATTCATGTTAATACTACGAAGTGATGTAAAATAAAATTAATAAAATGCTAAGACCCTTATAATATAAACTATTTACTACACGCCATTCATTTTTAAGATTACCCTGTGCAGAGCTGAATTTGTCACGGTAATAGGTGTCAAGGCAAATAGGAATTTCTTTTTTTAATTCAGCACACAATTTCTTATATCCGTTTTTTAAACGTTGGTTGGCAGGATACATTTTGCATCTTAATCTTAGTTTATTTTTTCTCGTAACTTTATTTACAATACATATAGATATCCAGGGCTTAAGATGTTTAACAGTATTACTTGTAGGTAGAAAAGAGGAAGCGGATGTTATATGTTTATTGAGAGAGTCGATAAAAATTGTGTAAGCAGACGATGAATCACTTGAAGCAAAAACATCTTCCCAAAACTCATAGCACAATTTATTTTTGAGCTTAGCAAAATTAATCTTCAACTTTCTCTCACCAGAATTAGAATATTTACTACGCCTTTTATTATTTATGGCTAAAGCAAGTCCCGTCATGCAATGATCAGTGATATTAAGATCGAAAACACATTTATCACACACAAGCCATTCAAGATTATTAAAACGACCATGAATATGATCTAAAGAACTTCCAGAGACGGACCTAGTAGGCTCATAAATAAAGCAAGTAAGCCCTTGAGACGCAAGTAAAGTAAGGTAACTAGAGATATTATCATTCCCATCCAAAATATTTATGTTGAAATCACCTACAATAATTAAATTGTTAGATTTTTCACTAGCTAAGAAGTTAGAGAATTCAGTTATAAAAGTTCCAACGCTAAACATATGCAGTCTATATGCACATACAAAGATATATGTAACATGATCAATTTCCACGGAAACCTTTAGAACGTCAACACTAAGTAAATTAACACGCAAGCATTCAATGATTACAAGATTATCTTTGACAAAGCAACCAACTCCACCAGCAGCATAATTTTCATTCGTTTTTGAATAAAAGTTAAGCCCAGGAATAGCATAATCATTCTCCTCAAAGCCATAAATCCAAATTTCAGATAGAAAAACTATATCTGGAACGCAAGCAAAAGAATCAATGTGAGTAACAAGAGATGCGAAATTTTCTCTCATACTTCTAATGTTTTGATGAACAATACAAAATTTATCATTACAAAAGGAACTATAAGTAAAAACATTATCACAGTTGGAAGTACGTACATAAGGGAGAGAAAAGTCATCATTAAAGTCTATATCAGAATTCATGTGTATAATAAAAAAGAAAACAAAGATATTGTAAAGCACTAAATTAGTGCAAGATCATTAAACGATTTAATAGAAATGACTTTTCCCCCCTCAACCTTTCTTATAAGAATTTGATTATTATTATACCAAACATATTTGCCGTTTGATTTCTTCATAGCCTCTTTTGTGTTCATCAAAAGCCCTTGAGTAAATTTAGTGAGAGCATCGTTGATAAAAATTCCACTACCTTTACTCTTTTTACTGCTGCTGCTGCCGTTGCTGCTGCTGCCGCCGTTTCTGCTGCTGCCGCCGTTGCTGCTGCGGCCGCCGTTGCTGTTGCTGCCGCTCGCTTCGATGTTGACATGTCCATGGATGCTGAGAGAATTTAAATTGATTTTATGTTTCCTATTTGCGCACATAATTCGCTGCTTCGTTGTTAGGCTGGAGAATCTCAGACATATGATTGATTTTAGAGTAGACGTCGATGATTTTGTTTTTATTTTCTTCACATAGCATTTCTCGATGTCATTATCGAGAACATCAACTAAGAGTGCTTTAGAAAATATTTGTTGTGCAATTCTAATGCAATTTGATTCGTTTGCATTTGATACACCCGCAATTTCAATTTCATTACTAAGCAGCTGTTACTGTTGCCAGTTCAACCTACTTTCAAGCACATTGACTCTCAATTTCAATTCTTTATTTTCATTTAGAAGTAAGTTCATTTGTGAGAGAAATTGTTTATTAGTATCCTCTAAAGCCGAAATTTTTGCATAAACCATTTGAAGAGTGCAATGACTTTCACTGTCCATGTTTACCCTGGCCTCTTCAGCTGCTGCTTGTGTTTTGACTTTTTTCGCAGCATTGTTGTTATTTTGCAGTGGTAATACCGGTGGCACCGGCAAGTTATTAAGAGAGCGTCTTCATAACACTGCACATTTATCACAACGAAAAGGTTGGGCACTCGATGTATAAAAGTTTGCATCGTCTTCAGTGATATTAACACATTTAAAATGAAAAAAATGTTTGCAATCATTACAATTAATTTTTGTATTGCAATTGCGATCAAGTTTATTTGAACAAACAGAACAATTCATATTGAAAATAAATATGTAGTAATTAAATGCGTCCTACAGATGCGCACCCCACGACACTCAGGTGAGAACTGGTGGTTGATTTTATGTTCGAATCATCAAACATCAACAATGATGATGATGATGATGATGATGATGATGATGATGATGATGATGATGATGATGATAATAATAATAATAATAATAATAAAAATAATAATAATAATAATAATAATAATAAAAATAATAATAATTATAATAATAATACAAATAATAATAATAATAATAATAATAATAATAATAATAATAATAATAATAATAATAATAATAATAATAATATGATAATAATAATAATGATAATGATAATAATACTATACTCCACTTACTATGTAAATCTTATTTGATTCCCTAAAATTTTTTACCCACAACTACGCCGCCCCTGCCTCTTTTAAAACCATAAACAAAAGGCGTGACATCACATGTTAAGTACAATGTGTGTTTGGTTAGTCATCGCATAACATTAATAATTTTGAATAGCACTACACTCGATTGCACTAACGACTGAATGTCACTCAACAGTAATAAGATACTATCTTTCGCATAAAGACACTGGCGAAAAATTTTAGTCGATTTAGTAATATGCTAAATCATTTTTAGTATGATATTAGGCTAAAAAAAGGATTTTGCTAAGTATAAACCAGTTTAGTATCGTACTATTTTTGAAATCACAAAATGGCTACTTTATTTTTTTAGTATCGTACTAAATCCATATGCCACTTTGACATTTACAAACGTCAAAAAGTTATATTCGCTTAATGTTTCGCACTATTTGAGGCGTGTTTAGTTGTAGTTTATTAGGAAAATAGATTTAGTATGGTGCTAGTAAAGTGTTTAAGATTAGGAAAATATTAGTAAGGTGCTTTAGTATTAGCAAACTGTTGAGTAGTATCATGCTAGGCCCTTAACGTCAGGCTGTTTAAAATTTTGCGCCACTACCTTTATTACCTGATAAGGTAAATATAGGTATACCCATCGCTACATGTAAGTTAATGCTGAAACAAGTTGCTTTAGAAAGGACTAACCTAAGATGGAAAACTACAAGCCCCTGTCTGATAATAAAACAGTTCTGGTCAAAACTTGATCTGAAACGCTCCAAGTGTTTGATATCCTTAAGCGGATTGCATATAAGCTCCTTAATCTATACTTTTGTCATGTCATGCTTCATTTTACATTTTAGTCTGATAAAACATGTTTTTTAAAAATTTTTCTTTACCTCTTATTCTTGATGCACTTTAAATATGAATGTTTGGTCTTATCGTCAAATCTTTAAGCTTTTATATTGTCTTTTACATTGATTGTCATGAATGATGCCCTTTTAAACCTGGTCAATTTATTTATTTACTGAGTTACACCTACTTAAAATTTAAAATCCAAAAAATTGTATAATATCTATAAATCAATTAGCTATGCAAACACAAAATATGCACAAAAAAGTAACACAATAATAAAAAAGCAGAATTGTTTTTCGACCAAGAATTTGCAAGGCTTACTGAAAATGTATTTACCAATATGTATTCTTTTTTGTGAATGTTATAAATACTATTACCTCTACATTGATTTTTGGTTTTAAATCCTGTGATTTATGGCACGAAACCCAAAAGTTTTTTACATCATTAACTTTAAAGTAATTTTCTTTGATGAACTTTTCCAAACACATCTTAAATCTTGTTTCCCCTATTGTGGAATGGAACATACCAAATACCGCAGCGGTCTGAAATAAAAAAAAAACATTGAAATACAGTGGCAAGCTTAAAGTAATGCATATTAATTAATATATGTATCAACTGGCTTAATAACATACAATGCAATAATTAAATCGAAAGTGATCTAAGTAAAATTGATAGCTGTAAGTGGAAAATGTTTTTCATGTTTATGTGTAAGCTTTCAAAAGCCTAGATACATTATTATTGCCCTACAACAAGAGAAACCAATTTAATGAGAACCCTACTTATTTTGATTACTGTGATGTGGTCAACCTTAAGGCATATTTAAATTTTGACGTTTATCCCTATGAAGATCAAAATATATCATTTGAAAAAAAACAACTTCAGTATAGTTTATCAATTGTACACTGAGTTTAGAAGAAACTACGAGTATTATAATTGCTCAGTTGCAGAACTATTGCTGACAATAAATCTCTTCAAGTCACAAGCACCTATTTTTGTGATTGATTGTAGGCATCAGAATGAAATAGTGAAAACTGGACCAGTTAATTTTGCATGATCGAATTATAAATTACAATCCTCTAAGTAAATTAGTATATCGAAATATTTAAATGCTTTAGTTCAATATAGCTCTTAATCAAGAACACACCAGCTATAGCAATGGTATTCATTATTGATACTCAAGGTTTTAGAGGACCTAATAATAAGTTTATAGTTAAAGAAATAGCTATTCTGCGTGGACGTAGGCATTACCATTTCATAATCACACCTCCATTTGACTTTACACATTTACCAACATCATTAAAAAGACAAGCAAAATGGTTGTATCGAAATCATCATGGCTTGCACTGGAATGGCGGATTCACTAAATATCGTCAATTACAAGAATTTCTTCAAAATAATATCATAAATCACACCGTTTATGTTAAGGGTGATGAAAAACTACAATGGATAAAGAAACTCCTAAATGAAAATGTTGAAGTATTTAATGTTGAAAATATAAGCTACCCCAGCTTCAAAGAACTAAAAAGTATTTTTCCAAGTGAGACAAGATGCTTATCACATAGAAAATTTTGTGCTCTCCAGAACGTGTTTTTATTAAATAATTTCTTACACATCAGCAATATTTTTCCTGAATTTTTAAAGAAATAAGAACAACATTTATTTTTTCTAGTTTATTTTCGTTTTACATATAATTTTTTTTTATAAATTAGTTTATTTTTTTTATTTTTACGTATAAGTTTTTTATGTACATTTTTTTTTACAATTTTCTTAATAAATTAAATTATTTAAGAAATAAATATAATTTACTTAAAACTAGGAGGACTGTTTTTTATTGTTTTATTTTGAAATGACCCCAAGCATAGGTAGGTACTTATACCATCTTCTTTGTGAACCTTTTATCATCGAGGTGACTTAAATGAATCTTATTGAGCTGTTGGGTGTATATTTGATGAGCAATAGATCGAAAAACAAACATTTCTCCGTTCTATACTCGTTTGCTATATAAACAATCTTTATAGCTACAAATTCAACTTATATTTTCTTTTTTATTTCCAGACTAATATCAAGTCAAGTCAAGAACTATAGGGAAAAGACTTAGTTTTGCAACACGTGTTTGCTGGGCTTTATGACAGAGGCTAAAGCATTATCGCATAAAAGTGAATGGTGTAGGATGGTCACAAAGATGCCAACTGATTAGAAACAAAACTTAAATTATAATCATCCTGAAAGGGAGATGAATGTCCCGTTCGTTGTCTATGTAGACTTCGAATGCATTCTGGAAGATGCTGATACATCTGGTTCAGGTATTACAAATAATTTTATTAACAAACATGTTCCGTGTGCCAGCGCATATTACATTAAGGCATATAATAGTACTCAAAGTAAATTTAAGTCATTTAGAGGTAGAAACTGTACTAAAGATTTTTTGAATTCTGTAGTGAAGGATTGTATAGAATGTATAGAATTAGGTAGCATTAAAAGCAAACATATGACCCAGCTCACCGAAATTGATCTAAACTATCATCAGAGTTGTCGGGTTTGTTATATTTGCAATAAAGAGTTAGTTAGGTGTAGATCGAGTTGCTGACCACTGTCATTAATTACACTGGTAAATATAATGGTCGGGCAAATAATTCATGTAATTTAGCATATACAAAAACAAAATTCTTTCCTATTTTCTTCCACAACTTTTCGGGTTATGATTGTCATTTATTAATAAAAGAACTTGCTTTACTTAAGTGTAATATTTCTTTAATCCCCTAAATAATTAAAAGTATGTTTCTGTTTCAAAGACAATCTATTTACCTGATAAAAAATCGTTTGAATTGAGGTTTTTAGATTCATTCCGATTCATGCCTTCTAGTCTTGATTCATTAGCTAGGAATCTAACGGTAAGTGATTTCAAATTAATTAACTCCGACTTTCCAATTAAAGAAAAGTTTAAGCTTCTGACTAGGAAAGGTGTATTCCCATATGATTATATAAAGTCATGGAAAAGTTTAGAAGAAACAAACCTCCCCCCTCAAAATAACTTTGATAATAAATTAACTGGAGAACCTTGTTCTTTAGATGATTATAATCATGCAAAAGAAGTATGGAACACTTTTAAATGTCAACATCTTTTAGACTATATGGAGTTATATTTGAAAACTGATGTTCTTATCTTAGCAGACATTTTTGAAAATTTTAGGAGTATTTGTAAAAATATTTATAAACTAGACACCCCTGTCATTACTATACAGCCCCAGGATTATCTTGGGATGCTATGCTAAGAACAACGAAAATCAATCTCGATCTTATTCAAGATATTGAAATTTATAATTTCATAAAAAATGGTATTAGAGGAGGCATTTCCCAATGTTCACATCAACACTCCGTAGCTAACAATAAACACATGAAAACCTATGATGAAGCAAAAGATTCACAGTATTTGATGTACGTTGATACTAATAATTTATATGGATGGGCAATGTCATCTCCTCTACCATATTCTTCTACTAAATGGGTTAATGATTTTCAAAGCATTGATTTGATGAATATTTCAGATGATTCGGAAGTCAGTTATATATATGAAGTAGACTTAGAATACCCAGATTCCTTACATGAAATTAATAACGATTTACCATTTTGTGTTCAAAACAAAAAAGTAAATCAATCAAAATTTTCAAAATTAATTGCAGATTTGACACCTAAACAGAAATATATTATACATTATAAAAATCTTCAACAATGTATTAAAAATATTTTAAAACTCATTCGTATACATAGAATTTTAGAATTTAAACAAACTCGCTGGCTACAAAAATATATTGATTTAAATAATCAGCATCAAACTTTAGCTATCAGCGAGTTTGAGAATTTTTTTTCAAACTGATGAACAATAGTGTTTTTGGTAAAACTATGGAGAACGTAGATAAAAGAAAAGATGTGAAAATTGTTACCTCTTGGGAAAGTTATAAAAAAACGTTTAGGAGCTAGAGCACTAATTGCAAAACCAAATTTCCATAGTTTGACTAAAATCACCGAAAACATGGTGGCCATTCAAAGGAAAAGAGTTAATACATATTACAACAATCCTTTATATTTTGGATTTTGTGTCTTAGAATTTTCAAAGTGGAAAATGTATGACTTCCACTATAGCTATATGCAACCTAAATATGATAAATGTTTAAAATTGAACTATAAGGATACGGACTCTTTTATTTATACCATTAAGGCTGAACATTTCTATAATGACATTAAGCAAGATATCGATTTATATTTCGACATGTCTGCATACCCAATAGATAATCCTTATAATATTCATTTGAAAAATAAAAAAGTGTTGTGTATGATGAAGGATGAAAATTCTGGTAAAATAATGAAGGAGTTTATCGGGCTTAGGTCGAAAATATACTCCTTTTCTGTTGAAAAAACGGAAGCAAAGAAAGCTAAAGGTGTCAAAAAGATAGCCCTTAAAGACATACATTTAGCTAGCTATAAAGATTGTTTATATAGCAAACGAGTATAGAACGGAGAAATGTTTGTTTTTCGATCTATTGCTCATCAAATATACACCCAACAGCCCAATAAGATTGTTTTAAGTCACCTCGATAATAAAAGGTTCACAAAGAAGATGGTATAAGTACCTATGCTTGGGGTCATTTCAAAATAAAACAATAAAAAACAGTCCTCCTAGTTTTAAGTAAATTATATTTATTTATTACATAATTTAATTTATTAAGAAAATTGTAAAAAAAATTACATAAGAAAACTTATTCGTAAGAATAAAAAAAAATAGACTAATTTATAAAAAAACTTATATGTAAAACGAAAATAAATTAGAAAAAATAAATGTTGTAAGAAATTATTTAATAAAAACACGTTCTGGAGAGCACAAATTTTCTATGTGATAAGCATCTTGTCTCACTTGGAAAAATACTTTTTAGTTCTTTGAAGCTGGGGTAGCTTATATTTTCAACATTTAATACTTCAACGTTTTCATTTAGAAGTTTCTTTATCCATTGTAGTTTTTCATCACCCTTAACATAAAGGGTGTGATTTATGATATTATTTTGAAGAAATTCTTGTAATTGACGATATTTAGTGAATCCGCCATTCCAGTGCAAGCCATGATGATTTCGATACAACCATTTTGCTTGTCTTTTTAATGATGTTGGTAAATGTGTAAAGTCAAATGGAGGTGTGATTATGAAATGGTAATGACTACGTCCACGCAGAATAGCTATTTCTTTAACTATAAACTTATTATTAGGTCCTCTAAAACCTTGAATATCAATGATGAATGCCATTGCTAGAGCTGATGTGTTCTTGATTAAGAGCTATATTTTGGAGATATTAATTGACTCAGAGGATTTTTATTTTTAATTCGATCATGCAATATTAAGCAATACGCTGATGTATTAGCTGTTTTAATTTCCAAACGAATATCAGCTGGTCCAGTTTTCACTATTTCATTCTGATGCCTACAATCAATCACAAAAATAGGTGCTTGTGACTTGAAGAGATTTCTTGTCAGCAATGGTTCTATAACTGAGCAATTATAATAGCTTCTTCTAAGCTCAATGTACAATTGATGAATTATACTGAAGTTGTTTTTTTTTCAAATGATATATTTTGATCTTCATAGGGATAAACGTCAGAATTTAAATATGCCTTAAGGTTGATCACATCACAGTAATCAAAATAAGTAGGGTTCTCATTAAATTGGTTTCTCTTGTTGGTTTGTAGGGCAATAATAATGTATCTAGGCTTCTCAACTTGCGATGTTGTCTTTACATTCCATATATGATGGTCGCTAGTAGGTAAGGTTGGATATTCATATAAATCCCAATTGCGATGGCAATTTTCATAGTGTCATTATCATTTATAGATTTGAAGAGTTTCAAAGAGTCAGTAAGATGAGCATGTGGTTCTTTCCATTGAACTTTGAGTAATGTTATCTTCGCTTGCTCATCTGCATCACCAATAAGTGAATTTTCATCAGTACGAGAACGCGTTAGTATTAAGTCATGTCGAGCGTTAGGAATTATTTTTTTTGAAATCCTCTGCAAAATCCAAAACTTATTAAGAGGTAAGCAAAAATTAAAATGTAATCCATCTAAATTTACTGAAGAATTTGGACACCATCTGATTTTTACACTAGCTGTATTATTTTTCTCTTTAAGTCCTTCTTGAGTATAATTATTTATATCTTCAATTTCGTAAGAGCCGAACTAGAAGAACTATTAAATCATTACCTAAATGAAGTAAGTTATTCATTACATCTACGTTAGGTATAGGGTTGTAGGTTTAAAAATCCACTAATCCACACACATAACATGGGTCTAATACTATTGGTGGAAAGTACTCTGTGGTGAGAGTAGACTTGTTTCCGCTCAGCGTAAGTGTTATCGACATTACCGGTGTGAAAGAAATGAAACAAATGTTATAGTGTATATCTTATTTATTTTGATTTAGAAGAAACTCCAAACATAAGTGACCGCAATTAAAAGTATTAAAACGTTGTAAACAATTGTGATTGTAATAGATATTATTTGCATGTAAGTATCTTACTATTTCCTGTGGAGGTCTTAAATTTTTAAAACTATCAAAATATTTTATATTATTTTTATTTTTGTTATAAGCTACCCAATGTGTTATTATCTAAATTTACGACGCCACATTCAATTTTAAAGGGTTTTTTGGGCAATGTATCCTTCATAAGAACACCTCGGAAATTTGGCATATACTTCTTACCAAAATAAAATATATCTATGTTTGTGAGAGGACCGTTGGGTAGCATTTTTATTATTTTTTTTGATTTTTTTGAACTTAAAAATAATCCCAAACCACTTTTATATGGTTTTAGATAGAGACCCTTTCCTTGTTTTAGTTTTATTGTTTCCATATCTTTATTATGTCGGGTATTTTCTTCTAACTGTTTTCTTCCGATCTTTGAATCGCTTAAGGCTTTTACTATTCCTGCAACACGACCAGTTAGAGAACCTACGGCAGATAATCCTGCCGCTTTCGCTTCTTTTACTGCATTTTTAAATAAATTAGTTTTCTTAATTCTATGGCACTGACGGCTTTTCTTCTTCTTCTTTGTTTTTGATGATATACCCATTCCAAGAGTAGATTTAGCATTCATCATGTTATTAACTAACAGAATATTTAGTTTTTCTGATAAAGTTGAATCCTTACCTTTCAACCTCTGCCAGGATTTTCCAGCTAAAATTTTCTTGGCTGTATGTTTGTAATTTATATTATTACTTTTATTGTAAGGTACGAGTATATCGTGTTCACGGCAAGCTTCATCTAGTTGATTTATTCCCCGATCTCCTCTAGCAAGATGCTCCTTAAGCTTAGTTACGGGGCCGCATAAGTTATAAGATGGGAGGTGTAACTCAAATGGAAGCTTGTTTATTAAAGAATTTATTAATCCGTTTCCTCTCGTTGGATTATTAGAACTAACTGATGATGTTCTAAAATCAATCCTTATATAACTGTTGCATTAGAGGTAAGGGACGATTATGAAATAATGTTTATAAGACATGGTGATTTATATGAAAATGATTCATTCAACAAAATGAAGTTTGTAAGACAGCAAGAATCTATGTGTATCCAAAATTTTGATGGAAATGTAAAACAAAAAAAGAAGCATTGACAATTATTTCCTTATAGTATTCGCGGGATAATTGTAGGCGCCCATCTTATTCTGGAAAAACTAACGTTATGTTAAAAATTCTTTAAGATGAGAATGGACTGAAGTTTGAAAACATTTACATATATTCGAAATCACTACCTCAACCCAAATATGCCTACCTAAAAAAAACTCATAAAATAAATAAAGGGAATGCAGTATTAAGGCTAAACCAAATTCAGTTTTGATATTTGATGATGTAGCTTGTGAAAAACAAAATACCATAAGAGACTATATCTGTATGGTGCGTCATAATGATGTAGATAGCTTTTACTTATGTCAATCATATACACACATTCCAAAACATTTGATTCGACATAACGCTAACTATATAATTCTCTTTAAGCAAGATGATCTTAATTTGAAACATATTTATAATGATCATATAAATTCCGATATATCATTTAAACAATTTAAAGAGCTCTGTTCCGAATGGTGGAAAGAAGTGTATGGGTTTTTAGTTACTGATAAAGATAGTTGTGCTAAAAATGGTCGTTATAAAAAATTATTTAAAGAAACTGTTGTTTTATAAATTGTCACAGTCGTTGAACTGCTACGCGTATTAATAGACCTATATCAAAACCGCCCTGTATTGAACAGCCCTGTATTGAACTACCCTTTATAGAACTGCCCTGTATTAAACAGCCCTATATTGAGCAGCCCTGTATTGAACTTCCCTGTATAGGACTGCCCTGCGTTGAACAGCCCTATATTGTACAACCCATTATTGAACCGATCTGGTTATATCCTCTGCATCTACCTATACCTACAACAGACATGGATACTAATATAAATACACTTAAAATTCTAATAAAGACAAAAAAAGCTTTGAAGTAAAAGTATATGCTCCCAAAGACTGGAAAACTCATTAATGATACTGAAATTGAAAACACATTCAGGCCAGTTGTTGAACCCTTACGTAAAATCGTGAAAAATGTGAAAATAATGAGACCATGAATGATGAGTTAAAAAAATGAAATCACCCATTGTAAAACGTCGTCTTCAATTTAAGTCATAGAAAAGAAACAGAAGAAGATGAATATGAAAATATTTCTCCAGAGATAGATTTAAATTTATCATTATTGAATTCAGAGTCGGTCGAAGAAGACTCTTCATTTAAGACACCTACAAATAGTTTAAATGAGAGTACTCCGATCAACAGAGCATTAATTTCAAATTCAGATCACGATAAGATTTATGCCCCATACTTTGACGCTAAAATGAATACAAATAAGTTAGGGAGATCGAATTTCAAAATTGACGATGAGAATAATATTATAATTGATGATGAAATTTTTCATGGAACAGAAGGCCTGCTTCAACCTGTTCTGCTTAAAAATCCTCGAAAGAGTATCTATAATACTGAAGACTTAAGACAGTATCAGAGAATATTACAAAAAACATGCGCTCACTTGAGAAATCATGATACAAATTCACAGGTTAAAGGCAATAGAGGACAAAAGTACAAGAAAATCATTAAACCTTTAATTCAGGATAATTTACAAAGTAAAGAAAAGAAAGTTGGAAATGCATACAGAAGTAATTCACCTGCAACGATTTATTCAGCTAATCCAATTGATTATGTGTATTGGGACAATCCAAATGAGCTAGGTGATAGGTTGAGACTTTTAATTGCATCTGAAACATCATGACTTAACAACCATAAATATGAGATAAATTCGATTGTGGAAGAGTTGCGTGAACAAAATTGAATTTATTAGCAAAATGAGTATTGACACGTTCGGAAGAAGCTCCAGAAAATTTCAAAGAACAATCGTTGGTCCTCAAGGACCTCCTGGTGATGGATTTAAGCAAACTGCAAATGGTGACTTTGATATTGAAGGAAAAGTATACACAATGTTGGCTGCCCTATACTGCCTAATCAAGCAGTGAATAAAGCATACATTGATGATGAATTGAAAAATAAAGACAAAATATTAAGAGAATACATTGATCTACAAAATTTTAATACAATCCGCTTGCTGGATGATCTTCGAAAATATTTTCTTCTTGAAATAGAAAAAATTAAATAGAATCAAGAGCGCGAACTAAAACATTTTTCATATAAGAAAACCTAACAAGACAATCTTAAATTCAGTTAATATTTGTAAGTCAGACACGATATCACAACCATGTCCAATATCAACATACCATTCATTTTAAATGAATTTTTGACTTTTGTAAGGATTCATAAAGATAATATGCTTGAAGATCATCATGAATAATTTTTAAGAAATATATCGTTTTTTAGTAATTATAAAAATGTTGATCAAGTTGAATCTAAGTATGGATGTCATTTCACAAACTGTTCATGGTCTTCAAATACATGTAAAGTGGGATCAATTCTAATGAATTTTTTTCTAATGAATTTTGATTTAGGAAAGGACGTGCGCTTAAAATAAAATGATTCAAATATTTATTATTTATAGGAAAAACGTAAGGTGGGGTAACTGTAATTATGAATAGAAATTTCTATATCTAATAAAATATTTTATTTCTAATTCTGATGGACTTTGAGTTGAAAAAGATACTCTTCTTGAAATAAAATGTTTAAATTCAGAAGTTTTCCACTTTTTTAATGTGTGCATAGCCCCCGGGCGGCATATTGTTTCGAATATATTTACATCAGTTTTGTATGCCTAATCTGTTTTTTTTAGGCAACGACTGCCCGACTTTGTTCGTAAAATTGTCACTTTTAACAACTATCAAACCAGAATCTAAAAAATCAAACACCTACACGCTGTGGGAAGTTGGGAAGTTTTACTGACAAAGTGGCAACTACAGGCAAATCATTAAAAACAATTCAAGATACCAGATGGAGCGCACAAGATGATGCAGTAGATAATACTTGGAAAATTATGCATTGCAGAGCTTTCTCACAGAACATCGAGAAGAATTGATTGACGGTTCTTTAAATATTCTAAGAATGCGTATCAAAACCTTGGCATTTCAATGGAACCGTCCTGAAAAATTAAAAAAAGTAGAGACGCAGCTCTTTCAAGAAACCTAGTTAAGACTTCACCACATTCAACACACATTTGTACAAGAGTAAAATAAATATTTATCTTTTTCCAACATACTTCTCAATCCTATCTCATATTTCAAGTTTTACAAAAGTAAAAGAAGTCAGACCACTTTTAACTTTTACTTTTGTGCAAAAGTAGATTACTTTTGTAAAATTGGAAATATGAGATAGGTTTGAGCAGTATGTTGGAAAAAGACAAAACTTTTTTTTATTTTTGTACAGAAGTGTGTTGAATTTAGTTAATCCTTTACGGCGGAAATTATTCTCTTCCTTGGAAAGGGTCAACGTCGAAATTTAGGAAAGGTTTCATCAGCTAAGACAGTTTGCCAACAAGAAGAAAGAACCGAGTCCATCGACACTAAAGGTATAGTCAAGGATTTTGCGTTAATGAAAATTAAAAGAAAGACTTTAATAAGTTTCCTTTTGTTGTTATGTACGTGTATGTTAATTAAAAAAAAATTGATTGAAAACAAATCTTACACAATTATTTTTTCCTTAACGTATAAATTATTTTTTGCATAGAAACTTTTATTTATTTTAAACATTTTATAAACACTTTTTATCTTTGGCTTGGTGACTTCTTCATTCAAATGGTTATGTCAAGATAATTGCAACGTTCGATCTCAGATAAGCTGTAGTATGTACCTTTGCGGGGTAATATTTGGAAAAGAGGTGTAATTTTGCATTAATCAGCCCAGGGTTAAACAATGAATGTATGAATATATTTAGCATACATCTATGAGTTACAAAAGTTTTACCAAAGATTAATTTCGTGGCTGCTATACATATGAATTTGTCGCCGGCGAAAAATTTAAATGCACAAGAAAAAGTAATCAGGCCGGCAAAAATTGGTTCTTCCCCGGGCGGCATAAATCCACGCTACGCCACTGTGAAGACGGGTGCGGTTTTTTGCACTACTGGTCACATGGTCAGCGTGTGCGTTACCATTGAGATAGGGGTGACCGAGAATCCACATAAGCTTTAGGCCGTGTGTGAATTGCGTTAAAATGTTGGTTACATTTTCCACCTTGGTTAAATTTTGAAGTTTGGTTTGTGGTGGGATCAAATTTAGCTTTTTGCTGTGTGAATTGCGTTAAAAGGGATTTATTAAAACACTAATTTGGCTAAAATTCTTTCAATTTAAGAAATTTCCCTAAAAAACATTTTTTTTTGTTGATCAAGTTAATTAATTTCAAGCCAATTGAATGAATTTGTGACCTTTAGTCCAAAATGCGTTTCGCCCAGGTACTACAGCTGAGCTTATCAGTTAGATGCTGTAGTACCTTTCTAAGACGCATTACGATTTTTTTAAATCTAATATTGATTTGTACAGGGTGTCCGCCGGGAAGGTATACTACTTTGTTTGTTTATAATTTGAGAATGGATCTTATATTGATAAATGTTTTATTCAGTGTCGGCAATTGTGTATGGAATACAATATCAGGTAAATGTCAGCCGCTGTTAGTCTCACAAATTCGAGCCCTTTTGAGCACATTTTTCATTACAATCTCACACATTTCACGCGGTGTTTCATTAATTTCATCACGAATATTTTGTTTGAGTTACTCAAGCGTTTCTGGTTTGCATAAACCTTGCTTTTCAGATATCCCTTCAAAAAGAAGTCCGGAGCAGTCAAATCAGGCGACCGTGGAGGCCAATCAAGATCACCATTACTTTAAGCGACTTGTTGTGGAAAGAGGTCACGCAATAATTTCATTGTAATCCTGGCCGTATGCGATGTGGCACCGTCTGGTTGATACCACATGTTAATCGAGCGCAAAGCATGCAGTTGTAGCGTTAAAAAGTTTGCAATCATATCACGATATCGCTCCCCATTCAATGTTACCGTTAGGCCGTTTTCATTTTCAAAGAAGTAAGAAGTAATGATTTCTCCTGACCAAATTGCACACCAGACTGTTACTTTTAATGGATGGAAAGGTGACTGATGAATAATTGGAGGGTTTTCCATTGCCCAGAACGGACTATTCTGTTTATTCGCATATACATTCAAATGAGAATGTGCCTCGTTATGATTTTTTTATGAACATCGGGGTTGTCATGGGCTAGCTGTAACATCCTAGTGGCATATGTACAGCGGCGTAAATGGCCTTGTGGAAGAAGCTCTTGTGTCAACTGAATCTTAAATGGAAACAAATGCAAATCATTGTGCAACATTATGGCCAAAGTTGTTCTTTGAAGACCAAGGTCCTGAGCACGGCGTCGAATTGAAGTTGATGGATTGTTTTGAACACTTCCTTGAGCAGCAGTTCCACCTACAGACCCTCTTTCTTCGAAATCATTCACTTCGCGATAAATAGTGTGTTTTGTTGGCACGTTGTTTCTTCCTAAAATTTCACGTAACTTTCTCATCGTCACAGTAATCGATGATTGATTTTGATAAAATGTTTTAAAGATTAAAACACGTTGGTTTATCGTATATTTTTCCATAATAAAGTTGCCAAGTGTCTACTTCACGACTGCCAAATATGAACTGTCAAAACTAATGTTTACCAAAATCGCGGCAAAACAAAGTAGTATACCTTCCCGGCGGACACGCTGTATAATTTAGAACAGAGAATAACGTCTAAACTTGAGTGTTTTTCCACATTAAATTTACGCAAATATTATAGTCAATATTTTTTGTTTTGTTTATTTTCTTAAAAGGAAATAACAACAAAACTTCAGTTTAGGAAGATTAAGTAAAAATACTTTCCGATCTGCAGTTAAACGCTAATTCCAAAATTAAATTGTGATGCACGAAGGACCTAAATTGATTTTAGCTTTTTCCCCGTCAATAATTCAGTTGGTGAAAATGTAATCTCGATGTATATTCCTTAAATATACTTTAGTTCTTTTTCCATATTTAAAGAAAAAATAAGTGTTGTCTAAACTAGACTTTAGTGTTAGGTTTTTTATGTTTTTAAACAAAATTTGTTATTCCTTCAACAAAAATATATCTCGATCGAATAGACTTTTGTCATTGGCGCGAATGCTTAAGAAAAAGCAAGAACTGAAGGTAAGAGTGATTTAATTTTTACTTAGTCCGAATTTCCTTCGTAAAAAACTGTTTTTATAAGTTATGATACTTACTTCATTTATTTGAAAGCAATCAAGCTTGCCTTAATTGTAATCTATATTACCAACCTACTTTACGGCCCACGACCTCATCAAAAAAATTGATAAAAAACAATTGGCTTAATTAATATTATTGCCTAGACACGCCGACTTTTAAGGTGTCTGATGTCACGTGCGTGCGTCCGTCGCGTCGATGTCGTTAACTGTGAATTAATTTAATTCACACCTCCCAAACTAGATACATGCGCAACTTGCGATGGATTTTTATATTAGATCAAAATAGCACTGGATAAAAAAGAAAAACCATTTTAGTAGTACAAAAACAAACTCATGTGAAATAAAATACAAGACTAGAGCGTACGTTTTTGTTCGATCTCGTAAAAAATTGGTATGACAATTTTAAGTATTTATTAATATAAACTTAAAAACAAATTTTAAAAACAAAAATATTTTTTTTTTCAGAAATCCAAAAAAATATTTTTTCAACATTTTGTTGTGCGTTATTATTTATAATTAAAGACCTCCTAGTAAAAATTTAGCTTTTTTTATGAAAATCGTTAGAGCAATTTTCGATATATATAATTGGGATGGTAGAAAAATATGTGTGGCAATTTAGAGTTCAATTTTTTTCCAAATGCAAAACTTGCTCTATAGTACCTATTGCAAGTAAAAAGGAGACTTTGGCTTTGAACAAAAAAGGTTCGATAAGAAGATTGCTAGACAAAACAACAATATGGGAAAATTCGTTTGTTTCTGCTATGTTCCTTCTGTTCATTAAAGTAAATCCTTCACTGGAATATATAGATCATACAATTTTGGAACCGGCCACACCCACCTCTAGCGTGATTCTGATCATGCGATAATTGAAAGAAAACAGAAAATATCGAATGTTGAAATTAGTGTTCCAAGAGACTGGGATCAGTTTAACGAAAGTATGAATTAAAAATTAAAGTTGAAATGAAAGCAAATGATTTCTTCAACTTAAGTGAAATTTCGAACAATAATTTTAATTGGAAACGAAGTAATTCTGAACGCCAACAATTTATATGGAACTCTGTAAAGTGGATTCTCTATAAAAATAAATGTGACCAAATTTTCTATTAAACAAACTTAAATTCTGCAGAACCATTTTACCCTAACATATCCAAAGTCGATATATTTTTCATTATTAGTTTAGAAATAAGAACTAAAGTCGACATAAGAACTGGATAATTTAATACAATAGATAAGGAAAAACAGCGAAAGTAAACTTTAGACCAGAGAAAAAATCTATTTAAAATGAATAAACCACTAAACTCCGGATAAGACTTTTTATAATGAAAAACATAACAGTATTAGCATTGTCAGTAAAATCGTGTACAGTTATTTCTTTCAAAAAATTTAATTTTGAACTAAGAAAGAGTAAAATTATCTTTATTTTACTTTTTATTTCAACGCTATCGGCGTTTTCCATTGCCAAATAGACTCATTTGTAATTTCATACGATTGTAAAAACTTTAAACTTCTCTCCTGAAAAATGAGTAAAACATACTTTAACGGTTTTTCCTAGTGACCACAGATATATGTAAAAGTTTACATTTTTCAATTGACAGTTTGGCGAAAATATAACTGACCAATCTTAAAATGTTTTTCAAAGCATTTAAAAATACATTTTTACAATTATTTAATTCATTGGCTTTTCTTAGAATGCAGATATCGTCTGCATAAAGTCAAAAGTCGATAGAATTATCCAGATGTCGTCAAAAGCTACAATGAAAATGACTACCGACAGTTTAGAGCCTTGCGCATTTTCGTTATGTAGGTGATATTGGTTTGAATATGACCAATTTACACTAGTATACAATTATCTATTGGTAAGGAAAGATTTGACGTATCCGAAAATTTTCTTTCCAACGCCCTATTCTTTCAGTTTAGTGAAAATAGTGTGCAATCCGATTTTATCGAACGCTTTTTGGAAGTCTAGGATAGAATTGAAACATGTTTCTTCGAGATTAATGCTTTTGAGATGAAATAGTCAATATGAAGGTGGGCTCGATGCATACTCTATTCGCTTTACAGGCGTCTTGGTTAGGTGAAATAAGCTTTTTTGTTTCGACGAACCAGAGAAGGCGTTTAGCTTTTATTTTTTTGAGAATTTTGGACATGCACGAAAGCAGAGAGATGGGGCTGTAATTTTCAGCTATGTTAATGTCTTTATTAGATTTAAGGATTGGAACAAGAGTGATTGCTTTCCAGCTTTGTGGAATATTCGCAGAATCGAGTATATTGTTATACAAAGCAATGAGTCTTGTTTTTCCTTCATTGGGAAGTTACTTTAACATTGTGTAGGATATTCGATCTCGACCGATTGTTGTGCCTTTAACTTTATTGAGACAAGCTTCAAATTCGATAAATGGAATCGGTTCTTCAATTCGTCTTGCAGAAGCGTTGGCAGCATTGCGTGGCGTGGTATAGGAATGTGGAGGCTGAATACCTTAGAGTTAATGAAGTCAGTGCTTAAGTTTGAATGATCAGAGAAGCTAGACCAGGTTTTGGCAAACAATTGTGGTATTTGAGCTGGGTCGGTGATTAGTTGGTTAGGCGTTTTTATGCTTTTAATATTTAATTATAGGTGTTCGAGATTTAAATATACCTCTTTTGGCTGTTTTGGTCGTAATATATTTTTAATGAAACAATATCATTTCCTTTCCCGACGTTTCGACGGTGGTTGCCGTCTTCTTCAGGGGATCTTTTATTAACAAAAATAAAAAGAACATGTTGTACACATAAGAACATTTAGTGTAAAATTTGGCAAACTTACATTTAGTATGTATCACAGATAAACGAAAATAATACAATAAAAGACAAATATAAAGCAATGATAAAAAAAAAAGAAACACTTCGATTGAAGATTAGTCGGCTTTAAATTGTCACGAATTCTGCTTAATATTTAATGTCGAACGGCTTCCAGTTAGTTAGTTAGTTAGCTAGCATTTTTTCCTTGCGAAGTGAAGAAAGTTCGGAGTTCCACCAAAGTACGATTCTGTTATTTTTATCTCCAAAAGTAGGATTTGTCTGAGGAATATATATGCTAGCAGGCGAACGAATGCCGCGTTGTAGCATTGCTGCTTCTTTATTGGTATTGGTTTGTTGGTTAGGGTTTTGTCGATTAGATATTCATTAACTTTTTTCTTGAAGAAACGCCAATTGGCGTTGTCTGTTTTAAATTTGGCGTTGAAAATTTTGTTAATAGTTAGATGGCCGATGTTAACCAACGTCATGATCGGGAAATGTTAACTATTATAGAGATCGTCTAGAGTATTCCTGGACGAAATCGATAGTAGGTGCGGGGAGCAATAAGTTATATTTATATATATTATATATATTATATTTAGACAGGTGAGTTGGCGATCCGTCGTTTAATAGAGTGTGGTTGGAGTTTAGAAGGAAATCTTCAAAAATTGCACCCCTAGAGTTTGTGGTGGGAGATGCCCAGAGCACGCTCCATGAGTTTACGTGTCTGCCAAAAATTATTGGTGCATTGATCTGATCAACAACGTTGTGCAAGTCACTAGTTTGGAAGTTTGGTGGGATGCAAATCCAAATGTATGTAATTTTCATTCCTAGCTCAATTTCACAAGCGATTGCTTGAAGGCTTGAATTAAGGGGGATAATTTTATGTGGATCGTTTTCTTTATCCAAGAGGCATACGCCCTGTATGAATGTTGTATTTGTGTCTAGATTTTTAAAATATTCTATGTAATTTGTTTGGACAATTGGGATTAAATTGTTAAAAATTTGTAGCATACTTATTGGGTTTCGGGTTGTTAAGTTGATAGTTTCTTGACTCTATTGCTCCGATGTTGAATCATTTAAGCTCCCTGGGGAAATTAAATTTTTTTAAAGGGGTTATTACTACCCTTAAAATGTTTACACACAGTGTTATCAGAGTGGATTTGAGAATTAGATGATTACTATCCCATTATAACCCACGGGTGGTATCCAATCAAAATAATTCAATTCCGGAACAACAGAGTCATTTATTGTGGTGTCATAATTAATTTTATTGTTCGAAATCATCATTTACACTCGGAGTTTTTTAATGGTATCTGCGGTAAAGGTTGAAGATTCTAATGTTTGTGAGTGGTGAGTGGGGATTGAGAGGTTTGTATAAGTTAATTGTTGGTTGTTTAAGAGTTTGGAGTTGAGTTTAGATTGTAAAATTGTTTGGTGGTGATACTTACATTGGGATTGAGTGGAGTGGAATTGGTTAGTTGATTGGAGTTGGTGTTTGAGTTGGTTGGTTGATTGTGGATCGCGAAGATGTAGCAGTTTATTGGAATGTAGTGGTTTGAGTTGGAATGGGGAGTTGGTTGGATGGTTGAATATGTTTGAATTTGTTGTACTGTGTTAGAAGGTAATTGGGTAGGTGGTATGGTGGAGGTGGTATTATTGTGTTGCATTGCAATTTTACCATATGAAGTAAGTTGGATTGTTGGTCGGATTTTGGTCTCTATGAATGCGGTTAGCTTCACCAATAGAGCATTTACTGGTTTTCTTAATAGTAAGAATAATTTTTGCTTCTTGGTGCTTTGTACATGCTTTATAGGATGCAAGGTGCGGTTGGTAGCAATAAGCACATCTCGAACTTAGGCAGGGAGTGGAAGAGTGGACATCAAGGCTACGTATTTCGCATTTTGGAGTTCCGTTATAACCTTTAGCTGTGTGACCAAGACGTTGATATTTTCGGCACCTCATGGGATTCGGAATGAATTCCGAAACTTTTGCAGTATAAAAGCCGATTTCAATTGATTTCGGGGACAGAAGAGGTCAAACGTAAAAAGCATTGGTCCCAATGATTTCGCTTTTCCCTTGTCGTCGCCCTTAGTATACTTATATACTATGGTGAAGCCTTGCACGTTCATCTTTGGAAAAATTTCAGTTTCGGAAACACTGTTAAGACACGGAGAATAAACAATTCCATTTGTTTCATTTTGGCGATCTTGTATTTTTTTCTACAGGGCATACATTGGCTAGGTTATAAACATGATTCAACTTATGCGCAATTTTTTTTTATTTTGTTTTAATTAATAGAATAACATCTCGGAGTTGGGAAATGTGGTGGTATTCGGTACTGATATTGTATATGGCTTTCCTAAGTAAGAAAGGACTCACATTGATGATAGGGTTTTTTTATTTTTAGCAACGATTGCAATTAATTTGGGATTACTGAAGTTTGGTTTATTTGGTAGGGGGTCGAATTCAAAAGGAGTACTAGTTGTTTTTTGTATCTTTTTTGGATGGGTTGTTTCAAAAACAGGATCTACATCGAGATCATTGAATCGGTTAGTTCTACTCAGCTCAGGGGCCATATATTCACTTAAGCAAAAATACTAGCTGTAGGAGTTTGTCGAGATTTACAATGGAAAAAAAGAAAACTTCTGAGATAAGAGAGTTTGGTAAGACAAAAGATACCGGTTTGCGCGCAGGGAGCAAAATAAATTAGAACACACGTAGTTTTCCGTAGACGATGTGATCGATACAGAGGCTGGTCGGTGACTGAAATAAAAAATGTATAAGTCAAACAACAACAATAACATACTTGAAATTACTTTTCCTTCTTATCCGAAGTATAATTAAATTCCAATGCTTAGTTAAGTATTTTCAACAGTACACATAATAGGGTAATATACTGCGCATGTTTACAAAATTCGGTTGTCATAATTCAAAAATCCGGTTATCATATTTGGCAAAATGTCTCTGAGATTTGGCATTTTTACAAACAAATTGGGAACGTAACAGTAGATCAAAAATAACTGTTATTAAAATAACATTTGAATTTTCTAAATTTGTATTTTGATCAAACCAATTGATGAATAATTATTTTAAAATGATAGTGGTAAATAGTTTATTAAAATTGTTATTTCACTGACAATTTTTGTTCCATAATTGTTATTTCAGTAACAGGAATTTATAAGTGTTATTTAAAAGTAGCAGTAACGGATATTGCAACACTCAGTTTGGCCCATGCCTAAGCCTATGTGCATGCCAAATGTGACACGATTGTCTCTGAGTTTTGCCACATGTGCGAATTTGAACGAAAATAAAAACCGGAATATATTACCTTTATTTTGTGCACTGTGAGTATTTTCAGTTTTTTTAGTTACGTATGTTTGAATTTGTTTTTCTCCTTGTATTTTTTTATGATTATTGACAGAAAAAAACAAAGATGTGAAAATCCCTCCATATTAAAATAAATAAAATAAAGTCGGTATCTTGATCGTTTCTTGAAATTTTTTTTATTTTCTGAGCTCAGTTGTACTTGTTTGTCACGAGAACACGCCAAGGAATAGTTGTTTTTCAAGGCTAAGGAAGTAAACCTTCTTTTTTTAAATAGCAAGTTCAAACTGTGAATAAAAATGTACGCCTACCTTATCAACGTAAAATTCATCGTTTTGTCCATTTATTGTTGTTGCGCTAACAATGCTTGTCCATCCTTGCATAGCATCAATATCCATTGTCTTGGTAGTTAGATGAAGAGTGTACATCTGACGTAAAGGCCACTGCGTGTGTAGTGAAGAAAGAATTAAAATTGATAAATATTTCACAAGACCATCCCAGATAAGATTGTCTTTTAATGATTTTGATGAAGTAACGCCTCCAAGAAACTGTTGAACAACTGATTCAGCTATTCGCACAGTAGAAATTTGGTTATCTTCCGTAGTTGTTGATTTTGGATCCGAAAGAAATGATAGTTTGAGACTAATAAGTCCCACAGACGATACAACATTTGCTTGTAGAGATGGTAGTGCAATAAAATCAAGTTTCGTCAATGGATATTTAATATCTAGCCAGGATTCAAAATAATTCATGACATCCTTCGCTGTTTTCATAATGAAATTAGTGCGTGTTAACAAATCTTCTGGGGCATAGAATGTGTATGATACCTTTTCTCTATAACGCTTACTAGAATTGTTTATTGAAATTCTATTAATTGTTTTTGAATTATGCGGAAGTGAAGAATTGTTTATTGGTAGTAGTTTTATGTTAAGAGAATGTGTTAAAGATGTAATACTACGAATAGCGATTGTTTTAACGTTTCTTGTGTTATTGTTCCCGCTTATTATAGACAATTTGTCAGTGTGGTCTGTTGGATTAATTATCGGCGTTATGTCAGTATCGAGTGATTGTCTTTCAAAATCAGTTATCACCCAACTTACTGAATCAGTTGATAAACGAGGTGTTTCCATGAAATCATCCCGAAGCTATAAAAATGTGATATTATAATGTTAGAATAACCATCCACATGGTGTTTAACTTTATTATAGACTTACCAAACCTGTCCCCATATAGAATCCAACATCTTCGGTCTTATGTACATTTGTGTTTGAAAGGCCAATGTGAAATCGATCCCTAAAGATTGAAACTCTAAATGGCGTTCGCAAGTGGGGCTCGTTAAAACAAGGAAAATATTTTCTCGCACCTCTTGGTTGAAAAACTGTTGCTGCTAAAAATCTATTATTAATTAAAAATTATGTTTAAAATGCAATTCAAATTTATTATGGGTTATTTATATTTTTGTTTGATATTTACTAATTAAAAAAAAAACAATTATACATCAAGATTGACTTATAAATAGTACACGAGGTATTAAATTTGTTATATGGGGTAATGCCAGAAAGCCAACACTATATTTAATCCAACTAGGAAAATATGAATAATTACATCTATTAAAAAAAAAAAAACAATTTAGTTAAATTAAGAAACAAAGTCGCATAAGGAAGAAAAATAAAAAGAAAAATGGTACCTCAGTTCAAACTCGAGAAAATTTTCAAAATTAGATTGATGAAACTTTCTATGTACTATCCCATACCTGACATTATTCCACATGTCAAACAATAATTAATTATAGAGGAGCGCAAAACGATTTGAGGAACAAAAATTAAGCTTGTTGAATTTGGAGTATTCTTAAAAATTAGTTTGAAGATAAAGGAAAAACACCGATATTTGAAGAAAACTTTCAAAGCTAAAATTAAAGAGTTGACGAGCCTGAGCCGAAACGTAATCGAGCTTTCGGGGGACGAAAATAAAACGGGCAATGTCATTGAATGCTACATTCAGCTTACAAAGCAAATGGAAGTCAGGGTCTGTTTTAGCGATTCTAATTTTTTTGAAAAAATGTAACAGATATACTCAGTTGAAATATATACATGGTTTTAACTCTACAAAACTTTGAGCAACTAGAGATATTAACAATGGTAGTGATTTGCAAAAGAGAATTGGTGTCTAATGAATTAGAACATAATAAGAAGTAACAATTTTGGATGATTTTAAATATAAACAAATTTGAAAATCTCTTGTCGGTTTTTATAAATATACATTTTGCTACACAAATTAATCATTTGAAAAAGATAAGGACTTGAGATGTATTACAAATTTGAAAGAATATTAATTATAGATGATTTAAGACATACAAATTTTAATTTTAAATGACTTGAAACATAAACTTCAAACTAAAAGGAAGTAATTTGGAAAGACTTGTTCTTATGATCCAGAATTTTCAAAAGCTATTGCAATAACTAAGTGCATGATTGCAAAGGTATACAAATTGAGCCAACCCCAAGAGCCATTTAAAATATCGTACAGATTATTTTATAGACCTAATACTTTTTTAGAAATATAATCTTCGGAACGCTTGTAAAATTAAGCAAACCACAATAAAATGGTAGAAGTTTTCAGTTTCTCTTCTGTGGAATAAGTCACAAGTTTGCTGAAGATCGTTTCCGTGGGGTATGAAATTAAGGTTAAGCAGCCCTGGCTCTAAAAATTGTGGTTATAATTTCGTGCGTAGATATTATTGAAATAACTTTCCGCATATAGCAATTGGTGGTTTAGGTTTCTGTACAATAGCGATGGCGATGAGGATGCTTTAGTGAGATATTGGTAATATATTTCCTCATCAAATTTATCTATGATCTTATCGAATATATTGTGCCAATCACTTGTATTGTTTTCGGATAAAGATAAAGTGAGATCATGGGACAAGGCAAGTTGGTTCCATTCCCTGAATGGTGAAGTATTGGTTTGCAATTACCTTAATACATATTATTGCTCTATAGAGATTGATCTCATCTCTCTTCATTACTTTTGTCAAAACTGACTGCGCCTTCAAATTCTGGAGATAAATGTGTGGTAAGCCAGATTCCACATATAACCATAGGTGGGAGTAGATGCATCCCTGAGGGACACCCGCTGACATATCAAACTATTCTGCTGAACTAATCAGCTGCACTTGAAGGCGAGAGAAACTTAATATACAGCATTAAACACTTTCTGGATAATCCTAATGACGCCATTTTATAAATCAAAATATTTCTATTAACCGTATCGCATTCTGCTTTAAAATATACAAAACACACATACAGCTGCTTGTTCTTTTCGATATATTTTTTGGCAAGGCTAGTAAAAAAAAATGTGATCTGTAGTTGCAAATCCAGGGCGAAAACCAGCTTGAAATATACTCAGCTGATTGCTATCTTCTATCCAACTGGAAAGCGAAAGAAAAAAAGTAGCAAAAATTTTTCTTAATAAATTAAGGATAGAATTTCCTCTATAATTTTCGGCCCAGCTAGCATCGCCTTTTTTAAAAATAGCATAAGTGATAGCTTTTGTGAAACCCGTAGGAACACAAGCATTGCTATAAATCACAAAGTAAAAATCCACAGTGTAAAGTTTGAATTGTTCGGTACGCTCGTTCGGTGTGCTCGTTTTATTTAACATCCAAATCATATTAAAAACAACCGAACTAAAAAATCCTCCGTAGCCCTGCATGCATTTAATCTTAACCATTTCAACATAAAATTTGAAAATGTATGATTGCTTAAGCATGCACAATCGCAAGACGACTTGATGCATTCGAAAGTGTTTACATCTACATGAACGCCCAACTGATGAACGGCGATAGCGGCAATATTGTTTCATCTTTGTTGAATTTAATTTAATATTTGTCTCCTTTGTACCAGTTCTTAATCACTCCGTTTAATTTTTGTTGTTTTTTTTCTAATTCGTTATACTTGTCTAATACACAGTTTTTCATTCTGTTTTGATTTCCCTTTTTTAAACTATTTAGTGTATTGCTGATGATGACTCGAATTTGACTCGAAATGCATTCGATAAATAAAATTTAATTTGACGAAGCGAAAAACTTTTTTCATGTGTGTCTTTTTTTTTTTTTTTTTAATGTTGTGAACAAAAAAAATTTTTCGTTTTGCTTTTCTTTTATCAACTGGTAGTCAACTTCCAGGGGCCTTATTGTTTTTCATATCCATCAAACCTTTTCCAATTTCACACAAGGATATTGGAGTGCCACTTTTGCATCATTAATGACGTAGCTAAAAGCATGAAGATTCTCCTCCGCTGACTAAAGAGTTTTAAAATGTGCTGCTGGTGTCTCAGCTTCGGGAGAAGACTTTGACTTGCTTTGAATACGCCCATCCAATATTCGTACTTTACACCAAAACTCCTTAGAGTTCTTAGAATGCTTTAATTTTGTTGCAAGAATCTCAAGATGATGCAAGTTTTTGACAGAGCATAGTTTCTTAAGCTCCTTGCTGGCGCGCAAGTACATATTTTTGAACACAATGACGTTTGTAGATCTGAGTAGTTTCAAACATTTAAAAGAAAGCTTCACAAGATTGCAACAGTCATTGTCGAACCATTTATTCTTAATCGTGAGCGTATGGTAATCGTTTACTTGTTGGCCGAAGGGAAAATTATCCTTGAAATGCCTTCCTCAATTTGATACACATTGTTCATCGATTGAAGCGGTAGTGTATTATAGTGGCGGTTCAATAATGTATTATAACGATGTGATTGAAGTCAATCCAACTTAGTTTTCGAACCGTATCTGTCGCAGAAACTAAACTGTAGCACTGAAGTTGGCCATGAGCACTTAAAAGGCTTCAACTGCTTTTAACCACCCACCAGACATTGCACAAAAATGGATAACAGATTGACCTTGGCCGCTAATAAATGTGAACTCACCATTTGCCACCACGTTTAGCACAAACATATCAACATCATCCACAAGTTCGGATAGAAGCTTTCCATTTCTGTTAACCGTTACGTCTTTGGAGTTTCTGTTTAAATCAAGCACTAATTGGACTTGTAAAATATGAGGACACGAATAAGTAAATTTCCCCAGTGACATAAATGGGAAAATTAGTATTGGGTCACAAATAACAGGGCCTGCGACTAACAGTCCGATTCTCCCACTGGTGAAGAATCACAAGTCACAAGCCCTTGTGACTATTCCTTGTCAGGATTATTGTGACTCGATAACATTTATCGAATTCTCCCCCAATCGTCACAAGAAAGCTCACAACGAAACCACCACAGCTAAAGTTGAATTGCGTAGTGGCATTATTGGCATTATTGGAACAGCTGAAAATTAGAAACAAAATAAAAATTGAAATTGATGCGGATTATTTATTATAGATGTAATAAATGAATTTATTTTTGTTTAAAAAAATAAACAACTATTAAAGAGAATCCGCTTAATTCAATTTTAAACAACAAAATGTAAAAGGATTTATATGTGATCTGGAATGAAAAGAATACCTTCAATCACTTCGGGTCTCCCCCTTGAGCATTGGAAATGTTAACTTAGTTATCTATTAATATTATAATAAGTTGGTTAGTTTCTTTTCGATCAATGATTGGTAAGTTATTAGTTTCACCTGACCATATATACTTATGTTATGTGTTTTTTTAAACTTTATGTTGACATTCATTGAAATTAAAACAACATTTTCACGCCACTTGAATAGAACATGGATTTAGTTTGATTGTTATTTTTTACAAGCGGACTCGTATTTTTCGTTGTTCAATCTTTTTTTTAAATTTCGACAATTTGGTAAAAAAAGCAACCTAGAATGGGTCGATAAAATGCATTAATTGAGGCAGAAAAATGACAGATCAAAGCATATAAGGACGCTACTCTGGTTTATCTATTGCCAAAACAGCTAAAAAGAAATCGACTTGAGCCGCACTGTTATATCCAGAATTTTAAGTAATGAGCTTAAATATGAAAAAAATATGAAAGGCCGCATACGCTAAAGTTACGCAAAATAGTTCCACCTTCGGAACGAACACGAAAAGTTTAGTTTCGCTTCGGAACTAATTCCGGAAACTAGTTCCGCGGAATGATTTAGTTTTCTTTATACACTTACACTGACTGCTTATATGGTTGAAGCTATAGAAGAAAGAAATCCTTTACATGTAGGTCAAATTTAAATATAAATAGCTTATTTGATATTGAATTGGACACATTTTGTAGTATTATTCAAAAATACACCCCCTTTTTTAGAAAAAAAAAATTTAAGAAAATTTGTAGGTAAAAAAATAGTAAAATAAAAGACTTTGAAAAAATATTTAGCCGTTTCCACTGAGAATCTTGTGCATACGATGTGATCGACCACAAGAGCATGTACGCGCGATTCTGTCGTGCATTTTATTTGGTTTAAAATTCTGTTCAGTAGTTTATAGTTTCTTTGTAAATAAATTATATTTTGACAAGTAAGCAAACAACAGAAACTATTGTCTTTAACACCATATACATATCTACATTATACTACATACATTACAAAAACTTCAAATCGAAACAAAAAATAGAATTTCGAAGTTAAAAGCTTAAGTTCCGTATCAGTAACTACATAGGTATTAAAGCGTAAAGAAAATATAAGGAAAACTAACATGATACAAAATAAGTTTTAGTATTTTTATATAATTGTCAACGTAGTCAACGTAATTTTTAAATTTGGCAAAATGACGCTTGACACAATGTCACGACACCCATTTTTACAATTTCTTGTCTTCTAAACGAATTTTGCAATAAAATCAAACATTTAATTCATATTCAAAACACCTAGTGCCTACCTACAATGAAATGCTAGATATCACAAGCCCATACATTTATATTTTTGTCTTATTTTTCTATAGTAGTTTTACAAGAAATAAAAGTAAATATAAAATAAAAGATTTTTAAATTTTAATTAGATATTTAATTAATAAATAAAACTTAGTTTTTTAATCACAACTTTCTTAATTAATTTTGCTACGCGTTTCGGAATTATCATTCCATTATCGGGCTGTTGGCAACTTTGTTTAAATTTTTATTTTTTTTTTCTTTATTTGGTTGTCATCTTCCTTTTTTGTGTTATCTTCTTCTTTGTTGATTTATGTATTATTAATTGCAGTATCATATAGTGCATTTCTTTTAAAAAAAATAATTTGTCATTGATTATGTTGTCTTCCTCTAGCTTATGCGATTTGTATATCTCATATTGTTCGAGTGCGTCCATAAGTTTACCTTTTTTACAACGGTGTAGGGGGGTCAAATTAATTTGGAAGTTTTTGTAGGTATGGTTTGTCTCTATCAGGTGTATTGCGAAATTAGATGTAGAGTTAGGCTTAGGTTTGTGTTCGTTGAACCTTTCTATAAATGATCGCCCTAATTGACCAATGTAGTATTTGTTGCAATCGCTACACTTTAATATGTATACACCTGTGTTTGTTTTTATGTCATTTTTGGTTTTTGGCTGTAAAAGTTTTGATATTTGGTTATTTATTTTGAATGATATTTTAATATTTTGTTTTTTAAGAGAGTTTTTAATTATTTGTGGTAGTAAATTTGTATATTCTACGGAAATGTATTTGGGTGTTTCTAGTGGAATATTGTTGCAGTTATTTGTATTGTTTTTGTTTATTTTCTGTTTCTTTTTATTTATAAGTTCGTCGATCATTTCGATTTTATATCCGTTTGCTCTCGCTATATGTTTGATTGTGTTAACTTCATCTCCATAATCTGCATTCGTCATAGGGATTGTTAATAATCTATTAACAAATGCGTTGTAGGCTGCTGTTTTTTGTGTTTGTGGGTGGTGTGAATCAATATGAATAGTGGTGTCAGTGGTGGTTGGTTTTCTGTATACTTTATAGATGAGCTTGTTGTTGTTCTTTTTTATGTTTAGGTCTATGAAATTTATTTGGTTATCATTTTCTATTTCAGCAGTGAATTTAATTTTAGCGTTTAAGATATTGAGGTATTTTCTCATTACGTCTATTTGTCTAAATGTACCATCTATGATGATAAATGTGTCACAAACCTATCTGGAGTATGTGATGATTTTTGGGAAAAGTGCATTAAGAGGAGACAGTATGTATTGGTTTTCAAAGTGGTTTAGGTAGAATTCTGCGCTTAAGCCGCTTAAGGGTGAACCCATTGCTAGGCCTTCATGTTGTACGTAGTATCTGTTGTTAAATGTAAAGTAATTTTGTTGTAATATTAATTTTAGTAGTGTTATTAGTTCGTCTATTTGATTTGTATTTAAGGTGGCTATGGATTTAAGATTATTTTCTATGATTGTTTTTGTTTCATTTACTGGTATATTGGTATACATGTTAGTGACGTCAAAGGAAATCATTTTGTAATTAGGTAATATGTTTATGTTTTTTAGTTTGGTTATTAGTTGTTGATAATTGTTAATGCTATGGTTTTTATGAAAGATGGTGTTAATTTTAATTAGTTTTTGAATGATTTAGCGACTTTATAACTTGGTGCAGTTGTGTAATTAATAAGTGGTCTGATGGGTGTTCCTTCTTTGTGGATTTTTGGCAAACCAGTGAAATGTGGTGCAGTTGGTTTTGTTTGTTTTAGTTTTAGTTTGGTTAAATTTGTGAATAAATTATTACATTTGTTTATTGCACTGTTTATGTTTTTTGTCTATGTTTTTGTGGGGTCTTTATCTATTTCTTTTATATTGTTTTCATTTAGGAAAATGGGTGTTTTGTCCATAATAACAACTGTATCGCCTTTGTCTGCCTTCGTGATGAATGCATTATTAACTTCTAGTTTTTGTTCTATATTTTTTATGTCGATTAAGTTCTTTTTAGAATTATTTGTATGTTTATTAAGTTTATTATGGTTTTTTAATACAGTTTTCAGTTTTTTATTTATTTCGATTCTGGTTTCGTTTTATTTGGTCCATTGGACATCAGAAACGAGTTTAGACGCAGCATGAATTGTATCATTCCAGGCCTTAAAACCGAACTGAGTATCCGGCATGACAGACTTGTCCTCCGCACACTTAAACAAAGCCCTATTAATAACCTTTTCAAATACCTTGCTTATACTCGGAAGAAGACTTATCGACCGAAAATTCGCCGGATTGGAGTTGTTCTGTCCCTTTTTAGGGTGAGAATGCACTACTGCTGTCTTCCACCGCACTGGATAATATGCATTATTCAGCGTTGCTAAACAGTGTGGTATAAATGTCAACTGCTTCCTGAGGCAAATGTCGTAGTACAACGTTAGATATACCATCGACTACTGACTTCTGTTTCTTTAACGAATCGATCTGGGCCCATTTCGCTCGGCGATTAATAGCGTTTGCCAACTCTTCATCATTAAACCCGGTAAGACCAAGGTTCTCAGATCGCCATTCGGTTATATCGTTCCGGAGCCATAAGTGATGAGGCAAAGATCTGTTCTCCAGGTCATGATTCGTAAATGTAAACTTTCTGGAAAGCAGCCCCCACACCTTCCAATTTCTTGATTTTTGGGAACATAATCTGGTCGCTAGAGTTAACGGCCCGAATTGTATTGTCCCACAACAAATTAATAGAAAACCTGTAGTTTTCTTTGATCAGTTGGTTGATGTTTTTGATCCACGACTTCAGTGTCCTAACCTCCAGATCTCGTGTGTCAGTAAACTGTCTGTACAAGCGTTATAATCTTGTCAGTAGTCCACGTTTTTGTATGTGTAGTGCGTCAATGGTCGCGTTACGGTATATGTCGGTTGCGTTACGTTCTTTGAATTTCGGTATTGTTCTGTTCATTGTTCGTTGAATTGTTTCGTCGATTTGTTCTAAGTATCTATCGATTTCCGTATGCATTAAGTTCCTATTATTTGGTGGGAATATACCACTTGAACGTAATTCACTCAATAAGGCATTGCAGAAGCGTGGCCAGCACACTTTACAGTAGTTGTAAGTATGCACAGGCAGATACTCCTCCAACTCCATAAGCTCGCTCGGAAGTGGTCACTGTCGTACTCGATCGTTCGTAAATAATTTCTTGGCTGTTGACCCACAGTGCCAGTAATTGTTAGTCTTGCGTCTTTCAGCAATAGATCGAGATAGGCACAGCTTCTTGGAAACGATGGCCTCTCTGTAGCAAGAAGGTCGATGCGACACTCAATATTGTATTGACCCTTCCAATTATACAAATGGTTACCTCGAGGATTTTACCGGCTAATATGTAAAAAATTTTCTTCCGAGCTCAATCTTAAGCATTCAAAGAGCTTTTCAAGCTCTGTTATAAACTGGGTGGGCTGAGTTGTTTCCGGTGCATAGGCAGCGAAACATACAAAAACGATTAAAGTCAGTAAAAGACCAATGCAAAGCCTTGAAGACTGCAATACTTTGATCGCAATTAAAAGACTTCAAGATTGCAATCATTTAACAAGAATTCTAAAAGACTTAAAAAGTATTGCAATAAATTGGCTTTTAAAAATTGCATTACCTACTAAAGACTTTAAATCGATTGGGAGTTACATTTTTTAACATAAAATTTCCATAAATTCAAGGTGACGTCCAACGCAAAAGATTTAAGAGTCAGAACTATTTTTTGTCACCAAATGAAGCCATTTTAATGATTATTGGAAATAGAGCCCTATTAATTGTTTGCATTTCATATTTTTTTTAGACTGGGATTTTTTTTATTCATTTTTATTTAATATTAACTTATAACTATCTTAAAGCTAGATAAAAATGTTTAAAACTAGCCTAATTATCAATAACTTACAACTAATTTACTGGCACTTTACGGGCGCTCTAAACTAACTAATCACTCTTAGAACTAATCTCTTTCGACCTAAAAACTGTTTTAATTAATTCTAATTATTTTATTTTATTTTAACCAAGAAAACTTATTAACAAGAAACTCGGTATCTCTTCATATTTTTATTTCTATTATAAACTAAACTTAAAGCTAGACTAAAAATAATTAAAACTAGATACAACTAACTTATACTAACTAAAAATAAGTTAAACTACTTAAAATACTTAAAAACACCCAAAACCACTTAAAACTACTTAAAAACTAGAACGGATACAGCAGCATTTTTTTCGTTTTTTTAATTTTTTTGTTTATTTTTTATATGAATGCAGACACACAAGAACATGCAACCCACACATACATGTACATACGCACATACATATACGTACGCACATACATGCACAGACATGCAGATACATACACATATGCCTCCGCATACGTACATATTTTTAATTTTTTTTGGTGCCACCCCGACTGTTCCCTATACCTAATTACCCTAAATCTATGTAAGTCGGCCAAGAAATACCATCTTAATCGACTTTAAATATCATGATTCGGTTCAGAGAGCCACCAGAACTGGTTCTCCTGTTTCGCCCTATCCCTTCGGTCCCGATCGGACACAGTCCTACTGAACCGAAGGCGGCCCTCTCCACCTTGAGCGATGACGTCTCGACCGTACAGGAGTCGCTTATCCGAAGTTCTCCGGCTGACGTGGTAGATGAGCGGAACCGCCCCTCCATCCTGTATCAGCCCTCGACTGTCTAAATAGAGGAATGCCTCGGGAGGTATGTAGCCACTTTACCGCGCACTCTCGAAATCTTCATCATTGGGGTAGTAAGCCCCAAAAATTAAGCTGTTGGTTGAGGACATCGCTCTTGCAGTTTGACCCCGAATCAGCTTTAACAAAAAATTATCTATTCTGTTTATGTTGGCTCCGTTGTATAGAACCTGGTTGGAATAATATCTTGTGTACTCAGACTCTGGTGTTCTGTGTAATCCAAGGCAACATCTAAGACATTACCTCTCAAACACCCGAATCTTTTCCATTTGAGATGGGGCAACGTTGAACCACACCGGGCATCCGTAGGCAATCATTGCCATGATGAGGGCCATGTAACAAATCACCTTCACCCTGCTGTCAAAACGGCTGCTATAAAATAGTCGTTTTGTCAAGGCAAATGCTCCCCTAACCCAAGCCAAGGCAGCACCTATATGTCTGTCGAAATACAGGTACTGATCCAACCAGATGCCAAGGTACTTTACAACACTTTTACTCGCCACTGGATGTCCATGTGGCCCTACGGTCACCAACTTGCGCCAATTCTTTCTCGTATCCCTTGAGACGCTAGACAACTGAGTCCTAAACAAAATAGTTTCTGATTTCTGGAAGTTGTTTTTCAACTTCCAGTCATCACAATATCGCTGAATCTTGTCGAAGTCACTCCGCAAAAGGATTTTGATGCCCTCAACTGAATTAGCTGTACTGTACGCAATTAGATCGTCGGCGTACGCAATTGCCTGAGTTAAACTACCTATCAGATCGCTGGTGTAAATGCTGAATAGAATCGGCGAGTTAACCGCTCCCTGCTGAAGACCATTTTTAATATTAAAAATTGCGGTAGAAGTTACATTGCCACTCTTGACAACAAACTTTCTACCATTTAGCATGTCATAAAGCATGCACAATAGAGGTTTACTAGTCTGGTTATCTTTAGATAGAGACCTTCTAACCATACGGTGTCGAAGGCATTCTCCAAATCAACCAGACAGGCACCCGTGTACGACTTCAGTGTCCTAATCTCCAGATCTCGTGTATCAGTAAACTGTCTGTACAAGCGTTTTAGTCTTGTCAGTAGACCACTTTTTTGTCTGTGTAGTGCGTCAATGGTCGTGTTATGGCACATGGACGTTGCATTACGTTCTCTGTATTTCGGTATTGTTCTGTTCATTGTTCGTAGAATCGTTTCGTCCATTTGTTCTAAGTATCTATCGATTTCTGTATTTGTCAGGTTCCTGTCGTTTGGTGGGAATATACCATTTGACCATAATTCGCTCAATAAGGCGTTGGAGAAGCGGGGCCAGCGCACCTAACTGTAGTTATAGGTATGCACAGGCACATACTTCTCCAACTCCATAAGCTCGTTTGGAAGTACTCGATAGTTCGTAAACAATTTCTTGTCGTTGACCCACAGTGTCAGTAATTGTTAGTCTTCCGTCTTTCAGCAATAGATCCAGATAGGCATCGCTTCTTGGGAACGATGGGCTCTCTGTGGCTAGAAGATCGAGGCGATACTCAAGGTTGTATCGACCCATCCAATTATACAAATGGTTGCCCCGAGGATTTTGTATTTGATTTCCCCAATCTATGTGCTTGGCGCTTAAATCACCAGCCAATATTTTAAAGTTTTGCGCCTTTCTGCAATAGATACAGATAGGCAACGCTTCTTGGAAACGAAGGCTTCTCTGTAGCAAGAAGGTCGATGCGATACTCAATATTGTATTGACCCATCCAAATATATAGATGGTTACCTCGAGAATTTTGTATTTGATTTCCCCAATTTATATGCTTGGCGTTTAAATCACCAGCCAATATGTAAACGTTTTTTTCCGAGCTCAGTCGTAAGCATTCACATAGCTTTTCAAGCTCTGTTATAAACTGTGTGGGCTGATGTGTTTCCGGAGCATAGGCAGCGATCACATACATTCGCTTCCCCTGTTGGAGATGAATGCATGTCTCTAAGATCCAAAATTTTCGCACATCACTGTTTTGGCATTAAGTGAAACTCAAATAGGTGAATTTATTTGGGTACAACTTATTGCCATTATTCTTTCACCACTAGGGTCTCGCCGTTTATATTAGAAATGACGTTGCGTACCAACTTCAACCACAATATGGTTTGTGTACAAACACAAATTTTAACTTCATGTGGTTAAAATTAAAGGTAAACAAGCACATCATTCACACATGTTTTATTTATCGGAGCCCAAATTTGGACAGAAATTCAAATTTTAACGAATTTGGTGCTCTGTCCGACTCCATTCAAAGAATTGTTTCCTATTATCCTCTCCCTGAAATCGTCATTACGGGCGATTTCAATGTACACATTTTTAGCTGGCTCCGCTTTTCGAGCCAGACAACACCCGAAGGAAGGTATGTTTAGGTCCTTGCTGAGTTAAATCAACTGACCCAGCTATTTGACGAGCCGACTGGAATCCCTGACATTGCAGGTCAACCCGCTGACACTCTAGACTTGTTTCTTACCTCTGACCCTGATAAATATGCGGTAAGTATATTATCGCCTCTAGGCACATCAGACCATTGTGTCATAACTGCAAATTTCTCATGCCAACAACACACAGCTAAAGTAAAATCACCTAAGAGAACCGTTTGGCAATATGAGAAAGCCAACTGGGACGGTCTCAATAATTTCTTCAGGAGCTTTAACTGGTCAATATGCTTCCTCGGTAGTGACATAGACTCCAGCGCAGGTATGGTAACAAATTTAATCCTTTACTGAATGAGAAATTTTACCGCTAATAGGGTGAAATTTATCAAACCGAAAGAAATTGAATGGTTCGATTCCAGCTGCAAAGAGGCTATTAGGTTTAGAGATGTAAGTTTCCGGAATCATAAAGCCAAACCCACTGAGGAAAACCGGAAAAGGTTTCAACAAGCTTTTTTGCCTTAATTTTTGGTTTCACTTAATGCTAAAACAGTGATGTGCGAAAATTTTGGATCTTAGAGGCATGCATTCACCACCAAAAGGGGAAGCGAATGTATGTGATCGCTGCCTATGCTCCGGAAACACATCAGCCCACCCAGTTTATAACAGAGCTTGAAAAGCTTTGTGAATGCTTAAGACTGAGCTGGGAAAAAAACTTTTCCATATTGGCTGATGATTTAAGCGCCAAGCACATAGATTGCGGAAATCAAATACAAAATCCTCTAGGTAACCATTTGAATAATTGGATGGGTCGATACAACCTTGAGTATCGCCTCGATCTTCTAGCCACAGAGAGGCCATCGTTCCCAAGAAGCGATGCCTATCTGGATCTATTGCTGAAAGACGCAAGACTAACAATTACTGACACTGTGGGTCAACGACCAAGAAATTGTTTACGAACGATCGAGTACGACAGTGACCAGTGCGGAAATCGATAGATACTTAGAACAAATGGACGAAACGATTCTACGAACAATGAACAGAACCATACCGAAATACAAAGAACGTAATGCAACGGCCATGTACCGTAACATGACCATTGACGCAATACACAGACAAAAAGGTGGTCTACTGACAAGAGTAAAACGCTTGTACAGACGGTTTGCTGATACACGAGATCTGGAGATTAGGACACTGAAGTCGTCCATCAAAAACATCAACCAATTGATCAAAGAAAATTATAGGTTGTCTACTAATTTGTTTTGGGACAATAAAATTCGTGCCGTTAACTCTAGCGACCCAAGTATGTTCCCTAAAATTAATAAGATTTTTAAAAGAAAGGATCAAAACGATCTTCCGTGTCTTAAGCTCCAGAGGACGACAAAGTACAGAGACGTACTTCTGACAGCACAGGATGCCGTATTGGACGATGACCTCTATATAATCGAAGATCCGCAGGAAAGAGTGGAGGCTGTGGTGCTATATTCCAGCAAGTGTACAAGGTAAATGCCAGCATTTGCCCGAATCATGACCTGGAGAACAGAGATCTGCTTCATCACTTATGGCTCCGAAACGATATAACGGAATGGCGATCTGAGAACCTTGGTTTTTCCGGGTTTAATGATGAAGATTTGACAAACGCCATAATCGCCGACCGAAATGGGCCCAGTCCCATGTTTATTTCGAAGAATGACCTCCAGCTAATCTTCGATCCATTAAAGAAAAAGAAGTCAGCAGGATGGTATACAACGTTGTACTACGACATTTGCTTCAAGAAGCAGTTGATATTTATGCAACACTGTTTAACAACGCGCTGAATAATGCATACTATCCAGTGCGGTGGAAGACAGCTTTGGTGCACCCTCAACCAAAAAGGGGAAAGGACAATTCCAATCCGGCGAATCTCCGGTCGATAAGTCTTCTTCTAAGTATCAGCAAAGTATTTGAAAAGTTTATTAATAGGGCCCTGTTCAAGTGGGCAGAGGACAAAAATATCATGCCGAATAATCAGTTCGGTTTTAAGGCGGGACATGACACAATTCATGCCGCGTCTAAACTGGTTTCTGATATCCAATGGAACAAAACTAAAAAGCAGTGTACGGGTACTTGTCTGGTTGATTTGGAGACGGCCTTAGACACCGTATGGTTAGAAGGTCTCTTTCTAAAGCAAACCAGACTAGTAAACCTCTATTGTATATGCTTTATGACATGCTAAATGGTAGAAAGTTTGTTGTCAAGAGTGGCAATGTAACTTCTGCCGCAATTTTTAATATTAATAATGGTCTTCAGCAGGGAGCGGTTAACTTGCCGATTCTGTTCAGCACTTACACCAGTTATCTGATAGGTAATCTAACTCAGGCAATTGCGTACGCCGACGATCTAATTGCGTAAAGTACAGCTAGAACCAAATTTTTGCATGAACAAAAATTAAGGCAAAAAATACTACAATGTCCCAAAGGTAGTAAGCATTTTTGGTCATTTGTAAAAAATATTCGAAATTCAACGTTCGTCTTTAATGGCACAGTTCTCGTGAAAAAGCCAATTTCCTTGCAGCGCATTTCGCTGTTCAACGCTGCCAGAAAGTGTTATTACTCCTCCAGTACTTGAGAGCGTAAGCGATTTCATGGGATGAATCTTCTTTCGCACTCGTGCAGTTTCTAAATTTCTCAAAGACCTTGATATACACAAATCCGCTAGCCCGGATAGTATCCCTCCCATCGTTGTGGAGAGGTGTTCTTCAACGCTGGCAAAACCACTGCGTAAGGTTTTCCATCTGTCCTATTCTACAGGTCTCTTTCCGAGTGGATGGAAAACAGCATTTGTCCAGCCTATCCCTAAAAAAGGCGCATTTTCTTCATCCTCTAATTATCTTTTAATTGCGCTTACGTCCCTTCTTTCCAAGGTTATAGAAACGCTGATTAATTATCAGCTTAACAAAATATCTTGAAGAACGAAAGCTCCTTAATGACCGGCAGTATGGCTTTCGTAGCAATAGGTCCACTGGTGATCTGATGGTATATCTCACCGAACAGTGGCACAAATCTTTGCATCGTTTTGGAGAAAGTAATATTATTGCAGTTGATATTTCAAAAGCATTTGAAAGAGTTTGGCATCTCTTATCGAAAATGCGTGCATTTGGTATCGATGAATCTCTTCTCCGTCAGTCGATCTCGTACTGTGGAGGTGTTAACACGTTTTCGGCTTCCCAATTTTTTTCCAAATTAAATTTCGTGTGTGCGTTTAAGTATAACATTAAATCAAGATTTCTTAAGTGGTGCAGTAGCACATAGGTAGAGTGGCCGACCGAGAACCCGAGGGTCGCAAGTTCGATTCTCAGCCGGGCATCAGAACTTTAGCAGCTTTTTTTCACAACCGTGAAGTGGAAAACTTTATTGGTTGGGAAAACGAGCAAAAGAGGAGGAGCTTTAGCACCGGGGCATCGAAAGGTGTCCTAGGGCCAATGAGGCCAGCGATGGCATCAGCTGAGGGAACATCGAAAGATGTTCCAATTACAAGCAGTGATTCTGCAGCAACAACATCAACAGCAATAACAACAACGGCAACATCATCCGATGCTAACCAAAACCACGGCCACCTCAGCAAAGCTACCAGCTGGGGTGAATACGTCCGATATAGACGAGACGTCAGAGGCAGCAAGACAAACCCAGCTAGACACTTCACCCGAAGAGGGTATTGCATATATGTATGAGGAAGGAGAAGGGCGCTTCACGACGGGCGATAGTGCTGCCTTCGTGAACCTCTCCACATCAGAGGCGTCATCTGAGGAGGGCGAGGAACAAAGAATGATCGCTAAAATTGTAACAATGGAGGCAGAAATCCAAGAGTTGAAAAGTAAAGTTAAGGCCAGCCAAGAAGCGCACCGAGCGAAACAACTAAAAGAACTCGGCGAACAAGAACAACAACAGAAAAAAGAACAATTACAAAAACAACAGCCACAGCAGCAGCTAAAACAACAACGGCAAAAACAACAACAGCAACAGCAGCAGACACAAGCCCAGAAACAACCGCAAGAAAAACAGCAGCAGCAGATTCAGAAGCAGCAGAATCAACAGCAGCAGAAAAGTCAGTTTCAGCAGCAGCAGCCACAGCCGCCGATTACGAAAAAAGAAAAGGTGCCACCCATAAATACTTATAAAATGGAGTTACAGGATACCATAAATCTATGTAAGTTGACCATAGGTCAAAATTTTACTATTAAAAGATTAAATAACGATAGGCATGCTATCCAGTGCTTCACACTGGAACAGCACAAAAAAATCAAAGAGTTGCTAAAAGAAACTACTACTGAATTCTTTAGTTTCACCCTTAAAACCGAAAAATTTCAAACGGTCCTTTTGAAGGGCATAGATTCCTGCACGGAACCACAGGTGCTCTTAAATGAACTCCGCCAAAAAGCGAATGACGATCTCGATTTTATCGGGGTCAAGCCGTTCGCTACAGTTAGAGCTAGGCGGGAGAAGCGGAGTCTTCCCTTCATCCTTGTTCAACTCTCACCCAGCAGCAAACTGGATAGTTTGAGGAGTATATCCGTCCTCAACTACCAGGTTGTAACTTGGGACAAATTAAAAAGGCGCGGCGACATGCTTCAATGCATGCGCTGCCAAAGGTTCGGCCACGCCGCAGCAAACTACGAAATGCGTCACGCTGCGTTAAGTGTGGAGAGAACCACAATCCAGATGAATGCAAGTTAGGAAGGGAACGGGTCGAAGATAGGACCCAGCTTAAATGTGTACTCTGCCGAGGCGGCGGACACCCCGCTAATAAACAATAAAGCAGCAAAGCAAACAGTGGTAGAAAAGCGTCCAATAGTGCGCCCTCCTACAGCAACGCCCGTCAACCCCCAAATTTCTTACGCCCAAATGGCGTCAGGAAGGGGAAGCACGGTACAGCCTACACCAAAGGTCGCCTAACAGGCCCCCGTGCCTAAGGCGGAGGCGGCACAGGCGGATATTATGGGCACTCTACTGGCCAACCAGGGTCAGTTGACTTGCCTCCAAAACCAGATCAGGGAGCAGGCGAGTAGGGTGGATTATCTCTACTCTGTTTTGCCGAGCTTAACGCAACTTAGAGGTTAAGGGCGCGCTGCCGGAGAGGCCCCTTAAGCTGTGAATGTAAATTCACTGATTAGGACCGAACGTAGAGCGAATTTATTCCAATTGCTTAAAGACATAAGTCCAGATGTGTTAATGGCTAGCGAAACTAAGCTTAACCAGAAACATAAATTGACTAACAACACTTACAATATCGTAAGAAGAGACCGACCCAACTCCACTCAAGGAGGAGGCGTCGCAATCTTTAGACGTAAAGGCATTAGTCATAAGGTAATATATAATAGTGATGTGCGAAAATTTCGGACGCTAGAGGCATGCATCATATGCATACATCTCCAACAGGGGAAGCGAATGTATGTGATCGCTGCCTATGCACCGGAAAGACCTCAGCCCACCCAGTTTATAACAGAGCTTGAAAAGCTTTTTGAGTGCTTAAGACTGAGCTCGGAAGAGAATTACTATATATTGGCGGGTAATTTAAGCGCCAAGCACTCAGATTGGGGAAATCAAATACAAAATCCTCGAGGTAACCATTTATTTAATTGGACGGGTCGATACAACCTTGAGTATCGCATCGATCTACTAGCCACAGACATGCCATCGTTCCCAAGAAGCAGTGCCTATCTGGATCTATTGCTTAAAGACGCAAGACTGACGCTGTGGGTCAACGGCCAAGAAATTGTTTACGAACGATCGAGTACGACAATGACTACTGCGGACTTGCCGCCGTAATACAACTTCCGAACCAGCTTATGGAGTTAGAGGAGTATGTGCCTATGCATACTTACAATTACAGTAAGGTGCGCTGGCCACGTTTCTCCAATGCCTTATTGAGTGAATTACGTTCAAATGGTATATCCCCACCAAATGACAGGAACCTAACAAATACTGAAATCGACAGATACTTAGAACAAATTGATGAAACGATTCTACAAACAATGAACAGAACAATACCGAAATACATAGAACGTAACGCAACTGACATGTACCGTAACGCGACAACTGACGCACTTCGCAGACAAAAAAGTGGACTACTGACAAGACTAAAACGCTTGTACAGGCGGTTTACTGATACACGAGACCTGGAGATTAGGACACTGAAGTCGTCCATCAAAAACATCAACCAATTGATCAAAGAAAATTATAGATTGGCTATTAATTCGTTCTGGGACAATAAAATTCGTGCCGTTAACTCCAGCGACCCAAGTATGTTCCCAAAAATTACTTAGATTTTTAGAAGAAAGGATCAAAACGATCTTCCGTGTCTTAAGCTCCAGAGGACGACAGAGAACAGAGACGTACTTCTGACAGCAGGCATAGACCCAGAGGATGCCGTGTTGGACGATGACCTCTATATAATCGAAGATCCGCAGGAGAGAGTGGAGGCTGCTTTCCAGCAAGTGTACAAAGTGAATGCTAGCATTCGCCCGAATCATGACCTGGAGAACAGAGCTCTGCTTCATCACTTATGGCTCCGGAACGATATAACCGAATGGCGATCTGAGAACCTTGGTTTTACCGGGTTTAATGATGAAGATTTGGCAAACGCCATAATCGCCGACCGAAATGGGCCCAGTCCCCTGTTAATTTCGAAGAATGAGCTCCAGCTCATCTTCGATTCATTAAACAAAAAGAAGTCTGCAGGAGTCGATGGTATATCCAACGTTGTACTACGACATTTGCCTCAAGAAGCAGTTGACATTCATACTACACTGTATAACAACGCGCTGAATAATGCATATTATCCAGTGCGGTGGAAGACAGCTGTGGTGCACCCTCTCCCAAAAAAGGGAAAGGACAACTCCAATCCGGCGAATCTCCGGTCGATAAGTCTTCTTCCAAGTATCAGCAAAGTATTTGAAAAGGTTATTAATAGAGCCCTGTGTAAATGGGTGGAGGATAAAAATATCATCCCGGATAATCAGTTCGGTTTTAAGGCGGGACATGACACAATTCATGCAGCGTCTAAACTAGTTTCTGATATCCAATGGAACAAAACTAAAAAGCAGTGTACGGGTGCCTGTCTGGTTGATTTCGAGAAGGCCTTCGACACCGTATGGGTAGAAGGTCTCTATCTAAAGCTAACCAGACTAGGTATATGTTAACCTCTATTGTATTTATATGCTTTATGACATGCTAAATGGTAGAAAGTTTGTTGTCAAGAGTGGCAATGTAACTCCTACCGCAATTTTTAATATTAAAAATGGTCTTCAGCAGGGAGCGGTTAACTTGCCGATTCTATTCAGCATTTACGCCAGCGATCTGATAGGTAGTTTAACTCAGGCAATTGCGTACGCCGACGATCTTATTGCGTACAGAACAGCTCATACAGTTGAGGTCATCAAAAATCTCTTGCAGAGTGACTTCGACAAGATTCAGCGATATTGTGATGACTGGAAGTTGAAAATCAACTTACAGAAATCAGAAACTATTTTGTTTAATACTCCGTTGTCTAGCGCCTCAAGGGATACGAGAAAGAACTGGCGCAAGCTGGTGATCGTAGGGCCACATGGACATCCACTGGCTAGTAAAAGTGTAGTAAAGTACCTTGGCATCTGGTTGGATCCGTACCTGTATTTCGACAGACATATAGGTGCTGCTTTGGCCAGGGCTAGGGGAGCCTTTGCCTTGACAAAACGACTGTGCAGCCGGCTTGACAGCAGGGTGAAGGTGATTTGCTACATGTCCCTCATCAGGCCGATGATTACCTACGGATGCCCGGTGTGGTTCAACGTTGCCCCATCTCAAATGGACAAGATTCATGTGTTTAAGAGGCAATGTCTTAGACGTTGCCTTAGATTACACAGAACACCAGAGTCGGAGTACACAAGATATTATTCCAACCAGGTTCTATACAACGGAGCCAACATAAACAGAATAGATAATTTTTTGTTCAAGCTGATTCGGGGTCACGTTGCAAGAGCGATGTCCTCAACTAACAGCTTAATTTTTGGGGCTTATTACCCCAATAACGAATATTTTGAGAGTGCGCGGTTAAGTGGTTACATCCCTCCCGAGGCATCATCGCTCAAGGTGGAGAAGAGCGCCTTCGGTTCAGTAGGACTGTGTCCGATCGGGACCGGAGGGATAGGGTGAAGCAGGAGAACCAGTTCTGGTGGCTCTCTGAACAGCATCATAATATTTAAAGTCGTTGAAGATAGTATATCTTGGCCGACTTACATAGATTTAGGGCATTAGGTATAGGAAACAGTCGGGGTGGCACCAAAAAAAATTAAAAATATGTATGTATGCGGGGGCATACGTGCATGTATCTGCGTGTCTGTACATGCATGTGCGTACGTATATGTATGTGCGTATGTACATGTATGGGTGGGTTGCATGTAGTTGTGTGTCTGCATGCATATAAAAAACAAACAAAAAAAAATTTTAAAAACGAAAAAAATGCTGCTGTGGCTGTTCTAGTTTTTAAGTAGTTTTAAGTATTATTAGGTATTTTAAGTATTTTAAGTTATTTTTAGTTAGTATAAGTTAGTTTTTATTTAGTTTTAATTATTTTTAATCTATATTTAGGTTTAGCTTATAAGTAAAAAAAAAAAAAAAAAAAAAAAAAAAAAAAAAAAAAAAATTATACGAGTAAGATACCAAGTTATTCTGTAAAATTTTCCTTGAAAAATAAAATAAAATAAGAAAAATTAGATTTAATTAAAATAGTTTTTAGGTCGAAAGACATTAGTTCTAAGAGTTATTGTTTAGTTTAGAGCGCCCGTAAAGGGCCAGTAAATTAGTTGTAAGTTCTTGATAATTATGTTAGTTTTAAACATTTTTGTCTAGCTTTAAGATAGTTGTAAGTTAAAATGAAATAAAAATGAATTTAAATAAATAAAAAAAAATCTCTTCTCCGTTGGATTAGAAATTACCTTTCGGACCGTTCAATACAAGATGTATTGGATGGATTTAAGTCTGATATTTACCAAACAAATGCTGGTGTGCCTCAGGGCTCCGTATTGTCTCCGGCCCTTTTTCTCATTTTTATTAATGATTTCTTATCTGAAACTTCTAATCCACTTAATTGTTTTGCTGACGATAGTACTCTCAGCTTTTCATATTCATTTTCAGATGCACCTCCTTGTTCTTCGAATGTGCAACTAGAACGGCAGTGTATGATAAGCTTATTAAATTCTGATCTTGACAGCATTGTATAATAGGGAATAAAAAACCGCGTAGAATTCAATGCTTCAAAAACTCAGTGCTGTCTTCTGTCGTTAAAGCAGAAAGTACCCCCCATGCCGCTATCTATGAGCAGCACTTGAATTGAAGAAACCGATCAGCTTTCAGTTCTTGGTATATGCGTCACAGACCACCTCTTGTGGAATGACCACATATTCGGTGTCGCGAAAAACGCTGCAAAGTGTTTGGCTTTTCTTTGTAGATCCAAGAAATTCTTCTCCCTGTCTGATCTGGCAATAATCTATAAGGCCTTCATTCGTCCAAACTCGATTATAACTCACACATTTGGGCAGGAGCTCCCAAGCCTCACTTGAATCTTTTAGATAGAATCCAAAATAGAGTTCAAAGAATGATAGGCGATAGAACAGTAATGGAAACAACAATTACATCTCTCGAACACCGTGAAACGTTTGATGTCTTTCATTATTTTATCGCTATTTTTATGAACAATGTTCTAGCGAAATAAACAGTTGCATTCCTCCCTTAAAATATTCAACCGTAATATATGTGCTTTTAGGAATGCTCAGCAGTTTATCCGTGAGTCCAACTTCGGACGTACTGTAAAGTATAAAGATTCTTTATTTAGCCGTACAACACGAATCAGGAATTCTTAACCATGCTCGATTTTTCCCTCCTATTTTGATATCATAAGCCTTAAAACTAATTTACGTCGGTATCTCCTTTAAAATCCTTCCCCATTTTCCTAACGCTCGCACTGTACTTGAACATATTAAAGGTAGTCAAAATCCCTTTAATGCGCGCACAATTATAAAAAAAAATATATTACCTTATGACTAATGCCTTTACGTATAAAAATTCCGACGCTTCTCCTTGAGTGGAGTTGGGTCGGTCTCTTCTTACGATATTGTAATTGTTGTTAGTCAATTTATGTTTCTGGTTAAGCTAAGTTTCGCTAGCCAAAAACACATTTGGACTTAGGTCTTTAAGCAATTGGAATAAATTTGTTCTATTTTGGTCCTAATCAGTAAATTTACATTCACTGCTAGGATCTTAAAGGGCCCCTCCGGCAGCGCGCCCTTAAACCTTAACAGAGTAGAGATAATCCACCCTAGTCGCCTGCTCCCTGATCTGATTTTGAAGGCCAGTCAGCTGGCCCTGGATGGCCAGGAGAATGCCCATGATATCGGCCTGTGCCGCTGGCGCCTTAGGGACGGGGATTTGTTGGGCTACCTTTGGTATAGGCTGTACAATGCTACCCTTTCCTGACGCCATTTAGGCTTAAGAAATTTGGGGGTTGACGGACGTAGTTGTAGGAGGGCGCACTGTTGGGCATTTCTCTACCACTATTTGCTTTGCTGCTTTGTTATTTTTTATTAGCTGAAACGTGGGGCAACCCCAATAATTCACGGTCGCCTCCGCAAATTGCACATTTTAGCCAGATCCTATCTTCAACCCGTTCTTTTCCTAACTTGAATTCATCTGCATTGCGGTTCTCTCCACACTTAAAGCAGCGAGACTGCATTTCGCAGTTTGCTGCAGAGCGGCCGAACCTTTGGCAACGCATGCATTGAAGCATATCGCCGCGCCTTTTTAATTTATCCCAAGTTACTACCATATAGTTGAGGACGGAGATACTCCTCACACTATCAAGTTTGCTGCTGGGTGAAAGCTGCACAAGGAAGAACGCAAGATTCCGCTTCTCCTGCCCAGCTCTAACTGTAGCGAACGGCTTGGCCCCGATAAAATCGAGGTAGTCATTCGTCTTTTGGCGGAGTTCATTAAAGAACACCTGTGGTTCCGTGGAGGAAGCTATGCCCTTTAATAGGACCGTTTAAAAATGTTCGGCCTTAGCGGTGAAGCTAAGAAATTCAGTGGTGGATTCCTTTAGCAACACTTTAATTTGTATGTGCTGTTCCACAGTGAAGGAGTGGATAATATGCCTATCTTTATTTAATCGCTTAATTGTAAAATTTTTACCTATGGCCGAATTCCTATTGTATCCTGAAGTTCAATTTTATAGGTGTTGTTGGGTGGCACCCTGTCTTTCTTATTCGGCGGCTGTCGCTGCTGCTGTTGACTTTGCTGCGGTTATTTCTGCTGCCGCTGTTATTTTTGCGACTGCTGTTATTTTTTCTGCACCTGTTGTGGTTGACGTTGGCCTTTAGGCTGCTGCTGTGGCTGTACTTCTTGCAGCTTGGTCTTTTGTTGTTGCTGCTCTTGCGCAACCTTTTTTTGTCCCTATAGCGACTTTTTTCTTGGAGCTTTTTTCTCCTTTTGTCTCCGGGCTTTTTGTTTCCTTTAAAAGCAAGTATCATGGGCTCCAATTCGGACTTGAGACACTGAATTTCCGTCTCAACTGCTCCGATTTTTTGAGCATCAATCTTTCCACTTTGTCTTTGTCATCAGATGATGCCTTTGTAGTGGAGAGGTTGACGAAGGTATTGCTCGCGCCTGTCGTGTAATGCCCTTCTACTTCCTCGGACATATATTCGATAGCATCCTCTTTATCAGAGGGCGACGTATATAGTTGCTTACATGCTGCTTCTGAGGTATATCTGTTGTTGACGCTCCCGTCACCACGGCTGGCAGCTTCACCACAGTGGTTGTAGATCGCCTCTTAACAAATAATGCAGTAGTAACGGTAATATCTTTCGATGTTCCCGCAGCTGATGTTGTTGCTGGTTTCATCATTACTGGGACACGTTTCTATGCCCCGATGCTCAAACTCCTCCTCCGTTGCTTATTATCCCATTCAATTAAATTTTCTACCTCGCGGTTATAAAAAAACAGCTTGGTGCTAGGCTGAGAATCGAACTGGCAACCCTCTGCACTCCGGTCCGCAACTGCTTCCGATGTGCTAATGCACTAGTTAATAAAGTTTTGTCCAAACTGATACTTATAATCACTCACGAAATTTAAGTTGGAATTTGTATGAAAGCCGAAAACTTCTGTACACCTCCACCTTTCGATATCGACTGAAAATCCCTTTTCCTTTTTTTAATTCATTTTTATTTATTATTATCTTATAACTATCTTAACGCTAGACAAAAATTCATAAAACTAGCCTACTTATCAATACATTATATCTAATTTACTGGCCCCTTACGGGCACTCTAAGCTAAACTATAACTCTTAAAACTAATGTCTTTCGACCTAAAAACTCTTTTATATTTATGCAAAATATTTAATTTTGAATGCCCACAAAGAAAACTTGGGATAAAAAGCTTGGTAATTTATCATTTTTTTAATTTTATTTGTATGGACCAGTAACTAAAATTAATACTATGCGTAGATTTACTGCGAAACATCACAAGCGACATGTAACCATAGCCTTGTGAAAATGTAGTCATATTCGAATTTTCGAAGATATACAACCACTGAACTGTGGGCATCATTTAATCATTCCTTACCTCACTTAACCATCCTTTCCCGATTGTAATTTCTTTTCGCCATAATCCATCGTTGAGTGAACATCGCACGTAAAAGTCCATGAATTATAACATCAGCTACAAAAGAGTTTTCAAAAAGAAAACTTCATATTTTCTTATTATATTATTATAAGACCTTTATAATTTATTGACTAAATACAAGAATTTAACAATCTCGTGAAAGGTAATTTGTGCAATCAGTTTTGTGTGTCAAATTCCCGTAAACATTTTTTTTAGATTATCAAAGTTACCAGTGTGATTGCGTCAAGATCATTGCGGTTGCGCAATCATCATTGTGATCACAAAACGCTGCCACGTGATTAAATCGATAAGAATTGTTCGACATATTCAGAACTATCAGAAGACTGTTTGAGTGTCATCATCAAATTTATTCCAACTCCAAGTCACTGGTCAAACGACAAGAACAGTGCATTGGTCAAGCGATACCCGCCAAAACTCAACGATCGTTCGATTCCCGTTGAGACCGACCACCCGATTCTAACCTTGGTTAGAGAAGTGTTTTTTTTATAACTGCAATCGAGTAGGTATACTATCAACATTAAACTTTTTCTTCTATCAATTAATTAATAACAAATTTTAGATTTGTACTAAGCGATCTCAACAAACTATTGTATTTCGTGAATCAAAGCTCGCATAAGATCTAGGGAAACCCGCCATCCACCCGCCTAGCGGATCATATGAACTCTACCTCTCTGAGATTCACGAAGATCACTTGGTATCATTTACTGCCATCAACGATTACTTTCCAAGTTCTATGATCCACACTCAGTGCAAGAATAAGACTTTGGGACAGTGATCTCACGGTACACCAAGCGATCGTGTTCTATCATTCCCTAGAATACTCGTATGGTCACGCCATACACGAGATTTGTCACCATCGATACCCCGCCTCGTGAACAAAGCAATCTCTGCTTCACGAACCAAAAACGACCAACAAATAAGGCAATCCCCTACAATCAAGAACAGCATCCCAACATCTTATCAGCATTTCTATCAAATTGGTTTAGAGCCAAAACCATTGGTTGGTCTCTGACTCTCCAACACATCTACCCATTTACCAACGCCACGTCATGGCCCCCGCCGCGCTACCGGCACTCAGCCCAGAGAAGAGCATGATCGATATCAGCACCGACACATACCCCAGCCGAGCAGCGGCACCGGTCGTGCCCGATGCAAGATACAATGCATACAATTTTCAATTACAAAAAAACAATCCCCGTACAATTTAGCATGTGCGGCTACCTACCCATACACAAGTTTTTTATTATCTACACTTAATTAAAAGAATTTTGTCAACCCAAAAACAATACAAAATTCTTAATCCCCTAGTATTTGATTCATGTCACGTAAAAAAATTTATTATCTCTTAGCACTATAAACACCACGATGCTAACCTTAAAGTTACTTCTAGAGCCACTTCACACAACCTTTCTTTTTGAGCAACACCATGCGGCCAGTATATTGTAAGGATCCGGTGGATTTGGTATTCCAGAAAAAAACAATACATAATTCCCGCCGCAACCGGTGGTTTCAGAACCCTCTAATTTAAACTATTCCTATAATCGCAAGTAAAACTTATTAAACTCTCACTCTCGGTGGAAATATGGAACAATTTCCATATAAAAAAATCCACTGGGGAGCAGATTCTCCTGTAATTTTATCCTGTATCTCCAAACATATTTTGAATTAAAAAAAAACACATAGTTTTTAATTTACCTTTGCGTCCCTTTTGAATTTTTGTAATAATCCAAGTAAAATCCATTTGGTTCGAAATTCAACTTTGAATGCCATCTCAAATTTAAGGTATAATTACTTTTTTTTCTTAACTTTTCTTTAAATTCGATATAAAGTTGTTGCCTTGGTGGGAACTCTAGGAGTCTTATTATTTTGATAGTGTGTCCTCTATTACCGCTTACCATTATTGCCTTATGAAATAAATAAAATGCATGCTTACACACGTTAAATTACCTCATAACAAAAAACGCTTACCCTTTCTGTAACATTTAAATTTTGGGAATGAATGATAACGTATTGCGTTTCTTCTTCAACTGATAGTTCTATTGCGACTTGACCTATAATGTATAAATTTTGTTTGTAACAATTTTTATCACGTCATTTAATTCCATTCTTACCTTTAACATCATAAGTAGTCAAATTGGGATGAACCGTTACAGTATATGATATGGGTTTGACAAAGGTTGGCAAATTTAAATCTAACCATGGAAATGCATCCCCATTTGTTGCTATAGGTTTAAAGGTTGCTGATTCATTCAAAGAACTTGAACTGGTATTTAAGGAATGTTGAGAAGAACATGAACAATCTGAAAATATATATTATCTTAAATTAATTTGATTTGTATGTAGGTTTTATGTAAATTATAATCGTTCATATCCATGATTTTATTTTTTGTTTTAGGAAATTCAAAAGTGTTTCAAAGTAACTTTTAATTGCTGATCGATTAACCGATCATTGTTAAAAAAATCTGCAAATAGTTGTTGTTTATTGTTTGTGGATTTATGGACTTTGATCTCTGGTGACGTCAATATAATAAGACAAAAAAAGTGTCGTAATTTTGTTTTTTTTAATCATGAGTTAAGAGGGTGCTTTGCTAAAGTATATTAAATTATTTTTTCGAAAGCGGACAAATATCTTTGTTAACAATGCGTTAGTCGTTCAACAATTCAACAGACAACACCCGAAAGAAGGTATGTTGAAATCTTTGAGTTAATCAAACTGGCTCAGATTGTTGATAAGTCAACTCGAATCACTGACGTTGCATGTCAAAATGCCAACACTTTAGATAGTTGTATTTCTGTACTTAAATTTACATTTGGTAAGCTACCGCACAGTTTAAGCACAAAGATTTGGCATACTAATATAATATCTTTCTACTAAATAAGAATATTATTTTATATTGAGGTTAAGTGATAAAATACAAATTCTTTGAAGGAAAATACAAACAAAACTTTCAATTCAAAAATTTGAGGGCAGTTACATTTTGACTCGAAATAAATAAATATCTTCAGAACTTTAGTTATGAAGTACATGTTAGTAAAACTCTATAATAGAAGATAATCTCTATCTCTACTAATATAAAAGTGGAATTTTGTTTGGACGTCAGTTCGTCTGTATATGGATAAACTGACGACTTACCATTTCGATCGATTAAACATGACATTACGTTGATAGCGAAGACGAAAAATATCACAATATCGGAAAGTATCATATTGTCCTGCTGCCGGACAGTGTGCGGTCTTACTTTAAGCCTTTAAAGACCCGACATTTTGACTTTCGCGCTAACAGGCCGCCAGCATGAAAAATTCCGAAGATTTGGATGATAGAAGTTCGACATTAGAATTAGTCCTTTTCTGTAATTTATGCGGTGTTTGAAAGCTGCAAATTTTATTTGTGTCGGTAGCCATCGACAAATATTTTCCGTCTTGGAAGGGTACTACCCTATCTAACTGATGATCCCAATTGTAGTACCTAGGCGAAACGCATAATTTGGACTAAAGGTCATAAAAGAACAAAATTAAAATTAAAATTAAAAGCAGAGTCCACAAAAAAAGAACAAAAAGCAATACCTACGTATGCACATGCGTTTGTGTTGTTTTTACATTTATTCTTAAAAGTAAACAAGCCAGATCACGGGGATTATTTCCTAGGTGTCTGGATCCGACCAAATTCCCCCTAGAAAAATATAATTCACAGTGTGTGAAAGCTGTATATTTTATTTGTGTTGGTAGCCATTGCCTAATATTTTACGTCTTAGAAGGGTACTACAGCATCTAACCGATGAGCCCAACTCTTGTACCTGGGCGAAACGCATAATTTGGACTAAAGGTCGCAAAAGAACAAAATTAAAATTTGTCTTTTATAGGTATTAAGCATTAATATCATTGTAATTTATTTTATTAAATAAAATGTCAAATGGTGAGCATTTGTAATAGAATGTATTGTTTGGTTATATTGTTGTGCTGCTCTAAGTAATGCTTCAGTTGTATCGATTATTTCATATTCATCTATTAAACATTTTGTAATTTCCGTAAGGTTTGAATGAATTCTTTCTACTTGACCGTTTGTAGAACCATGACCTGCGTCGCAATAATATAATTCTATATTTAATCTATTCATTAAATTTTTAAATACTATCTATTGGAAACCTTTTTCATTATCCAATGTTATTTTTTTACAATTAGGAAAGACTTGTAATATTTCTAAAACTTTGTTTTCTAAGTTTAGTTTTGTATCTAAACATTTTACAATTAAAAATTTCGAGTATGCATCAATAAATGTCAGGTATTTATTTTTTTGTGCGGAAAATATATCTATGTGTAGGAGTTCCCCCTCCTTCTTTAGAATTGGAGCTTCTCCGGTTGGTATTAATTGTGGGTGCCTACCATATTTTTGCTTCTTACATATATCACAATTTCTGGTATATTCTTTAAATTGTTTACGCATATTTGGCCAATAATATTCATTATAAATTTGTTTTCTATTTTCCCTGTAATTTCTATGAGCTCTTGAATGTATTTGTTCTACAATATTAGCTTGTTCGTCTGCACGTATTACGTCGTTGGGAAATAGTTTGGTAACTAAAAATTTATTACTGACAGTCTCTAAAAGCTTAGATTTAATATCGTAACGATCTTCTTGGGTACAATGAGCTGTTACAACTCCTATTTGATTGAACGCTTTAAGGATAACCATTAAGTTATCAGGTATATCGTACTCTATAATATGGCGTATTTTATTTGGAAAGTTTTGGATTTTTTCATGAACTGTAAAATTTCCTCTGGCTAAGAGTATTTGTTGTCTAAAATCATTTAATGGTTTATTTGTTTCTTGAATCTGCTCATAGCATCGGCCACAACATTTATTTTGACTGGTTTGTTTATAATTTTCGGTGCGTATTCTTCAATTATTGCATGCCATCTTTTAATTTTTGATTAAGGGTTTCGTGGAGAAACTGGGAAGGTTAAAGATTGATGGTCTGTGTGAATTTCTAAATTGAAAGCTTCATAAAGATAGTTTCTAAGAGTTTTTAATGCCCATACAATGGCATACAGCTCTTTTTCTTTTGGTGCATAGTTTCGTTTTTCGTTCAGTACTATTTAGCGTTTTGGAAATGAATGTTATTGGTTTATCATCCTGTGATAATGCTTCGCTAATTGCATCGTTTGAAGCGTCAGTTGTTAAAATAATTTTTTTTTTCAAAATTTGGCTGCGTTAGCGAAAGCTAGTATAGCTTCCTCATCTAGGCATATTTCTGTTTTCTTTGATATATTCTGGGATACTTTTCCGTTTTCTCCCGCTAAGTATTTAGTCAAAGGTTTGGTTATACCTGCATAATTCTTAAAGAATTTCTTGTAATATCCCGTAAGTCCTAGGAAACTTCTTAACTGTTGAATAGGATAGCTTTTTATTGTTTCGATTATCTTTGGGTCTGTCTTTATTATATTGAAGCCTACTTTATATCCTAAAAATTCAACATATTTCTCGTAAGACTTAGATTTTTCAAAGCAAATGTTCATATTAGCTTCCAAATTTGAGCTTGCAAAACGTTAATTATGTTACTCAAATCTTCAGATTGTTTTTCCAAGCTTCCTGAATATACGATTATGTCATCGATATAAACAAGACATATTTTTCCTACATAACCTCTTAAAATGTCATCCATGGCTCGTTGAAAAATACTTCGAGCAATTTTCAGGCCAAATGGCATTCTCAGAAATTCATATTTGCTATTATTTACGGAAAAACTTGTTTTTTCAATGTCTTCGGATTTCATTTTTATTTGATGGAATCCGGATTCTAAATCTAAGGTGGAAAAGTATTTTGCCTTTCCTAAATTCGATAATATGACGTTAGTGTCTGGAATAGGATAATTATCTGACACTGTCGTTTCACTCAATTTTTTATAATCTATAAATAATCTCATTTTTTGTGTTCCGTCTTCATTTGTTCCTTTTTTTGGAACAACCGAAACTGGTAAGTTATATTGACTTTTTGAAGGCCTTATTATTCCTTCCCTTAATAAATTATTCAATTCTTTATTAACGAAACCGTTTGCCGATAAAAGATATAGATACTGTTTCCTCCAAATTGGTTTTTCGTTTGTTGTACGGATTTCCGCCAATACGTCTGTCCTAAATGGTAGTAAGATGTTTAGTGAACTATGTACTCTCTCTATTTTCTCCATCATTTGCTTAGTTAAACTACCTATCAATATTTCTATCAGAAACTCTATTTATTTTGCCCTTTTCATCGAAATTTATTTTATCGAATAATTTTATTACATACCTCTTCGGGAATATATATTTGTTCACTTGTATTTTTATATTTTAATATTTATTTTCGAAATCTATTTTTATTTTCGCATTTTTTTAATAAATTGCAACCTATTTATAATCTGCATCTAAATTATTTATTTCATAAAATCTAACTATTTTATCAAAAATTAATACTTCATAAAAATGATTAATTTTTGTTGAACCATTTACGAGTATTGTTCTAACACGTTTTTTATAACTAACTTCTGCCTATCTTAAAGTACGTTTAGTTTGCAAAAGCAGCGAATTGCACCTGTATTTATTAATATTTTTAATATATAAGAATAAATTTTCCCTGCGGACTGTTCCTGAATATGTAGGGTAATCCTGGGCTTGTTTTAAAAAATGTTCTTCATTTATATAATTTACTCTTTCTAATTTTGCAGGAGAGGTTGCACACTTCTTTGTGCACTTTCATGAGGACATTTGTCACCTTGGAACAAATTACGATTTGCATAATTATTTTTGCATACCGGTCTAGAATATTGACGGTTATTATTATTATTATTATAGTTGTTGAAGTTATTATTTCTTTGAGTGAATGGATTACATTTTGGTTTTCGTGAATCAAAGTGGTTTTGTTCATGCCATGTTATTGGCCTGTGCGCTGAACTTACAAGTTCCATTGGTTCATACTTATTATTACTTGCGATATAGGTACTATAGGGCAAGTTTTGTATTTAAAAAAAAAATCGAACGCGAAATTTTAATCAAAGTTGACATTACGATGATAGAGAATATCAAAAAAGTGGGTCCGGCAATTCAGTCTGTCCCTCTGTCTGTCTGACTGTCTGTCTGTAGAACGATCTACAGCCTAAACGCCAGAGCCGATTTTGTTCAAACTAGGTGGTTAGGCGATTTAGCCTATTATCCGAAATAGATTTTTGAATCGTTGTTTTAGCCCCAAAAATAACGGTACTTGCCATACAGTCTTCGACTAACTTCTCTCTGAGTCGGTTGTAGATTAATTCCTAAAATGTCTAAGATTTGTGCAAATTGCAATCTACCCATTTAACGTTCTCAAAGTTCTGAATCCGTCGAGTGTGGTTTTTACTGCGGTCGTCATTTTCACAAAAATTGTGTTCAATTATCGGACGATAACTCTAAATCTTTAATTAATCCAAATATATTCTGGAAATGCAACTCTTGTGTGAACATTAACCTTTCCACCTTCTTTCTTAATTTTCATGAGCTCTCCCAAAGTGTGAGTGAGATAAAAAATGATCTAAGTGCTCTCAAATCGGTACTTACCATTAACTCTCCTAAACGAAAAACTGCAAAAAAAAAAATTCTAAAATCACTGAGAAAGAAACTGAATCCCCTTCCCCCTACATGAGTCACCTCCCACATTCACATTCCCAAAAGGCTGATCTGCCATCATCCGCCCCCAGCCTGCCTATGGTAGTGGAAAATATGCAAAACCCACCGAATGTATCATCTGCCTCATCTCAATTTAATTCTGAACCACAAAATCCAACTAATTCCTACCCTCAATTCCCTGTTCTAAATAAAAACAACTGTGAATGGAAAACAGTGCATTCGAATAAAAAGTCAACAAAGCCAATTTATACAAACAAAATAATTGGCACTGACACTTCAACCTCTCTCTGTGCTTTACCCAATTATAAATGGCTTCACTTATCTAAATTCAACAAAGACACAAAATCTGAAGATATTATTAGCCACATATAAAAAAAATGATATTCCATCAAATCAATTTAAATGCTATCCGTTAATTAAAAAAGAAACTGATTTATCAAAACTCAAATTATTAACATTTAAATTGAGTGTTCCTTCATCCAAATATTCGATTATCATGGATTCCTCTATCTGGACATGCTTTGTCCAAATAAAAAAATTTGTCTCGCGAGAAAACAATAATGAAATAACTAAACCCTCATCTCAGTCTACGGGAACTTCTTCTTCGTCATCATCATTATCACAGTCAACATTGCCGCCGTCGTCGCCACCATCGTCATCATCACCTACACCATCACCATCACCACCACCGCCCCCTCCATCAACTCAACAGCCTCTATAACAGCCACCACTCAATGTCAATTGCCAATCAAAATCTACAACATCTTCTAAACTAAATTGCTCTCCTTCGCACTCTTATCAGCATTCCGGTAATCACAATCAGCTGTTCGGCTATTACCAAAACGTTGGACGAATGCGCACAAAAATTCAACAAATGTTCTTGTCTCTGTCATCTATTCAGTATGATTTCGTTGCACTAACCGAAACTTGGTTATCCATTGACCATCTTAATGCTGAAATCTGCAACAATAATCATTATGCTCTTTTTCGTAAAGATCGTTGTTCTCCGACAGCTGGTTTGGAAAGAGGGGGAGGTGTGCTACTTGCTGTTTGCTCTACACATGTTTGCATTGAAATGAGTTTGCCTTCTTCTGCTTCTTCTTGTACGTACGACATTAACCAAATTATAGTTAAAATCATCTTTGAAAATAAATACGTATTATTTGTTGTTGTAAGTTATATTCCACCCAGAAGCTCACTTGACTTGTATAAAATTCATGTAAACAATTGCAATTTCTATTTATCAAAACTAAAAAATAATGAACATATAATTATTCTTGGAGATTTTAATCTTACAAATATTGAATGGGTTTTTGATCCCGAAGAGCTACAACTGTTTTCATTTAATGTTAATACAGATTTTGAATGTGAATTAATTGATTCTTTTGCAAGTTATGACTTGATTCACTATTCTGGATCTTGTTTTTGTCGATAGAGAATTAAATATATCAGTTGATGAATCACTTAATCCTATTTTTCCTAACTCTGTTCACCATTTGGCTCTTAATGTTAATTTTTCATTCTATGACTATTTCAAAAGTACAAATTGTTGTAAATTTAAGTTTAATTACGCAAGAGCTAATTACTCAGACATTGCGAGTTATTTGTCGGGTATACCGTGGCACTTAAATTATAGTTCTATGAATTTAATTCAATTTTATAATTTTTTCATTGATAATCTGAAAGCGGCAATTGATATGAATGTACCAAAGGTAAAAATTAATAAAAACTCAAAGCCTCCTTGGTTTAATAAAAGGCTTTCTGGCTTAAGTAATAGAAAAAACAAAGCTTACAAACGAATACGCACTTGCGAAAATAATACTGTCTTAAAAGAGGTTTACGTTCGGTTAGCGCGAGAATTCGATGTTCTTAACAAATTTATTTATAAAAATTACATTTTGTCAATTGAATCGAACATAAAAACAAATGGAAAATGTTTTTGGTCATTTATTAAAAGTTCCTAGTAGTATGAAGTACCTTGGGTCAACATATTCGGATCTTCCCAATATTTGTAATTCGTTTGCCCATTATTTTGAATCAAACTATACGAAATCTAATTTAGATCATTTAAGTAGAGCTGATTTAAATAATCAAAATTATAAGGTTGACATTAGTCAGTTAGAGATTAATATATCCGAAATCGAAGAAGGTCTATTAAGTTTAAATAGTAATTGTAAGCCAGGCCCTGATGAAATTCCACCAATTATTTAAAAAAAAATGTGCATCTGCTATATCTGTGCCCCTTTTTTACATTTTCAACACCTCCCTTGTGAGTGGTGAATTCCTTTCAGTTTGGAAAAAATCATTTTTATCTCCAATTCATAAAACTGGCCCAAAGCAGAAAGTAACCAACTATCGTCCTATTTGTAAACTATCGAGTATACCGAAACTTTTCGAGAAAATTATATGTGGAAAATTGACATTTCTTCTTAAGGAGCATATTTCACCATTTCAACATGGTTTTGTTGCAGGTACATCTACAGCCACTAATCTTTCAATTTTCTCCAATTTCATCTTAAATAAACTCGAAGAAGGCTACCAAATTGATGTTATTTATACTGATTTTGCGAAGGCTTTTGATCGAGTCAGTCATAGTATATTGATTGAAAAATTGAAACTATTTGGTTTTCCCTCAAACATGTTGCAATGGCTAAAATCCTATCTAAAGGGACGTATACAGTTTGTTTCTATAGATCAAGTGCTGTCAAATCCAATTGTAGTAACATCGGGTGTCCCCCAAGGTAGCCATCTTGGCCCCCTTCTTTTCCTAATCTTTATTAATGACATGGCTGATATCTTTCTGAACTCCAGTAGGCTTCTATTTGCAGATGATTTGAAGTTTTTCAGATGCGTTAAATCTTTAAATGATCGTATTCTCTTACAAGAAGATCTCCATAAGTTGACAGGATAGTGTTCAAATAACCAATTACTCGTTAAGAAATGCCAAATTTTTTCTTTTTGTCGCAATTTTTCAAAAATTACATTTGATTACACAGTTGACACGTTTGTTCTTGAAAGAGTTTTGGAGAAAAAAGATCTTGGTGTAATATTTGATTCAAAACTAAGTTTTACCAAGCACATAGAATTTATTGTAGCTAAATCTTATTCAATGCTAGGGTTTATTAAACGAAATACCAAAGACTTCAAGGACCCTTTTGCCCTTAAATCTCTTTATAATGCCTATGTTAGGTCTAACTTAGAATACTGCTGTGTGATTTGGAATCCTTACTACAATATTTATTCAAACAGAATAGAAATGATCCAAAGAAAATTTACAAGGTATACAATCCAGAAATTAGGTTGGAACATCGAAATCCCGTCATACTCAACTAGATGTAAACTTCTTGGAGCTCAATCTCTCTAAAATAGAAGAAAAATGATGTCTATAATGTTCATTAGTGATATTTTGTCACATCATATCAAATGTCCCATGCTTTTATCATTGATTGATTTGTATGTTCCGTCGCGTCAGATAAGAGAACGTTGTCTATTCCGAGAAAAGGAACACAGAGTAAACTATGCTCGTAATGAACCAATAACTCGTTGTGTCAGAGAAACTAATCTCATTTCAAATTATATTGATTTTAACTTTCATAAAAGCAGATACATTTTAAAAATTAATTTAATTTTGTTCTTTTCAAATTGATTAATCAAATTATGATTACACAATTTATTGTATTAAATACTTAATGTAATTTTGTTAGATGTTAAATGTTATACCTATTTATCTCTTTTTTGTAGTCTAATTGTAGATTTAATTATTTCTAATTGATGTAAAATAAATAAATAAATTTCTACCATCTTTATTATCTCGAAAACGGCTCCAACGATTTTGATACAAATTGGTTTGTGTGTACTAATTTGAGTATGGCCTACATTTGGGCCGAAAAAATATTTTCTTATTAACGATACCTGCTATACAACCATTTTATTGATTTTAGACTTTCTCATAAACGGCTTAACGGATTTCGATCAAAATTTATATACAGGATCTCCATCAAATTCTGAATAATATTGCATTTCAAAATTTTCGAAAAATAAATTTTTTGGATTTTTGAAAAAAAAATATTTTTTTTTTGAAAATTCAATATTTCGAAAACGGGTGGGCAATTTTTTCCGAAATTTTGTTTTTAAATTTATATTATTAAATATTTAAATTTTTTTTTTGTTCTAGGAGCAAGTACGTGCGATCCAGTCGTGCATTTTATTTTTTGTTTTGTTTTGGTTCCGTGGAGGAAATCTAAGATTATTGTTACTAACATGTTTATTTGAATTTGTTGTTTGAGCACAATTAAATTGAAGTGCAAAATTAGCTCTCATGTTGTTCGATTCCATTTCTTGTGCTTTGGCAAGAGCACTTGGTAAATCTTCAGATGATAGAGTAAACATGATATTAGATAGTTGACCGTTAAGGCCTGTCATGAAAATTCGTAAAGCGTTTTTTTTCGATTCATCTTATTCAATTCTTTAGTTAAAGTGGTATCTGTACCATGGGTCATAATTGTTTTGTTGATTAAGAGTGTCAACTTTTTATGAACTTCGTTATAAAAATCTAATATGGACAAGTTACCTTGTCGCAGGATGCTCAATTCCTGTCCTATTATATGAGCTGGGCACTTATCTGCATATGCGAAGTCCAGTCTAGATATTATGGCGTCAAAATTGAGTACTGTACCATGGTTAGATAAAATGTCATTAGCGTTATAAGTTATTTTGTTTCGGAAATTAGTAAGGGCTGCAAAGCATTTGCGACTACCTTCTACGTAAGGAGAAATTGAATTGTGTGCGGCTTCTCGCCAACTTACGTATGAGTTTTGTATTATATCCAGAAAACTCTGGTAATGACTTTCTACCGTCAAGTGTCTCAGTACAGTTAATTTGTTCTGAAATGGTCTGTGTTGTGTACTCTGTGACTAGATTTGAATTAGTCACGGCATCGAGTGTTGTTCGTAGAGATGCTATGTCTGATTGTAATGAAAGGGTGTTGGTTGCTACCAACCTAGCTACTAGTTCTTCAGTGGGAATAGGCATTGTCGTTTTTATTGTTAATTTCTTGAATTTGTCAGTAAAACTGTTCAGGAAGTCTTTGTTTATAATGAATTTCACAATTTATTTATTTTGGAAAATTTAATTTTATAAATAATTTATAGTTTTTTTATAATTTTATAGTTTTTTAATAATAAAATAATAGAAATTAAAAATTTTAAACTAATTAATTTCTTTAAAATCTGGTTCCTCAGGATCTGATGATGATCTCATGCAAAAAAGATTTCGTTAATTGTTTTTTGTAATGTGCAGAATGTTCACTATTTTTCCACTCTTTATTTTAAGAAAAAAAATGTTAACTGTTTTTTTTATTAATTATTTTTATATTTTTTATCTTCACAAATTATTGTTTAACATGTCTTCTTTGGCTTGTTTAAAGTTTGCTTTGATTTTGTTTGCTTTAACCACTAAATAACTTGGGGAGGTATTTTTGAGACTTATTTCAGTATTACTAGTGTAATCCCTTTTTTTATTATTCTTCACTGGATTTTGTATCATTTGGATTTTTCTTTTATTCTTTTCTTAATACATTTGGCTTTTCCTAATACTTTATCATATTTTCTTTTTTACCAATTTATTTTCACTCTTCACTTAATTTTTCCTTCGTGTTAATAGGAATATTTTTATTATATTCTCCTTTCTTAGGATACTTAAAAAAAAAACTTTTTCTCCTTTCTTGGGATACTTATAAAAAATTTTTCTACTTTCTTGGGATACTTTTAAAAACTTTTTCTCCTTTCTCGGAAGGATACTTTTATATTTTAATTTCGCGATTTACTTTTAAAAAAAGCGAGACAACACAATATAAACCATACTTTGTTTTTCTGGTTATTCGAATATTGGTTGTCCTGTTACGGTCGCCAATTAATAAATGTACTTCAGGTTGGAAGTTTTAAAAAAGTTTCTTTATTTAATAATTATTAATAATTCACATATCGAAATTTGATACACAATTCAACCGCCAACTTCGGTATCTGAATTACAAATGTTTTTAATATACATAATATTTCTTAAGCTAACCTAACTGTATCGTCGTAGTTGATGATATCATCTTTTGATCTGTATGCTGGCCTTGGTTCCAGGGGTATCGGATTGCCCGGACGTGCTTATTCTGCATTTCTTCATTTTGCTAATTACTTTGCTTATGATATCGATCAACTGTGAAATTGATGTTTTGACAAGTGTCTTTTGTATAATGTGTCATATACGGGGTGATCGTGTGTTATCTTATTATATGATTATATTAAATATATAGGTACCTGTATCTAATAAAATAATCTTTTTCGGTATTCTACCTGCGATCAACTTGACCCCCCTGTAAAACTTAAATCCTGGATCCGCCCATGATAGGGTTAGAAATGCAGTTTTTATAATTCGAGGGTCCTCTTTCGATTATCGCAAACCATTTTGTTCTAGCTCATTTAGTTTTCAAGTTATGGATAACTGTTTTGTTCAATAAACCACTTTTCTTACCATTTTGAGTGTCGCTTTTGGTCAATAAACCACTATTCAATCTTTTTGTCTTATATACAACAATTCATAGTATATCTTTTATTCGATATTCTGATTCATAGATTTTTTGTTCAATATCCTTATATAGGTACTTCATTTATTTCTATTTTTTTCAATGTTCAAATTATTTTGGTTACAATTTGTACCTTACTGAACAAAAAGATATGAATTTCGTTGTGCAAGAACATAAGAATTCTATTTTGTTCAATATCATTCGAGATCACTATTACGCGTTTTTATCTTTCATCTCCGGGCAGATCACTAAACAGAGCCTGGGTTAACCTAGTTAGCTCTGAATTGAGCTCTCTGATTTAATTTTAAAATAAACTTAAGCGAAGAACTGTCATAAATTGTTAAAACTTGTTGCTTTTTACTAAACCTTATTTAACAGTAGTTCCAAGGCTTTCGTTCTCTGAATTCATTTTTGTTTTTAATTTGTTTTACTTCGTGATTATTGTCAAAATTATGAGTTTGATTGGTCATTTTATTTTGAGCTATAATGGAGCATGCTCCGATTTAGCTCTGTTTAAAGAGAGAAACACAAGATTGGCGATTAGACGTATCTGAGCTTAAAAAAAAGGAAACACGCATCTTTTTTGACAGCCGAGTTCTTTATAGGCTTTTCACACCAAACCCAAAACCGGGTTTTCAGCTAAAAGTTTGCGAAATCTCGAAAACCGTTCACACTGAACATTTAGAAGTTTTCGGTTGACATTTCAATTATTTTGGCACCACAGACAACAACAAATACGTTGTGAATTGAAATTCAAATTACCCCAGACAGCTGTTTTTCTCGTTTTTACTGGCAGCAACCCATCAGCTATTTATGTGACGATTAATTGAACACTAAATGTTTCACAATGTTTAATTCGTCTTGCAAATCCAACACGTTTTCGACAGGTTTTATTTAAAACTTGTAGCTTATCAAAACGAGTGGCTTATCAAAAATGTATGGAAAAACTTGTGTTTTCGATTTAGGTTTTTAGCCAAAACCGATAATTTCGCGAAAACCGCGTTTTGGGTTTGGTGTGAAAAGGCAATTACTCGGAGCTGAAAAAGCAAAACGCCTATTGTTGCACTTTTATTTGAGTATATGCTCATTCAGTGTTTTGATCTCTCATCGAGAAAGAAGGTCAGGGCAAGTGCAGTGCGTTGTTATAAGAGATGAACTCTGAAAACGTGTAAGTTCCTACCAGAAAAATAATTTGTTTTCCCAAATTTTCCGATGAGAAGCGTCTACAAATATTCGATTTTTGTGTATTAAAAGCAGAGTTGCAAAGGCTTATGTCACTTTCTATCTTAAGCTTGACTTTAATTCACAAGCTAGTAGGTGACTAAGGAGTTAAAAATGATTTAATTACTTAGAGCCGATTTTTAAATTGCCAGATAAACACGCAGTTAGTTGCCACTGTCAAACAACGCTATAACAACATCGACTTTTTTTATTAAATCAAGAAAAACTAATCTGTGGAATAATTTAATTTGAACGCCACTTTTATGTCGCGTATCGAACTTTTCATTGGGGTGGCCGTGGCGCCATAGTTGTGTTCTCGCCTGTCAACCTCGTGGTTGCAGGTTCGATTCCTGCCGTTGTCTATGCCTTCTTATATTCCATTAAAAACCTATTCTAAAAAAATTTGTCATAAAATAAGTTGCTGCTTTGCTTATTACATGCTATTTAGGCATAACACTTACAACATGTGATTGAGTAAACTAGCATACCCATAAAAAATGACAACGACATAATTTTAATGCGAATTATTATTTTAATGCGAATTATAAGCGACATAAATAAATAAGACACGGTAATTCTCTCCGCATTAGTTCAGCCGCCATCCCTGGAGATAAAGCTGAGACAACAACCAGCTCTAGTCTCAGAACATCGCGCCACACATCTTTCATATCCTTCTTTCTCTTCTTTCACCGGTTGCCCGCGCTGTGTTAAGAAAAACATATAAAGGGTTTTCATAATCCCTTGAGCGCGTGCAAAGTTATAAAAAAAAACAAAAAGTTATTTATTTTATTCCTCAGATAAAATGAATAAATAAATCTTTATTCCGTTCCAAAATGAGCAGATATCTTTATTCCTAACATTAAGCTATATCTGACGGTTGAAAAACTGATTTTTGTTCAACCTGGAGAATTTGTACTAATTGCTTGAGTTAAGCTAGGCACAAACGACGAACATGCTCGCCGAGCATGGTCGGTTGCGTTAGCCCATAAAAGGCGAACATTCATTTCGTGCTGATTCTTCAAATCATTAACATGTGCCATTTGCCGTGATTTATTTTTCGCACCCTTATTTTCGTAGTTTTCAGTTTTTGAATCCCATATAAATTCTTCGCTTTGCTCGCGAACATGGCCATACACGACGAACATCGAAGTCAACGAACACGACAAAATCGAAATATTTCGCCAACAGCTAGCGGCTCGCGAACCAGCCCATAGACGAGAAAAAAGCAGCGAGCGCGAGCATGCTCGGCGAGCATGTTTCTCTTTTGTGTCCGCCTTTAGTGACTTATGAACTACAAGAATTTAAATCATAAGCTACTGAGTGACTTATAAGTTTAAAAAAAAAAATTAAATTCACAACCCACCTAATGGGCACTGGTCACTAGTCACTGAAAAATTGATCAGTTCAGTTCAGTTCTTTATTGAGACTTAAATTCACAAGATTTAATTTTGAATACAAGAATAAAGCAAGCGACTACATAATATGTCTGGTTGAATTTTTTTTTTGTTTTTAAATGATAATAGAGAACAGAATTTCTTTATGACATTACATAGTAATTACATTGTTTAAAAATGTATCTTATTTCAAAATATATGCTTGCTCCCAGCATATGTTAACATACAAGTTGGATCTATTAGGCCAAACTTAAAACTAATAAATAAAATAAAATAAAGTTAAATAACATTTGAAGAGTTTGGCATAGACTTTAGAAAGTTACTTAATTCAAAATATATTTAAATGTGTATATAGGAACAAGAAACTTATGATCCATACAAAATCTATCAAAGAGGACTTAAGGATGTAAGGGATACATAAATAGTTTATACAATATTTTTTCCCAAGGTTTAGGTCAAATAACACTTTTATCTATTTATTAAATTATCCCCGGATAACATTTAAAGACGCGTTCTCATAGAAAGAAAGAGTAAGGTTATTATTTACTTGAGGCTCTAAGATTCGGGATCCATTTTGTAAGGTATTGATTGGAGATACGTAATACTGGATATCTGTGCTTTCATTTACATTCGTATCCCATAGATTTTTAATAACAGGATTTGGATGATTTTCCATAGATTCTAATTTAATCTTTAGTGAGGATGTCATGTAGATCATTAAAGGTTCTACTTTAGTTAAATTATACAAAGTATAGTTAGAAAACCATTTTTTATTTGGTCGACGATATTTTCCACAGCAAAACCGCAAGATTGTCCGTTCGAACTTTTCTAGCTCTCTTGCTGCCGTAGGTGATATGGTAAACCAAGAGCTAAAACCATACGAAATTATTGGTCTAATGAGAGTTTTATAGATAAGAATTTTCGTGTTTTGTGACAGATGTTTTGAGGACAGCAGTTTTTTAGCGTTGCGGTGGCTAATTTTGCTTTAACTAACACATTTCTGGCGTGTTTATTGAACCTACACTTATTTTGGAACAGAATGCCTAGGTACTTAGTTTCTGTTTTTAATGGGACGCTTGTATCTTCGATACATAGTGAAAGGTTTTTGCTTTCTTTTAATGCTTTTCGGTGACCCTTGCCAGAAGCGTTTCTAAAACAAATTAGTCCGCATTTGTTAGTGTTAATGCTTAAGCCCCAGGATTTCAAGTATGAAACTAGAATTGGCAATGCGTTTTGAATTGGCTCTAAAGCGTTTGTCGGCCTGGTGGCTGAAGCTAAAATATTTGTATCATCTGCATAGAGAATGGCTTGAGGCTCAGAATCTGAGTTGCAAAATGACATGTCATGTAAATACAGATTGAATAATTTCGGTCCCAGTAGTGTTCCTTGGGCAACTCCTAATTTTATTGGAAAAACTTCTGAGAGTTGCGAACCAATTACAACAGACCCATATCTAGATTGAAGAAAGCTAATAATAAACATGATGAGAGGTTTGGGGCAGTTGACTCGTATGAGTTTAAAAATAAGTCCTTTATGCCAAATCGAATCAAATGCTGCCTCTAAGTCGATATCTAGGACGACAGTGCATTTCTTTTGTCTTAGATTGCGAATGATTTTGTCATTTAGAACTAAGAGACAATGTTCAGTTGAGTGTTGTTTTTTTAACCTAAACTGTACACTTGGAATAATATTAGACTCATCCAGGAATTTATCTAAGGATTCTGCTATATCTCTTTCAAAAAGTTTGCCTTAGTTGGAAAGTAAAGATATTGGTCGAAAATTTTTAATATTTATAGCATGATTTTTTTTTTGCTATGGGCAATATTTTGGAAGTTTTCCATGCATTTGGAAAATAGCCATTGTTTATACAGTGATTAAACAGGCAAGAAAGAATTTTGTCGAGAGAGTTCGGACATTTTCTTTAAATGAAATTTGAAATGCGATCAAAACCGAAAGATTTTTTATTATTCGAATTATTTCGGAGCAAATTTATTTCTTGATGTGTCGTAAAAGGTAAGGAAGGTTGATTAGATGTGGAGTTCAACTGAGTAAAAGAAGTGAGAGGAACATTAGAATGAATGTTACAATACTCTGCAAAAATTGAAGTGACATCATTGCTTAGATTTAAATCGAAAGACGGTGTTCGGTTTGCAAAACGATTTGAATATAGTGTTCTGAATGCACTGAGCTTCTCCTCAATATCCACTAGCTCCTGGCCATCAATATTGAGGACATCCTTAGCAATGTCTGCACCGAATAATTTTCTTCCCGTTATTCTATTAATTTCTTTGAAAGCATAAGGTGACGGTTTGATTTTATTAAGGCGTGACTTAAACTCTTGATCGAGATCTTGCTTTATCCTCTCTTTAATTATTTTGCTAAGGCACTGTATTTGAGACTGAAGTTCTTTGTACTCAGAGTTGCACCTATTAAGGTATCTATGAAAGATTCTCTTCAAATTTCTTAGCCATGAACTACGGATTTTCAAAAGATTTCTTGTAGAGTCATTTATATGATTTTTTTGCTACTTGGTTTTTGACGTTTATATTTTTGACAGATCACACATGACAATTTCCACGAACATTTGACATTTCGATTCAGTATTGTTTGCCATTTCATCATGAATAGACTTACGGCTGAACAACGTTTGCAAATTATTGAAATTTATTATCAAAATTCGTGCTCTGTGAAAAATGTCGAAATTATGAAATTATCGCAAAATTGTCTTCAGCGACGAGGCTCATTTTTGGCTAAATGGATACGTGAATAAGGAGAATTGCCGTATTTGGAGTGAAGAGCAGCCAGAGGCAATTCAGCAGCTACCAATGCATCCCGAAAAATGCACTGTATGGTGCGGTTTATGGGCAGGCGGCATCATTGGGCCGTACTTCTTCAAGGACGATGAAGGCCGCAGGGTTACGGTCAATGGAGAAAGGTACCGTTCGATGATAACAGATTTTTTTTTGCCGAAAATGCAAGAGTTGAACTCGATCGACATGTGGTTCCAACAGGACGGTGCCACATGCCACACTGCACGCGAAACCATGCATCAATTGAGAGACGAATTTGGTGAGCAGTTGATCTCACGTTTTGGCGCAGTCAATTGGCCACCAAGATCATGTGATTTGACCCCGTTAGACTATTTTTTGTGGGGCTATGTTAAGTCTATTGTCTATGGGGACAAGCCAAACACGATTGCTGCCTTGGAAGCCAACATTGAACGCGTCATTGGTGAGATTCCGGCCGAAATGTGTGAAAAAGTTTGCCAAAATTGGACCTTCAGAATGGACCACCTGAAGCGTAGCCGCGGGCAACATTTAAGTGAAATTATTTTTAAAAAGTAAATGGCAGAAATTGATTTATCGATCCAAATAAAAATTTCATTCTCTTTTTACAAGTTTCTGTGTTTTTTTGAATTTTCAAAAACCAAGCTCTTAAAAAATCACCGTTTATTTATATTTAAAGTCTTTTGCAGTTCTCGTAATAGAGTTATTGTCAATGCATGAAATAATATTTTGGGTTACATTGTCAATGATTTCGTCGATTTCTGCATTAGAGATATTTTTATCTGTAGGAGCTGCTACCCTTGAGAACCCATTGTGAAGCTGATATCTAAAAACAACCCAATCAGTTCTTTCAAAGCTGACATATGTAGCAGGTGGTTGCAATATTGGAGAAACATTAAAAATGTCTACGTTTATTTCAATACCATAATGATTCGAAAACGTCGCAAATGTTTTGCAGAGTCTATTGTTAGTACTATTAGGGGTTTGCAAAAGCGAACTTGATAATAAGAAATAGCCTAAAATTGAAGAGGCTTGCGGATAAGTGGGACTGTAAGGTGATATGAAGTCAAGATGTAGAAATGGGCCACTTTGAAACCTATTGTAAATAATTTTGCCATTTGAATTGCATACTGAGTCTCCCCAAGTTGTGTGACGTCCATTAAAGTCGCCACCAATTATTGCTGCATGAAATGTTTTAATTATATTGTTCAATCGTTCTAACTCAGTTGATAGGTCGTGTCCCGCATTTGATGGTATATATATACTTCCCAGTAGAATACGCTTAGTAATACCGGAATTATTTATACAAGTTAAATCACCTGAACAAGTTGAAAAAATATTACTATGGAAGGGCAGAGTGTTTAACTTCAATTTTTCGTCAATAACGATCGCAGTTCCCCTGCCATCGTCATTGCGTATAATTGTATATCCTTCAAATGAAGGTCTATGTCTTTTGCTCAATACAGTTTCAGATAAAAAACAAATTTGGGGCTTGCGATTTTTTATAAGGCTTGTTAGTGCCAATCTTCTTTCATTTGATATTATTGAATTTATGTTTACTGAGATTATTTTAAGTTTCGTATTTGGATCCATCATATAACGATTGATGCTACGAATTCAAGATATGCGAACATCTTGTCTTCTTTGTTTTGAAGTATCTGGTTTTTTGGCCAGAATTCTCCGATTTTATATAAAAGTTCGGCGAACGAAATATTAAATAAGGTTTTTGCTTCATCGAGAAAAGCAGAAATGTTGTTGGGTTTCAATTTTTGTTCTCTAATTGGGTGGTTTGTCAATTTAGGATTTGACTGCTGGTTAGCAGTTATATCTAGTTGTGTGTGCTTTCGTGTCATATCGGAGAAAGAGGTGTTTTTGTTGGTAAATGTATTTATTGAGTTAAAACCCTGATTTCTGGCTCTGTTTGCTCATATGCTCCTGTAGGAATTTCTATCACTGAGTCTCCAATGTGAAATAAATTATTTCGTTCATCAGTATTCGGAATTGAATTATAAAATTGTAAATCAATTAGACCGCAAACGTAATCATCATCCAAATTCAAAGAGGGAAAATAATCAGCAGTAAGGTGAGAAGTATTGCCACTTACTGTAAGTGTTAACAACATGATAATTTTAAAGGAAATGCAAAATTTTAATTTGAAACACTTTATTTATATTTATATACTTTTTACAGCAGTGTGTGTTCTAGTGGAGTGTCAAAATTAGTCTGAGATTTATTTTATATAAAACTATTGTTTTTATAAGAATAAGTTTAGTCTCAGAAAAATGCATTTCGTTCAACAACATCAAACTTCACCAATAAAAAACGCGGATTTAATATGAACCATTCCCCCAAAAACACATGCTAAGCTTTTACCAAATAGTATCAGGGGGTTAATAACTGGACCGTCAGATTGCGGGAAAACAAATGATATAATGAGTCTACTTCTACATCCAAATAGATTACAATTTATATATATATATTCAAAGTCCTTACTTCAACCAAAGTATGAGTTTCTACGTAAGGCTGTGCAACCAATTAAACATATGGGGTTCTTTACGTTACTGGGATAATGCCTCCTGATGAAGCAAAACCTAATTCCATATTTATTTTTGATGATGTTGCATGTCAAAAACAAGATGCTATACGAAATTACTTTAGTATGGGGTGACATTATTCGATAGATAGCCTTTATCTATGCCAAACGTATACTCGAATACCTAAACACCTGATAAGTGATAAGGCAAATTTGTTGGTTGTTAGCAAACAAAATGATAAGAACTTAAAATACATTTTTAACGATCACGTTTATTCTGATATGTCATTTAATATATTTCAGAACGTTTGCGCTGAATGTTGGAATGATAACTATGGTTTTCTATTAATACATAAAGACAGTTCTATGAATCAAGTTCGCTACCGAAAGGGGTTGGATCGTTATCTAAAATTGTAAAACATTGCATATGTACACACGGAAATATCTACACACATACATACATACATTATACAGATAGCTCAGTTATTACCTTGTACATGCTCTAAGTTAGTAAGCAGTTCAAAGCAGTACAGTATGCAGTCCAAAGCAGTACGGTATGCAGTTTAGATTAGTAAGATATGCAGTTCAAGGCAATGATGCATTTACAAGTTTATACAGATAAATATACAGTACATCGTATTCAATCTCATTCATTTAGAAATGTTATATTAGTCCTGTTCCAAGAACTCAGAAACTAGCTCTCTTTATGTTAGATCCCGAACGAGCAGAATTAAATGTTGCTGTAATAAGACTAACCTAAGATCAATAAAGCTAAATTCAGTTTTAAAGTGGTGGAAAGATTTTTTCAGAGGATACATAATTTACTCACATCTTGTTGTAATTGTAATAACAGTACATCATTATGCGTATAGATAATGATGCGTATAGATAAAAATATAACTAAAGAACTCGTAAAGACAACAGAAGCCCTAAGAAAAAAATATAAGGATCTACAATATGGAAAGGATACATTTGAACCTCACTTGGAAGCAACATTTAAACCAATTACAAAACCTCTATTACAACTTGTGGAAGAAACAAACAAAAAGAAAAAAATGTTTCCGATACATATGTAGCCTTAGAGAAAACAAAACAAGAAATCAGTGGGATCAAAGATAATGATGATAGTAAAATAATTGATTTTGAAACCGAAGATGACTTTTTTGAAACACCTACTTCCACACCCAAAAGTCGAAAGCAGGATTTTTCAGATCGTTCAATTAATAACCTTAAGGATCTTATAGGAATACCTCAAAAATATCTCAACTTACTCTATGGTCCACGCATGGATGATGAAAATGAAGGGGTGAAAATTGGTAACAACGACTTCATCATCAATGGGGGTGATATCCAAATTCAGGACCAGATATATAAAAGAACTGTTGGGTTGTATGAACTGATATTTATGAAAAGAACCAAGTATAGAAATGTAATAGTGAAGATTTTAAAATGTACAAGAATATTTTAAAAGATACAGCTGCACATAGAATGAATTTTGATTCTTCAAAACAAATACATAGAGATAGAGGTCATAAATATAAAAACATTATTAAAAAACTATTTCGCAATACTAATATAGATTCGCCTTTCAAACTAACACCAACTACAACTACGACAATAGGTAGGGGATTAATGCAAGTGTCAAATAAAGATAAAGATTATATTAACTGGGATGGCCCTAATGAACTTGTAGTTCGATTGAGGCTTCTCATCTTCTCTCCTTGAGGACCTCAGGCAGAGCGAGGACTACAGGGTGAGCAGGGTCCTCCTGCTAGGACAGGTGAAGGTTTTTTAAAAACAAATACCGGGGATTATAATCTAAATGGGAAGCGTTTCCAAAAATAAGGGGCACCTTTAGAAAGTACAGATACAGCAACAAAGGATTATGATATCTTGATCACTTTTTTCTTTCTTTAACGAAATATTTTCAGGATGAAATTGATAAAAAATATGGTGATATTTTGCTAAGGAATGAAAATATAAAACAATAAATATTGAAAATCTCGCATGAATACTAAAGTATATTTTATACTGTCATTGTTATAAGTTCATAATGTCCAATTTAAACGTCGATTTAGTTTTCAAAGAAGTTTTGGAATTTCTAAAATTAAATGAACAAACACTGATAGAGGAACACTATGAACAATTCATAAATTTTGTTTCCTTTCTAAGAAATTTTCAAAATGTCTCTAACGTAACATCTTCATACGGGTGTCATTTTCTCAATTGTGTATAGTCATCAAATATTTGTAAAGAAGTACCCGACACCTGTGCTTGTTATATGCTTGAACATAGGTTATTTACAATCAAAAAATTGATGTCTTTATACAAGAGATTAAAATAAAATTACATTTATAAATAAGTAAATCAAAAAATTCTTTCATTTCACTTTAGAATGAGTAGAAGAGACGTAGTCGAGGAACTGCATAAATCTGTTCGAAAGAATTTCATAAGATGAGGTGTTGTAATCAAAGGCTTAGATGATCTATGGCAGGCGAATTTAGTAGAAATGGGGGCTTATGCTAGTGAAAATGATAAATTTCGATACCTTCTTACAGTGATTGATATATTTTCCAAATTCACTTGGGCTGTACCAATCAAACAGAAAAGCGGTCTTGATGTTACAAATGCTATTCAAGGAATATATCAAAGAACGTATTCCTGAAAGTCTACAAACACATGATGGAAACGAATTCTACAATAAAACCTTTCAAAATCATATGAAAAAACACCATATTAAGCATTATTCTACATTAAGTGTTCTTAAGGCTTCCATTATTGAACGATTCAATCGAACCTTAAAAAACATGATGTGGAAAGAATTTAGTGCTAATGGCTACTATCGCTGGATAAATATGGTGCACAAATTGATAGAAACATTTAAAACTACACATCACCGCACAATTAAAATGAAACCAAGCGAAGTAAATAAAGGCAAAGAAAAAATTCTGGGAATTTTCCATACTTACATACCCATGGGTATAGAGAAGAGACGTCAATATATTTTATTTTTTCCCCGTTTTAACATATTTATAATGACTTTTTATGTTCCCAGTTCTCGCACCATATTTATTATTATATTAAGTGGGAAAGTATCCAGAAGGTTATGATTCTCAAAAATTCGATATCAGATTCATTCATGGAGGTCATAAGCCTTTGAAAGTCGCAGCCCTCAAGATTGGCGACTATGATCGCTGTTCAAAAAAAAATCATCTTTCATTTTTGAGCGGTTCGGAATTTTTTTTATATCGCTTTTCTTTTGGAAATTAAAATTGATAGTGTGAATTGAATATAGCTGTGGGAAAAAAATTTATTTTTGTTCTTGAATTTTCTCATTTTTTTTATTTGTTGGGAAATTTTTTTTTATTATTTTGTTGGAAATACAATCAATAGTGGAAATTGGTTAGTTTTATATTTAGGGTTGCCATTTGATAAAGTTTTCTGAGTAGGTTTTTGTTTGGTTTTAAAGATCGATTTTGAGATATTTTCTTGTTGAGTGGCTTAAATCATTTTCGGGATAATAACATATAGTGAATACAAATATTTCGTAACTTTTTTTAAATTCTAATCGACTGGGTGTAGATTTCGTTTTTTTTTTCCTTCACTAAAATAGCGAAGATAAACAATTTTTTTTTTGAGTTATTGAAACAGCTGACTTTTACTTTTGTTTACTTTTTGTTTGCAATATCTGTGATTTTTAATTTATTTTTCGCGTGTTTTCTTTTGAATTGGTCTAACAATCAACTTGATGTTGATTTGCTCCAATTTGTTTTTGATTTTAACAGTTCGATAATCTACTTTTGTTTTTTTTAATTTTTTCTTGCAATGTGGATGTTAATAGGCTTTCTAAGGAGGAACTCATTTATGAGATAAGAGCCCGCGTGTTGAAGGAGGGCTCGAAAGTTAATGAGGTAGCGGATTTGTAGGGAGAAATTTTATTACTCATGGCTAAGTTAAGTGAAGGGGAGGAAAATGAAGATCCCATGGAGACGGGTAATTCGAAACAAACATCAATGTCGACAGCAGATTTGGGTGCGTTACCAACTGCAACGGTCGGCCAACGTACGAGCTATTGTGAGTTTCAACGACAGGATGATACATCCTGTGACCGGACCTCCGAGCGAATATACAAATGGGATTTAAAATTTTCTGGGGAGCGGTGTGGATCTTCCGTGAATGCATTTTTAGAAAATGTTTCAGAGGCGAGACTTTTTCAATGAGCTATTGATTTTTTACTGGAAAGGCACTCTTATGGTTTAGGGCGATAAGGGACTCGATCTCAACATGGAACGAATTGTATAGGGAGTTAAAGTTAGAGTTTTTACCCTCCAACTATGATGACCTCTTGTTGGATGAGGTCAGGCGGCGTATCCAGGGAAGAGATGAGAAAATGGGGATGTACATTGCTCTCATGCAGACCGTTTTAAGCGATTTTTGGAGCCTCTGAGTGAGAATTGGAAGTTATCCATTCTCATGAAGAATATTGCTCCGTTCAACCAGTTGCAATTGGGGTAAGCTGATACCAAATCAGTCAACGAACTCATTGCGTTGGGTTAGAGTCGATTAGGACAAACGTTGAGGCTTTTGTGCCACCACCGATGAATCGTTTTAGGCAGGCTTTAGAACCGGATGTTGCTTAGGTTGCTGCCATTCAAGAAGCAACGGCAACAGTTGCAGTTAATAATCACCCCCACATTGTAGGCCCCTTCGTTGTTTTAACTGCAATAGGGAAGGACATTATTCAGATTCATGTTCTGCTCCTAAGCTATGTTTTGATTGCAAGCGTTGTTCAGGATCGGGAAATGGGCAATAGTGTCTTAGGCCAGCAGGGCAAGAGCGCCGTCGGAATTAAACAGGTCACCTACTGCCCGCCAGCAATAATGGTGTCAATGGCGCGGTGGATAAAGTGCTTGATTGCTAACTTAGACGTGTGGGTTCGACTCCCACGCTAGGCGCATTCTTTTCGATACCTCCAATTTTAATTGGATGCCGCCCATGGGTTAAAATGAGAGTCAATACCTGGTTCTTAAATCCACTGTGCCAAACTAGTGCCGTGCAATTCAGGTTGCATTTAAAAGACCTTAGGTCTTACAGGCATATAGTTAAATTTAAAAAAAGGGTTAGGTCGGACAACATTGTTATTAGGACGGCAGCAGAAGCAATCAAACAACGCTAATATCCTGTTTCGCCTGCGATGCAGGTACATATAAATAAGTCTCTTCAAGAAATGTTAGATGAGGGAGTGCTTGAGAAATCAAATATCGCTTGGGCATCTCCGATAGTCTTAAGTTCTGCGTCGATTAAAGGAAGTTGAATCAGGTTACAGAAAGGAATGCTTATCCATTGCCAATAATTTTCACAATATTGGATAAGATTAGGAATGCTAAGTTTCTCACATCACTGGACACTAAGTCAGCTTGTTGGCAGATTCCAATGGCGAAGGAATCTCGCAAATTTACTGCATTTACGGTACCGGGTAGGGGACTTTTTCATTTTAAAAGGATGCTTTTTGGTCTTTACAATGCTCCTGCCACTTGGCAGAGGTTCATTGATAGCGTATCCTGAGTTGGAGCCTTTTGTTTTCGTTTATCTGGATGATATTATCATCGTCACAGATACCTTTGAGAAACATCTTGAAATCTTAAAGGAAGTTTTTCGCAGATTGCAAAGAGCAGGGTTAAAAGTAGGAAGCGAAAAATGTAATTTCTGTAGGTCATCCCTTAAATTTTTAGATTATTTAGTGGACCGAAACGGATTACACGTCGATCCGGAAAAGGTCGAAAATATGGTTAAGATACTTGCACCAAAAATGTTAAAGAAGTTAGGAGCTTTGTAGGAAGAGTCTCATGGTACAGGGTTTTGTACCGAATTTCTCAACAGTAGTTAGGCCGTTAACGGATTTGCTTAAAAGAGCAAAAAGTTTGTTTGGACAGAGGAATGCGAAGATGCATTTAGGAAATCTAAAGAATTTGTAATCACGGCTCCCATATTGACCTGTCGCGACTTTTCACTTCCATTCTTGGTCCAAACAGATGCTTCTGATTACGGTATCGGGGCCGTACCTACTCAAAAATTTGAAGAGGGGGAAAAAGTTATTTGCTATTTATGTAGGTCGCTAAATCGCTGCGAAAAAAATTATTCCACTACCGAAAAAGAATATTTAGTAGTTTTGTGGGCAATTGAAAAGTTAATGCCGTATCTCAAAAGTGTTCGTTTTCCTGTCATAACCGATCATTACTCACTCATTTGGTTGAATAACATGGAAGATCCGCAGGGGAGGCATCCGCGCTGGGCGGTTAGGCTTCAGCAATTTGACCTTAAGATAATTCATCGCCAGGGTAAAGATAATGTCGTTCCTGACATGTTATCTCGGGGAGTTCCAGTGGTGGCTGGAATTTCGGATGAGGATTTATACCCATGGGTAGAAAGAATGATTTCGGTGGTTAGGTCGAATCTATTAGGTTATCGAGCATGGAGTGTAGAAGATGGCCGACTATATAAGTTCGTGAAATTGACTCATATAGTCGTTCATGATAACAATGGGGAGTGGAAATTAGTGATAGGGAAAAAGATTAGGGCAAACATTTTAAATCAGTGTCATGATAA